>OY728119.1:28417552-28892552 GCA_963277665.1 Viscum album
CACTATACCAGTCCATGAGTACAATCTTAAGGAAAAATAAGATCATAAAACAATAACCTCACACATCATTTGAATCACCGAAGGTGAAATAACATCAACTGTAACAAGCACACAACACAAACAACAATCCCATCCCTAAGCACTCGAATTTTCCCCCATATATAGGTTAGATACTCTAATGAACAAGCTCATTACCAATTCCTAACATATCCTAGTATCCTCTCTGCCTTTCTCAGATAGTAAGGCAAAAAAAAAAAGAAAAACAACATGCCTTTGATACCACTTTGTAACATCCCCCAATTTGGAACTCTCTCACATGGCCAAAAAGGGTTGATAATGAAACCTATATCATGCCTACCCATACACCAAAGGCTGCTGAAAAGAAGTAGGGGTGTGAAATGTATAGTGGGGAGACTATACCCCCTGGTATGAAGTTTCATTATAATAGAGAAAATAATAATAAAATTAAAATAATCAAAGTAAATACAAATCGGAAGGAAATAATAAAATCCAAATGAATAATCCAATAAATAATAAATTAATAATGTAATGATGTGATGGAATGTAACTAAATTTCATGCAATAAGAATACAAAAAAATAATAGTAGACTCAAAGTCTCGGGTACCAAACCCCATGTCGGTCCCATCTCAAAACTCCAACCCATCCGCAAAAAAGTAATCAACAGTAAGGTCCCTTTCCCTTTCCCAAACCTACATCCATTTAATCTTCTTGAGTACAAAACGATGGCCCAAATAGGGTGAGAGTATAACTCAGTAGGTTGACACCACTGTGTCTAAAAAACTATTATGATAAAAAATTTAGGCAATAAATCAGTAAATAGGTGTATTGATTAATTCACCAATTAATGAAATACAACTTTAACCTGCTTCAGCTTCACGTCAGAATAGCTCTAAGCTTGCCTTACGACCATGCCAACCACAACCATATAACCAAGGTAAAATAACTGCTTCAGCTTCATGCTAGAATATTTCTGAGCATGTCTTACAACAATTCCAGCCACAACCATATAACTATATTATAGTCACAACAATCAATTCAATTCAAATCTCAATAAGCATTACATCATTTTAGTTCAAATCCATATAAGCGTTACAGCATTCTGGATCAAATACCTATAAGAATTACAGCATGGTACTGGGTATATCCCACTCTCTATAAGAATTATAGCATGGGACTGGGCTAATCCTGCTCAATATGAGCATTATAGCATATAAGTGTGCAAGTGTCAGGGTCAGGCATGATATATAAGTATTACAACATGGAATGAAATCCCTTTCATATAGCAGGGATATCACAATATCACATCATATTTATTAATGGTTAATTATGTGAATTACCATTATTCTTTTAAATACCACTTGTATTTATATCACAATTTATTAATAGTTGTATCAATAAGTAATAATCCACAATTTAGGGATTCTATAATAAGAAATCACCCAAGGTCACATGTCATGATAAACATACTTTAAGTAATTTACCAATTCAATTAGAATCATGATTCGCTCACCCCATGGGTATCCATAAGCTGGGTCAGAATCCAATTTCAAACAAATCACTTCAAGGAATAATTCCATTCATAGTTTAATTAATTTGGTTGCATGCAATGATGTTGCAATCACATTATTGCATAAAATTGGAAATTATCAAACCATAGGGTTAAGATTTAGACCCCCTACCTTTAACTGAGGATCCAACAACGCTTCCAATGTCCAATGCTCACAAGGAAGAAGGTGCATACGATTTCAAGGAGGTTCTGAGATCAAAACTAATCAAGATTAAAACCAACAACGTAATTGGAAAAAGGATTTCACCTCAATGGTTAGAGAAGAAGGAAGAGAAGGAAGAAATATGACCAAAACCTATTACAAAGGATTGATCACACAAACAGTAGATCCAAAAAAGAAGTTGGAACCACAAAATCACTTGGATAATGCCTTAAGATTGAGAGGAGAGGAGTTGTAGTGGGTTAAAATGAAAATCATCCACACAACATGTTTGAAATAGTAGGTCAGAAATTTACATAGCGTGTAATGTGGTTACATATCGTATAAATTTTTTTAATTGAATTCTTTGAAAAACCCATCACCTCAAATTTATTCTATTAAAACCCATGAACAATTACACGGTGTGAAATCCCTTTACACAATGTGTAAATGTTTTTTAGTTGAGTTTATAGCCCATTTTTCATTTTTAACAAACTGAAACTATTTTAATGCCTCTCAACTCACGAGGAACCCATGATACACTTAACCCATTTATTCCTAGACTCTAATAATTCAAACAAGAATACATCACTAAACTTTAGTCTTGAAGAAATATCTCTTGTATTCTTGTTATTGAGAGAGGGAGAGATGGAGGAGTGGAAATAGAATTCATTGTGTGCAATGATTCTCTCATTTTGATTGATGTTGGGATGCCATACACAATAGACATAACCATATATTTCGATATCTAGGGTTTAGGATAAAGTAATAATTTCATTTCATTTCTTCCATTAAATAATATTTAATCTTTAAGGAAACCTCATTCCACATGATATTATTATTTTTATTATTTGGTGCACGCTAACTTGCACAAATTGAAAAATAATATTTACCATATTGTAAATAATTATTTATCACCAGACATGGTCTTGGTCCATTTGAACTCCTTGGTATTTATCGAATACCCTCATAAATAGTTTACTCATAAATAAATATTTCATTAACATACTGACGAATAAATATTTATTAAATATTTAATAAAATAATTAAATATATTTTTTATTCACATGCCGATGAATAAATATTTATTTAATTTATATGATCAATAAAACTTAAATAAAATTATTCATAGGTCTTGAGAATAATATTTGTTACATTAATTAAATTCAAATATAATTTTATCGAGATCAATAGAAACACTTAGTGTGTGACCCTCTAGGATTTTTTCTCATTGACATTAAGCGGACTTGCCTAAAGACCAAGATTACTATTAACCAATGTTTCAAGGAACCCAAGAGAAAGAACTTAATATCACAACAAAGACAACAACATAAGAACACTCACTCTATAATATAATCTATTTGTTACAATATCACATCAATTAGGTTGCATGACGGTGTCATCAACCTATTTCCTCAATATGTCTTTCTCTGACTATCTGAAATAAATAGGTAGATCCTGTTAGATTTGTTTTTCTAAGACCAACTCATTGTACTTTTATTACAATTATATTAGATGTATTGAAGATTAAATTAACATATTATTACACATTTTCCATTGTTTACGTATGTCTTTAATGTAATAATATCCTAGAGTATTTATCGCATTGATAAGGTCATATAATTTCCCTATTATGATGTGAACCGTGAAGTGATATGATAATATTTTTAATATAGTTATGTGGTTGTACAAGGTACTATGATGGGACATATAGTATTTAGACCATTAGGTGCGAGTGATTGTAAGCGGATGAGGTTTCTTCTCATGAATTTAGTATTTGGTAATCTCCAAGATGAGAGATTAAATGAACAAACCTATCATTAGGATTTCTACATGTATTGCTGTCATTGGATATTCTAATCTATGAGCATGTTTCATGGTCCTTATACTTTAATATTATCATTAATTCATGTCATGAATTGCACACTTATATTTACTGACCAAAACTGTCATGCCATATATTGGTGGGAAGTAGGGTATGTTGGGTGCATCGTGATTAACATGTTATTAATAGATAATTTAAGGAAGGATTTTCCCTTCTATATTTATGGAAGCTAATATCTCGACCCTTTGACTGGAATAGAACTGTCACATTAAATTCTATGGACATGGTGTAATGATGTGTTTATTTCAGATGGTCAAATAAAGACGTATCAAGTAAATAGGTTGATGAAATTGTCGTGCAACCTACTTGATGAGATATTGTGACAAAGGAATTATATTATATAATGAGCATTCATATGTGGTTTTTGATGTTTCGACATTAAGTTCTTTCTCTTGGGTTTATTTACCTATTGTTAGACAGTAATCTTAGACTTTAGGCTAGCCCGCCTAATGTCAATGAGAAAAAATCCTATAGGGTCACACACTAAGTGTTTCTGTTGATCTTGATTAAATTCTATTTGAGTTTAATTAATGGAATAAATATTATTCTAAAGTCTAAAAAATAATTTTCTTAAAGTTATATTGATTGTATAAATTAAATAAATATTTATTCATCATAATGTGAATAAAAATATGTTTGTTTATTTTATTGAATATTTAATAAATATTTATTCACTGGTATGTGAATGAAATATTTATTTATGAATAAAAATTTTATTCAGATGTTCAATAAATGCAAGAGGAGTTCGAATGGACCAAGACTGTGTCTGGTGACCAATATTAATTAACAATACATTTAAATAATATTTTTTATTGTGTATGTTGGTTCACGCCAAAAAAATAATATTATTATTATTATTATGTGAAATGGGATTTATTAAAGGTAATAAATTTTATTTAATGGTCAACATGTAATTAAATAATATTATAACCTAAATCCTAAATCTTTAAATAGACAGTTATGTTTATTGTGTAGTGCATCTAAAACTAATAATAGATAATTATTACACACAAAAAATCATCTCTTGAATCCTTCTTCTCTCTTCCACTCAAGAATGAGAAATTCAAGAGACATTTCTTCAATTCTAAAAAACGAGTAATCAATAATGAACAATGAAATACATCTAACTCACCGTGCTCACACCCATAGATCGTATTTTTTTGCTTGAAGATCATAGGAGCATGTATGGATTTCTGCAAGAGGGATTCTATCCTTGTATCCTTATAGCACAATTAAGGTAATCCAAAAGGGTCTTTTTAGATGAGCAACATTCACCAACGAAGAAAGTTCCTAAGTCTAAGTATTTATTTCTACAAATATTAAATAAACTAATTATAAATTTGACATGAAATATCCTCTCTCGTGGTTCTAGGAAATTATTATTAAAACAAAATTTAATATATCACCCACCACTGCATGTTTCCGCTATGCTTGGAACCAATAAGTGGTATCAAATCGGTCATATTTAAATTTATAATTATTTATTTGATTATTTATCTATACAAAATTATTGGTAGATTTTAATTTCAAGCTATTCATTCTTTAATCTGATTTGAATTAATATGTTATATACATATTAATCATGTTCGTTCAGTGTTTAATTTTCTTTAAGGTTTAATAACAAATGAAGAATGACTTGATATTTTATCGGTAAGTTCTAAATATTTTGCTGATAAAACTGGGTTACATGACATATATCCAGAGCACATTCCATGTACTCATGCTCATTCCACATGAATGTACCAAGTGGTTAATAACAAGCGGTGCATTAATTGCACATTGCATGTTGACTGGGCCAATCTAGCACACTGAAAGTTGATACATTGTGTGTCGCTGGCATGTACATTTCATGTAATCTGGCCGATTTAACACACTTAAGCCCTAGGAATGTGACTCAGATACACAACAAGTGAGATGCACAACATGTAGCTAAAGTACATGTCATGTAGTCTAGCAATTAATGAAAGAATTAAATTTTATGAAAATTGAATATTTCAGTATTAAAACCTTATTTTATTGATTGATACTAGTTGTGTTTAACAATTTAATAATAGTTTAAAAGAACTTTAAATTCTCAATCAATTTATTTTAATTAATCTATATTAATTGGTTCTGTCATTTTTTTCATGAATGTAAGGTATCTCCAATTAAGCTCAAATGATCATTAAGATGAAAGAAACTTAATTAATTAATTAATTAATGAAATTACATTCATCTTAATAATAAATAATGAATAAATAAATTAATGCTAGCTGGTTACTTTTGCGTATTCATTGCATGTATAACCAATCACGAGCTTGACCAAGACCTATGTTTGTGTTTGATGTTTTAATTTAATTTATTTCATGGGTTTTCAATTATTTAATATTAAAATTAAATAATGGATTATGATTCATCCCTACCTCCATTATTATGTATGATCTACAAGTCTAAGGATATTTATGTAATCCCCTTTAACCAATCATTTGGTTCCCCTCACTTGCGTGTAAGTAATAAATACTTGTAATTAATGGAGCATCTTAAGGCGCGTTGAGTTAGTTCAAAATGGAACCATGATGATACTAACTCATTGATACATAGGTGTATAGGTTTAATGTTGTAAATTATCTCAATACCGAATAAATGAGTTATTTCCCCTAGGTTGTGGGTTTATTTAATGTCCTCTCATTAATTCAATCGTTAAATAAATCTCATGAATGGATTATTTATTTATTTATTTATTTTTATCTATGCAATTATTTATTCTATGGATGCAAGGTCGCGGTCACATAAATAAATGAATCAATGTGAAAATATGAAATTTAAATAAATGCAGTATGCGTAAATGTTTTATCTAGAATGGTTAATTAATTAATTATCATCCACTTAATATTAAAAAGACATGTAAAGAATAAAATAAGATAAATTTATGCATAATAAATTAAATAAATGAATTTTTTATAAATGGTTTATCTAACATGGTTAATTAATTAAGTAACATTCACTTAATAATAACAAGGTATGTAAAGGATAAAATAATATAATTTTTTCATAATTAATTAAAATACCTCCACCAAATATTAAGTCAGACTAATCCTTTCGTTACATGATTAGGAACAAAACTTAATAGAACTAAGTGATTGACCAACCCTTGTTAGGACACTTACTTTTATAAGGGTATTTATTATGAAGGTTTTGTGTTTACTTAACCATTTTACATCAATAGGGGTAGACCTTTCAAGATTTGGTGCAATTTGGAGGAAAGTGTTGAGGAAATACAAGTCAAGATTTTGGGATTGGGGAATCCACTCAATGAATCAAGGAGCTGTAAGCCCACAATTGGTAAAGACTTGCCTACCTAAATACCTTCAATTAGCTTAAACACCACTTTTGGGGTTATGTGAAATGGGTATATCGATCCTTTCCACTAGAATGTTAAATAGACTAGATATTCCAATTTCAATGGTAAGGGATGTTGGGACTTGACAAAATAGTGGGATATTTAATATAATTTATTAATTTATTATTTCTCACAAAATATTTAATAAATAAAAGTAATCATAATATGATCTTTTTAGTTGTATAATTAAATGGAAATATTTTCATCCTCATTATCCCTTTGATGAATATTGGATAAAGAAAATCTCTTAATTGGTAGTAACTTCTAGGAATGGTATAGATGACTACGGGTTGTTCTACGCCATGAACAGAAATATTATGTGCTAGAATACTCAATACATGATCTACCTACTAAGGAGGCAAGTGATAAATAGTTCCTTATATATGAAAATAATTTGATCTATGAGGTCTAAGTTCAATGTTTTGTGCTTTTTTCAATGTCTATTGAACTCATTAAGTCTCAAGAAAACATAGATGTGTATATAATGTTTGATCACCTTCATAGTCTTTACTATGAGAGAGATAGAAAGGAACAGTTTGAGATTTCCAAGGCTCTCTTTCATAGAAATCTTAGAGCGGGTGCCCTATCTAGGCCTTATGTGATCAAACTCATCAGCTACATTGAGTTCCAAGAGGTTCTAGGGTTTAAAATACCTAAATTACTAGGCACTCATCTCATTCTGGCATCAATCCCTTGGTGCTTCTCCATCTATGTTTTGAATTTTAATATGAACAACATTGAGAAGTCTCTTCCAGATCTTCTCACTCTTCTTATCCAAGTAGATAATGATATGAAGAGAGAAAATCTTTTTATCTTTATAGTGAATAAATGTAAATGGAAAACAATGATATTTAATTCCATAGCTTCTCCACACCCCTCTAAGAAGAAAAAGATCAAGGGGAAAGAAAGGGAACAAGATGTTTTCTATTTTTCATGTGGCAAGTGTTGGGCATATATTATCTCAACAATACTCTACATTATATGTTGATTTTGATGTTCAAAAATACCCTTGTTTTCTTATAATGAAGTTGACTTAAATATGTTTTAAGAACATATATCATAATTTTATATTGTTTGATAGAATTTAATGCTAAAAGATATATGCTGGAAACACTGTTCAAACCCTACATTTGTGTATGGAACAGTAATTATTTGTTTACTTATGGATTGGAAATTATACGTTAGAATGTGGATTATAAACCCCATGTTTAAATAAGCATGTGAAATTTCTATTCAGATGTAAAGTAAAATTTTTTTCATACCCTACACTAGAAAAATGAATCCTACGCTCTCAAAGGAATCCTATGCTATGAAAAGGAACCCTACACTACAAAAGGAACCCTGCACTATGAAAAGTAACCCTACACTGTGGAATGGAACCCTACGCTATGCAAATGAACTCTATGCTATGTATTTGAACTCTACATTTGAGTATTAAATAGTGGAGTTTTAAAGCCATGATTTTATCCAAGATTCACGCAGTGGTCTTAATAGAATTACTAGAGATTGAAAGATTCTCTATGACTTATTCAAAGGCTCATTATAATCAATTCAAATAACTATATTAATCGAACAAAATCACTCCTTTTCTTAAGGTAAGTCACGACTCCCCTGTACATTTTTAATCTGAATTTTTTTGATCTATCAGGTGATTTTCTTGTATATGGAATATCAAAGAAGTTTATCTCTTCTATATATTCTATAGTAATTTTTTTGAAAAATACATTCACATATATGATTATATTCTTATGAATATATTTTATAGTTCTACTATAATGAATGGTCAACTCTATTATTTTTGAAAGAGTTAACACTTTAAAAGATCTACATTTTCTACCTCATGCTATTGTTAGAGTACTACTGCTATTTGTTGCTAATCAAATTGAAGATCATTTACTACCAGTATCACTTCATATTTATTATTTTTTGAAGAAATTAATTTATGAAGAAGAACATCCATCTACTATCATTTTCTACTACAACTATAAAGATCAACACGTACCATCAATAAATCAAACTCTTTTGATTGATTGGAGTATCAAATGGTTGTACTCAGTTATAGTTTAAGTGTCATATTTTTGTATTAAGCTATGGATAATCATTTCCCTATAAAAGAACAATAAGGCTCTATTTATCCTTTTTGTAAATGTTTCAACTACCTTAACTCAGTTGTGGATTTTAATTTATTGGGATAAGAGGACCTTTCTAGTGAAACTTACCAAAATCGCAGAGAGAGCGTTGGTGGAGTGGACTAGGGGGTCTTTGTAGACCAAACCACTATTAATTTTTCCACATTCATTCTTTCTATTTATTTGTTGATCATATTTCATATAGAATAAAACACTCCATATCTGTATAGATCACAAAGGGAGTCAAAATCCAAAATCAGGGAAGATTATTGAAAAGAAACAATTAACACCCTTTTGCGTATCTTTGTATTATTATAACATAACAATTGGTATCAAAGGTTAGATTTTTTGAAAAAGATCTAGTAAGATCAAGATAATAAGTTATATACAAAGAAGATGGTAGTGGATGATATAAAATAAGGTATGTCTATATTTTTTGCTCCATATTTTAATGGTGAAAACTATGGATGATGGAAATATCATATGATCATTTACTTGAATAATCGTGGATTTAGAGTCTATTAAAATATTATCACCCCTTATGAAATTCCAAAGAAACTAGATACTTGGGATACTGAAATAGAAGCTGAATGTAACATCAACTCAAAATAAATGAATGTTATTATCTTTGGACTTGGAACAGATGAATTTAATATAGTATCATAGTGTCCTGCTTCCTATGAGATGTGGAAAACAATAGCAATCTCATAAGAAGGAATAGAAAAGATCATATAGATGATATATTCTACTAAAAATATGAAATTTGACACATTTAAAATGTTATATGGTGAGAGCATCACATAGATTAATAGAAGGTTAACAAATATTGTTAACAATATTACTACCTTGGGAGATCCCATCAATCAATCAGATCAAGCGATAAAAGTACTTAGAGTACTTACCAAAAAATATAATGGAATATCTGCAGTGATTCAACAATCATCACCAGTCAAGGCTTTGACTGTGAAGGAACTAATTGGAACATTTATGATGTATGAAGCATAAATTCAAGATAAAGTTGAAGATCACAATATTCTAGTAAAAAGACAAAATACTACACTTAAAGTGAAATCTCTTAATCATAATCGAAAAACAAAACAAAAGTTAAAACATACAAAATTCAGACTCCTCGGATTATGGAATGAAACTAGCTTAGTTAGCCAGAAATTTTAGAAAATTATACAAAAAGAAAAGTTTCTTCAGAAAATCATTCAAGAAGGATGAAAGAGAACCCCATGAAGTAAGATTCTATGAGTGCAAAAAAAATGGGTCACATTACACCTGATTTCCCTGAATTGAAAGACGAAAGAAAGAGAATAGAAGATAAATATCAGAAGAATATTGATTTTTTCATAAAGTAAAATAATCCATGAAATCTACATGGAGTGTTTTTTAGAACTCTAGAAACTCTTCAAAATCCGATTCAGACAAAGATCCATCAAATATCAAATCCAACATGTGCTTTATGGATGAAGAAGAAGAGGTAAAAACCTATTACTCTTCTGATTATAATAGTTGTTGAAATGATAAATTATCTACTTAATGTTCAATGATAGAATAAAAATATGACTCTTTAAAAAAGAAGAATAAATTGTTGAAAAATATTCACAATGTTGTTTTAAGTGAAAGAGACACTATTCTGAAACAACATCAAGAACTAATTGAAAAATTCAAATCATCTACAAAAAATAATATTGGTCATGAAAAGAGATTAAAATAATTATAAGATAAAGTAGGATCTTATAAAGGTTCTTCTTTTGTTTTTAAAAATGGAAAAAATATTATGAATGAGATTCTTGGAAATAATTTTATTAAAAGGTAAAGATTTGGAATTGGAAGAAAGCGTCAAAAATAAAAACTGTATAAAAATTATTTTGTGCCCAATTCAAAAATTGTTGCCTCATATTATTGTGGAATAAAAGTTCATTACACAAAAAAAATTTACTTGGTAAATTCTAAAATTAGTGGTATTAAAAAGGATTTTATTTCAAAAATATATATTTAAATAAAGTGATGTGAATTATGGAAATATCAAGAAGATCTGGATTCCTAGATCATTGCTTGCTGACACTGCTAGAACCAAGAAAATATGAGTACCAAAACAAACATGTGTTTAATTTATTTTTTAGGAAAAATTCCATAGGAACAAAAAATTTATATGGTATATGGATAGTGGTTATTCTAGACACAATAGTGGAGACTCATAAAATTTCCATACACTAACTCAAATGAATGGAGGTCTAGTAACTTTTGGTAACAATGTAAAAGGAAAAAGTATTTGAGTTAGAATAGTTAGAGATCCAAAGACTATCTTAATCAACAAAGTACTCTATGTACAAGGGATAAAGAATATTCTGATAAGTATATCTCAATTTTTTTATGATGGATTTTATGTTTATTTTTCTAATAATTTCTACTCTATTTTAAATGATAAATTGCTTAAATTTAGAGCACCTATAATTGATATTGTTTATACATTGGATTTAAATTACTTAAGTAAATAGAAAGTGAATTTTTTAACTACTAAGATAAATGAGTCATTGATCTAGCAAAAAAAAATTAGAAATTAAAATATATATTCTTTACATAAATTATATAAGAAATATTTATTTTCTAATTTTCCTAATCTTGAATTTGATAATGATAAATTATGTGATGCGTGAAAAATTGAAAAAAAACACAAATCATCCTTCAAACCAATTAACAAAAAATTTATATCTAAACCATTATAACTTATTCATATGGATTTTGTTGGACTATCCAGAGTAGCAATTTTGGCTGGTAAATTATATTTTTATGTTTTAGTTGATTATTATTCTCGATTTACTTGGGTTTATTTTCTATAACTCAAAAGTGATGTATTCACTAGTTTTGAAAGATTTTGAAAAATTGTTCAAAATGAAAAAGGTTTTAAAATAATTTCATTACTAAGTGATCATTATAGAGAGTTTTAAAATCAATAATTTAATTATTTTTGCTCAAAATTAGGTATTAATCACACCTTATCTATAACAATAACACCTCAAAAAAATGGAATTTTTAAAATAAGAAGCATAACTATTCAAGAAATGGAAAGGATTATGCTAAATGAATACAGTCTTCCTACCTATAAGTACAGCCTACTATATCAAGAATAGAGTTTTAAAAAGACAAATTTTTAAAAGGAAACCCTATGAACTTTGGAATAACAAAAAACTAATGTAATTTAAAGTATTTGGATGCAAGGTGTTTATATTGAATACTAAGGACAACCATAAAAATTTTGATCCAAAATCTAATGAAGGGGTATTATTAGGATATTCTACTACTTCTAAATCTAGTAGTGTCACACCCCAACATTTTAAATTATTTATTTTATTATTTATTCTCTTTGGTTAGCCTCTCTAAGGTGCGGGTTGAGCGCTTGTCTAAAATTTTTTATGTTTAAAAATTTTGATAGGTTTCGGACCAGTGTGTGGGCACCGCATGGTTGGAAATGATCACTCGGTCATCCCAGGGACCATGTAGTTACCTAATGTTTAAAATAAATAAAATTTTATAAAAATAAAATGGTTTAACCATTTACATTTGAAGACACCATGAAATATTTTCCATGCACTTCTCTGCAAAATGTCCTCAACTGGGCTTGAAACGTTCACGATGCGACTCCTGCATTTTTCATGGGGGTCAGTGACAATATGAAGGCATCAGCCGTAACGTCCAGAACCACAGCCTAGTACTGATCCCAAGCAGGCGTGCGGGGGTGTATCCCCTATGGTATGAAGCAATATGTTTGGAAAATTCCCTAAATTGGTGCCCAAGGTACCTGCACACAAACAACTGTGTGCCACCAGGATAGAGTAGAATGAAGGTATTATTTTTTCTAAGTCCTCAAAGTGGTACCTTAGTTAGTCCAAATCACCAGCGGCGTGCAAGTCTACTTGGGAGCCACCCATACGGCGTGCATCCACTTGCGCGCTACAAAGTTGTCGCACAACCTACTTGAGCTCCCAATTTCATTTCACCCAATGTTATATTTTTTTCTATAAATAGACCCTTGGTGGATTCATTTGTACGGATGAATTTACCTGAAGCCTAATTGTAGCTCTGGTCTCCCTAGTGCTTCACCCAAGTCTTAAAAAACTTTCAAGGTAGTTCATTAACACCTAGAGAGGAGGATTTGAAGGAGGATCATAGGACTTAGGTCCTTTTAGTGTTTGAAATCCATAACACTTGAATGCCTAAAGCGCCCAACCTCCCTAGATCAGAAACACTTGCACACCACCTATTCCTTCCATAGTAACTTCAGTGCCACACTTCTGGGAATACCTATGAATACTCTTGAAGGATTGAGTCAAGTCTCTCACAAGTATTAACATACAGGTTTTTCATCGCTTAAGTGAACATCAGGTCTCCTAAGCCTACCTGCATGCCCATACTTTCACACCAGTACCTACTTGGGTGCCCCTCTTTGATTCACCTACTCTCTTTAGTCTATAAGCCATCAAGCCCTCCTCAAATCCATTCATGGAAAAGCTTTGTCTTCATTGGATCCATTTTTTAAAAGGTATTATATTGATACCTCCACCAAAACCTCTTGACTTATCAAACCTTTGGGAAAGTCATATACATGTGTCTCCTATTTGGATTTGTATATCCATAGTCAAAGGTTTCCCACATTGTTTTCATAATGGAGTTAGGATTCATAAAGCGTCTATGGGATTTTATATCATCATTCACATGGACCTTTCTCCTAGGAACAGTGTTGGGAATTTCCTGGTTTGGAAGATTAGGGTTTGGGTCCTAACCTCTCCCTTCTCAAAGACCTCGAACCTCAGGTATCTGGTAGGGAAGGTATGGTTCAAAATGGTTTTTCCATTCAAGTGAATGAAAAGTCTCCCTCCCATACCAGGATCAATTTTAGGGCATCCATCCTAGTTTAATCCCCTAATCTCCATCCCTTATTCCCTTCATTGGACTTTTTTCCAATGTAAAGAGAATAAAGGAAAGGCTCGTTGCCTCACCCTCATCCTCCCTGACCACCATAGGCTCGCCCTCTTCCACTAGCGGAGGAGGAAAAGTGTGTTTGTCATTATTGAATCTTTCACATACTCTTCTTTCTCACACCAATCATGACTCACATGGGTTTAGATATTCATGATGATTACAACATTTTCACAAACACCCATGGTGAATGAACTAAGAGAACTCTGATTCCCACCATAATTGGGATATGTAGGAAGTCTTATTAGGGCCCGAGATCACTGGATATCCTCTTCAGAAATCCAACCCCAATTCCATTAGTCTGGGCATCCTCCTTATGAATAATCCCCAAATTAAACCCCCAAATCATCAAGGAATCATTTTCAGGAAGTAAGTCCAAACTCATTTCTCTCATAGGACTATACTCTCCTATGAGACTTATCGAACTACATGGAATTTAATTCCCATCCACATGGGATATGTAGGAATACTCCTTGATGTTAAAACCCAACACTTCAAGTCAACCATGTTCTCCTTGGGCCACATTCCCAATAGGTTATAATCTTACTTGGGAACCCATATTCTTTCCAAGTTCCTTGGGTTGTTTCGGTATAAGTCCCACACCAAACTTTGACTATGAACCTTTATCTTAGATGTCCTTAACACATGAAATTAATTTGTACAGCTAGGTCCTTATCACATGAACTAAAAAGGTATTATGTGTCCCGTTAAGTAGCACCGAACTATGCGAGTTATGATTCCTTTCACAAGGATACATAGGTATCCTGTTTTATGGGTACGATTCCAATATCGAAATAAACCTTCATCTACCTGGATGAAAATAAATTCTAGAGTTCCCCACTGATTGGATTAAAAACTATTATCATCATGAAGATGATTAAAATAATCTCTAAGTAGTATATGAGAGGATACCATTGATACATAACCTCGAATATATATGGATGATTCTAAATTTTACACATGTTAATAAGTGATTGAAATTTCCAAGGGAAACTTATGTTATACTTGGTAAATTAATAAGGATTCATGAAAATATCTTAAATTTATAAAGAGACTCCCAGAGTAAACAATATTTCCCCCCAAAAGGGTGTGATGAGTCTGACCTCCCATCCTCTCGACTAATGCACGTTATTAAGTATCATAAAGTTCAAACTTAACAAACAGTTGCCTTTGGAAAGAAGGTCCCTTTTGGATAAAGAACTGTAGGGTTTTTATGGTTCTATGAATAAATCCAATGGAAACCACCTAGAATTAGTGATTCTTACAACTAGAACACATGTTTCAAAGAACTACATAACAAAAATGGTGAACCTGCCGTGAATCATTAACCAAGTTAATAATGTTACCCACCTTTAAGGCCCCTATAAATTGATAAAGGAAGGCCAGAAAAATGAATCAATCATGCATGTATCCATCTAAAGGATTTCAATTTAATGGAGTTTATTTTTATTGTCTTAGTTTTTTCTTAGAACTCCCTTCAGTCCAAAATGGATTTCTTCAAGACGACATCTATGAAATTCCCGACTGCTGCTCAGGCTGGATCCTCATCCACAAGATGGACATTATCCCCCACCCAGTGTCTTCAACACTGGGTCTCCAACGTGATGGTAAAGGAGTACCATTAGAACGATATAATACTAACCTTGGAGGTTTCCCTAAAGGATCTCCAGGTTAATAACAATCCTCGATCATCTGGCCAACGACGATTGATGATTAAGAAGTAGATGGTCCCAACCACCATTTTCAATCGTTTCGGGTCCTTATCCCCAGAACTCAACAACCAGTTCCTTCCATACTATAGGGCGGTAGATCAAGAGGTCACTCAGGGCCTCAATACAATGATGAAGGGGTCCTTCTAGAGGACTCCCACCAACAATTTCCACTAGAAAAATCATGCGGTAGTGGACCCCCAACATGATGAGGGTGTTGCCTCTAGACGTTCGGCCCAGGTCCCTCGGACCCAAGCATACAAGACGAACCTTCGAGAAAAATGTTCGGTCAACAGGGAGTAGGTTCTTAACTTCTCCCCTTTTGGAGAAGTCAATCAACCTAACTAAATGGCAAACAACGAGCGGGCACATACACTCATTTGTCCTAATTCTGTTGTCCAAAAAACTCGTCAGGCATCAACCCACCAATCCCACTAGGAAAATCCAGTATATTACTGTGAACAGACACATAAAACTATTTACAAATTATCATCCAGTCAGCAGGCTCGTCTGACTACATTTAAAGAATCTCGCCAATCCAATGTGGTGAAAATTGGTAAACATGAACATACACCTACTTACAATCAATAATTCTACCTAAACTATCGTCTGTAAATTTTGAAGGAAGTCCATCAACCATGCTTGACAGAAAATAGCCAGTAGGCCCATACACCTGCCAGAGTTCATCAACTCTACCAACAGTCTCGTTTGGCAGCACCCGGAGAAGTCATTTGGAAAGCTCTGACGAAAAATCTGGGGCAGACCCAACTCTCTACCCCCATACATGAGTACTATCAATACCCATTGACAGGAAATGGAGGATAGGACCAGGCACATACACCTACTCCCAATACGAAATGGATGTATATTCTCATTCTGGCTGCTGAAGTCACCAAACACATCTTATTAATGGTGAAAGGGAAGACAAAAATTCCTACCCATATTCTGGAATAATGTCAGAATATTATAACAACTGCTTCAGAAGTACCAAGGGAACAGACACATAAATTTTTCCCCACACCTAGGATGACACATCGGCATGCCATCTCAGAGTAGATACACACCTCTGTTCTAGTCCAGGAGGTTCATGGGGCATACTACCCCATATCATATGGATAAACATACATCCCTTCCAATTGGAGTTAATCGGTCTGTTCTGGTGACCACTCCAAGGTAGGCACATACAACTGCCAATTATAACCACTTCTCCCAGAAAGTCTCCCCAACTAAGTGTAAGATAACATCCAATAATAAGTCTCTCTAAACACGATTGGAAAATCAAGTGTCAAACTCCAATCTAACTCCTCTTAATTCTGGAGTTCTTGATGACCTCAAACATTTATCGGTTGTAGCACAAGATCCTACCCTCTCATTACCAAATTATGGGATTAGTAGTAGTAATTATAAAGTTCTCCATCAAAAACTTCATCATTAAGTCTTTCTTCATAAAAATTTTTTCAATCCAAAGAGCATATCTTCATATAAGAGTCGTGGAAACCCTCTGTGTGTCCAGAAGACTAAGGAGAAAGAGGATTTACCCCTTACTGTAATCCACCATGGTGGTTCTCCCCATGATGGAATCCACTACAAAATTTCTCACTGTAGTAGTTTTTCTCATTGTCAAAGTAATTCTATAATTGATATTGTAGTAATGAGAAATCCCTCTTATCTAGAGGCTCATTCCAATACAAGTCTAGTCATGTCTGATTCCTTTTCATTAACAAGAAAAATAATTTCTCAACCAGAAGATATCTTAAGGGAACGATAATTCTCTAAACCTCCCTTGGGTCATTTGTCTTCCAATATAGCAAAGGAAAAAATGACTGATTCCATTGTTTTTTAGAAACAAATTGAGAAGTGTCCACTTTGGACAGACCAAGTGGAGAAACCTCAAGTGAAAGATGATGAAGATATGTTAAAAATGAGAAAAAAATTAGTTAAAGGAGAAATACCAGTCATGTTATAGCCTTTGGAAAATTCTCAATATAATATTCTAGAATTGATAGCAGAAGATTGAATTCATGATATCTTCCTCAACTTATGAAAGACTCTTTGTCATTTGAAAACTAGAGTATTACCATATGATATATATCAAAATCATATAAAGTTAATAGAAGGGTTGAAAAACCAAATTGACTTGGAATCTCTCTCAGTTTCACAACATCTGAAAGTTGAAAAGTAGCATAGAACCCTTCAGTGTGCATTACTAAATGCTCTAAAGAGGATATGACAGTTAATTTATGACACCTGATATGGTTTTCGTGTCAGAGGATGGGGTGCACATGGAGAATTACATTTCACTGCACTCCAGAATCAGCAAAGTCCGCCAAAAGTGGTCTCATTCAATGTTATTGCCCAAGGCCAGCTACAATCAACAGATTTGGTATGTAATCAAATGTATGCTCAAGAACAGTCCTCAAAAAGCTCTCATCAGAGTCAATCCCAAATAAAACAATTTGTGGAGTTACTTTTGCATCAAGCATTTGAGAATCTTTAGCAGGCCTCCCGCTTAAAGGATGCCAGCTATCAGATAATGCAAATGTTTGAAATAGAACAGTAATCTTTTGAAACAGGTGATTTGAGTGGTTTTCAGATAATGCACCCAGCTCATGTCCAAACCAAAATTCCCAAATCAGAAAAGAAGTTGTGAGAATGTCAACCATAGAAGTTCAAGAGCCACCCCATCTTATAGGGGTGGGGGGTTGTTTAATTCAACCTTTGAATTCAATAAACAAATTTCAAAGGTTTGAAGGAAAAGAATAGGAACAACCCCAGCCTGCAGGGCTGGGGGATTTTTCACATCTGAAATCCCCTCCTCAACAGAAGTCAGTTTTCTCCTGATTAGGGAAGAAGCCACAAGGAGATCTCACAACTGAACTATCTAAGGATTCCCTCCGGGTTACTTTCTATCAAACAGCACCTTAGAATCCATCATATAGTAGAAAATATTCTCATGAAAGATATATAAGGAGATGATCTTACAAATATACTGACATAATGTCATCAATTCATTATGCATCAGTGAATGTTATTAACACTATTGCAGAAGATCCTCCATAAAATGAGTCTAGTTCATGGGAATCATAAGATGAGGTTCTTATCTATAAGATGGTACACACTGAAGGAAATTAAGAATATGTAAATACCCAAAATCATAGGTTTACCCAGAATCTAGGTATGCCTTCAAATAACCAACTCCCACCCCTATGAAAGGCATCTAACAAGGGGAAAGGTAAAATTTATATTGCATCTCGCTTATCCACTAGAGAAGGTCAATCTGTTTCACTTGAAGAGAGATTTTCACATCCAGAAGAGGAGATGAAAGAGTTGAAAAGACTCAATACAGAGTTACTTCAAAGCATCATTTTTTCTAGACATATTCCCGAGGTAGATCCTCAATTTGCACATCATATAGGAGCTCCTCAGCAAAGAGGAATTGTGGTAACTACAGATGAAAATAATGAATTCCCTCCATTGGGTACACAGCCAAGGAAGAATCAAACACATCCTTATAGGCATGTTCGCATGGGTTATCCAAGGCAGATACTAGCACCACCACCAGTGGTTTTGTCATTCATTACACCAGTTCAAGCTCCAGCTATTGTACCTATACAGGTCCTAGCTCATCTGGATATTCCCCAAGTTTTTATGAACACAATTGAGGAATTAAAAACTTCATTGGAAGCTATGGAAGAATGACATGCACCAGTTCAGCTGGAAAAGAAATATTACATTGAATGGTTGTATCTAATTCCTCCCCCACCAAATTTTTTGAATACCACATTCCCAGTCTTTAATTGTTTGGGAGATCCGGAACAACACTTAACTCATTTTGTTTCTCGTTGTGGTCCCATAATATGGACTATTCAACCACAAGAAGCATTAAAGATTAGGTATTTTGTGCAGTCATTACAGGGACTAGATTTTGTATGGTATACAAGTTTTCAATCTTAATCAATTACTGGATGGGAAGATCTCCATCAGAAATCCATTCTTCAATTCAGATCAATACTACCGAAGAAAATAGTTTTTGATCGTACAAATTGAAAACAAAGGGAAAATGAAAGAGTTTCATATTTAATTTCTCGATAGAAAGGATTAATATATTCCTTAAATCTAGCACTCCCTCAGGAAGAGTTTCTACTGATTTTGGTGTCAAATCTGCGTGATGAGTTATGCACACCACTGATCCTATGAAATACACTGGAGGGTTTCAAGACCTTGCTTCAATTTCTCAATAGATAGAAGATTCCATTATGGAAACTAAAGCTAAAACTCTTGTAATTTTACCAGCTCTTAGAAGGAGAATAGGGAATGATGAGGCTGCTACAGTTACACTCAAACAAGAACATGTACCTGCTTCCACTTCAAAACATTCAACATATCGAAGGGCTCCGCCTCCCAAGCATCAGCAGTAACGACCGCCTCATCAAGATGATCAAAGTGATCAAAGGACAAAACATTTTGAGGAGTTAAAGAACAATTTTTATTATTTATAAAATGAACAAGATCCCGGTTACTTCATCTCAGCTCTAGAAAACAATTTGTTTCAGTTTCCAAGGCCTAAGATACCAAACAAAGAAGGAGATGAAAATCTTCTGAATTATTTTCCATTTCACCATATTTTGGGGCATCCCATTCAGGAGTGTTTTGTTTTCAAGGACCTCCTACAAAAAATGGTAGACTCTAGAAAAGTAAAACTGAAAAGTTCTTCAGCCCAAGTAGCATGTGTTACTGCTACTAATCCAGAAAAATAAGGCGAATGGAAAGAAGTCAAATGTAAAAATGCATAGAAATATAATGATTGGATGATCATAAAAATGATCAATTGAACTCATGAAATTTTACAAACACGGTTGAATCAACCAATTGTGTCTTATGATACTTCCAACATAGCAAAACCACCTTCATCAAAAGGTTAATCCTCAAAGAATCAATGTGATCAGAAGAAAAAAAAAAGCGGTTAGAAGAAGATGAGCTCATGTCAAGACCAAAGTTGTCTTTTAATCTGGAATACTTCATGCCATCTATTTCAAAATCACAGGCACCACCCCGCCAAACGGAACAACCAGAACTAACTTGTCACGTAGAATCTTCATCAGATGAAGAATTTATCTTTGTTTCTATCAACGTTATCCACTTAATGGATCCCTATGACGATGGTGATTATGATTATAATGATCCTGAGTTACCTATACCTAACTGGGGAACTAGAGAAATAAGTCAAGGTTGAGGATATAGGGGAAGATGTGGGTATTCTAGAAGACACTATTTTAACTCTACCCCTACTTGAACTGTATATGCGGCGGAAACTCGTGGGAGATCACTTCAGTGGGGTCAATAAGAACAAGAAGATTATTCCATGCATGACAGATTTGGTCCTAACATGATTATGTTTTAGGACCGATTAGAGGTTACACCATCTTCCTCTCAGCAAGTATATAGACCCAATCAGTCTAATCTGCCAAAGCCAGGAGTATTTATAGTTTCTGCTCTGACACAAGGAACATCCACATTAGGAGCATCAACTTCTAAGGAACCTGCAAAACCACATCTCTATACTAGGAAATGCAGACCTCTGAACCAAAAATATGATGTTTTGAAATAGTTGGCCCAAGTACCAGCCAAGTTTTCAATTTTGGATGCCTTAAATTTGACAAATGATATTTTAGAATCACTTATTGAGGCTTTGTCAAGTCTTCAAGAGTTTGAAACTGAAGATGTTGCTGTTTATATTTACCGTATAGTGAATGATCCTATAGAATGTCATGCGGTTATATCCTTTATATATTAATATGAAGATGATGTTGTATATGGGAATATTAGTCCCTTGTATCTATCTAGAAAGATCAATGACATAGACATCCGATGATCCTGTATTGATAATGGATCAGGAGCCAATCTAATTACTATTCGTACACTTTGTAGATTGGGCCTCACTAAATCTGACTTATCTCCTTCTACATTAATGTTTCAAGGATATAACAATAATGATAAAGAACCTCTGGGAGAGATTATGCTCAGAACTCTATTTGGAGATCTTGTATCTAATTCATACTTTATGGTTGTTCGTCAGGACACAGCCTTAAACATTCTTCTTGGAAGGCCTTGACTACATCAACATGTGTCCATACCTTCATCATACCACCAATGTATCAAGTACTATTTTAATGGTCCAATAGGGACATTTTATGGTGACAAGGATCCATTCAAAGTGTGTGAATCTTAATACGTTGAGGTAGAATTTTATCACATGAAGGGAATGAAGTCCATGGAAAATGAGGTAACCAAAATCAATTCTCCAAATGGCCTAGAAAATATCCCAATAAATCCATCCATACATTTGAGTATAGATTATGTGTTACCTATCATTCAAATTTAAAAGGTAAACCCAAATCCAAGAAATCTTTCAATAACTTCTATAATGTCAATTGTGATAATCGAGCCTGACTGAATGGGAGAAATTATTGATTCACTAATCAGTGATGAAAGATTAAATGGAGATGTCTTCATTTCATCCATCGAACATCAACAATCCTCTACTTTGCCAATCATATTTGAAGAATTTGTAGTAATACTAGAAGGAGATAAGGATTTTGATTCCCAATCCATTGTCTCCTCTTTATTACCACAGGAAGACCCTTCATCATCAGTAGGGTTAGAAATGGTGTCCTCTTCTTCAGGAAGTTCAAATACTGACTCCTCCCCTAACTCTGTATGTTTTGCTTCATCATCTACTATGAAAGTAGAAACAAAATAATTAACATGTAATGAAGAAGAAGAGGAAGATCTCAGGGATTCTCCTCCATCATTTTATGAAGGTGACTCTATCACTATGGATGAGCTCAGAGAAATAAATTTGGGTAAAAAATAAGATCCACTCCCCACTCTAATTAGTTCATCCATGAATCCTGAAGAGCAAGACATGTATATTTCATTTCTAAAGTAACATCGAGACATGTTTTCTTGGAACTATATAGAAATTTCAGGTCTTAATTTTGATGTATCCACCCATCATTTGGGATTTCCAAAATAGCATCGAGGATTTAAGCAGGTAGCAAGAAGAACACACCCAACTCATGCCACTAAAATTGAAGCTGAAGTTGTTAAGATTATAAAGGATAAATTTGTTATGGAGGTTCAATATCCCAAATGTATGGCCAACACTATCCCAGTGAAAAAGAAGAATGGGAAAATTAGAGTTTTCATTGATTTCTGAGATCTTAACTGGCATTTTCCTAAAGATGACTTTCTAGTTCCGATCACAGAGATTTTAATTGATGAAACAGCTGGCTATAAATCTCTTTCTTTCATGGATAAATACTATGGGTATAATCAAATTCTTATGGCCCTAGAGGATGAAGGATCTACAGCCTTGAGATCCCCTCAAGGTGTGTTTTTCTATCGGGTAATTCCCTTGGGCTTAAAGAATGCAAGTGTAACGTATCAACATGTCATGCACTATATCTCCAAACCCTTCTTAATAAAATTTGTAGAATGTTATGTGGATGATTTTATGGTTAAATCCAGACAACATTCCGATCAATTAGATGATCTAGAGACCATATTCAAAAAAAATTGGCAACACATTTGAAGATGAACCCCTTGAAATGTGCTTTTGGGGTAACCTCAAAAAAGTTCCTTAGCTTAGTTTTACACCATCATGGTATCAATGTTGATCCTGAGAAAACAAAATAAATCATTGGCATGTAACCTCCTAGAAATTTGAAACAATTAAGATTACTCCAAGGACACTTGGCCTACATTCGTCACTTTATCGCCAATTTGGTAGGCAAGTGTTTTCCCTTCACCATATTAATGAAGAAATGAGTTAACTATCAATGGACTGAAAAATTCCAAGAAGAATTTGATACCCTCAAGAAATATCTCTTGATTCCA
Source organism: Viscum album (assembly GCA_963277665.1). Taxonomy (NCBI): domain Eukaryota; kingdom Viridiplantae; phylum Streptophyta; class Magnoliopsida; order Santalales; family Viscaceae; genus Viscum; species Viscum album. The sequence goes on from OY728119.1 coordinate 28,441,265, forward strand.
TTGGTATTAATTCCACCTATTTAAGGTAGACCACTTATTATTTATGTGACAGTTTTAGAGAAATCACTGAGTACCTTCCTTGCCCAAAAGAATGATGATGGGAATGGAAACATCCTTTACTATCTCAGTCAAACTATGCTTGGTGCAGAAACTTGGTATTCAAGTATTTAAAAGTGATGCTGGAATTAATCTTTGCAGTTCAAAAATTGAGGCACTACCTACAACATCATGAGGTCCAATTGGTATCTCGCAATAACCTGCTCAAATTTATCCTTAGTCGTCCTATGCTTATAAGGGATCTATCATGGTGGGTAGTTATTTTTCTACATTTTGTGCCTCAGAAGGCAATAAAAGTCCAAGATCTGGCCGACTCCCTTGTTGAACACCCATATGTGGAAGATACATCATTTAATACTAAAATTCTTGATGAAGAGGTCTTCTCTATTCAAGATACTTACCAGACATGAGAAATGTACTTTGATGGTGCCTCTAGAAGTATAACAAGGAAGAGGATGGAAAATCCTAAACTCAACAAAGTTGGGTTAGGAATTGTCCTTATCTCCCCAGAAAAGAAAGTGTTGCCTTATTCCTTCCTGTTATCGAAAGGTGGAACCAACAATGAGGCATAATATCAAGCACTCATCGTAGGCTTGGAATTGAAACTTTAGGTGAAAGTGAAAGGTTATTCAAAGTTGGTAATTAAACAAATAAATAGGGAATATTCTATGAGAAAAGAAGAGTTAATCCCTTTGTGTGATTACTTAAGAGGGTTAATGACTGAATTTTCCTCAAATTTGACATTTTATTATGTCTTGCGAACACAAAATTCCCAAGCTAATGCACTGGATAATGCATTTATAACCCTGGAAGATCCAAATCGGAATGAGATAGTCATCAGTATAGCCCATCGTCGTGTGGTCTCACCTTTTGTTCAAACTAGAATGGAGGAAATTAATTAAATTATCCTTATTTCTAAGCCATATGGTCATACCATGGGATGGAGAACACCCATAATGGAATACCTTCAAAATTAAGTACTTCCACTAGATAGGGAGGAAAAAGAACAGATCTGATGATGAGCGGCCAATTTTACTCTTTATGATAGTCCAGATCACCATAAGATCATATACAAATGAGGATTTGATGGAATCTTTTTCAGGTGTATTGATGGAGAAGAAACTGAAGTTTTCATGAAAGAAGTACATTCAGGAGCTTATAGTGCTCACCGGTCTGGGCATAGGCTTTCTGATCAAATCTGAAGGCTTGAATACTTGTAGCCTTCAATGATGCAGGATTGCATAGATTTCACCAAGAAATGTCATCCTTTCCAAGTTCATGCCAACTTTATTCATCAGCCCCCATAGTTGTTACATACAGCTAAATACTCTTGACCATTTTCCACATGGGGAATGGATGTCGTAGGGCCTTATCCCCCAGCTAAATCTAAGCAGATCAAGTATACCCTTACTGCTACTGAATTTTTCTCTAAATAGGATGAGGTAATTCCCCTCAAAGGAATTGGATCCAAAAGAATTGTTATTTTTTTTAAAACTAACATCATAACCAGATTTGGTGTCCCTCATACTATATTGAAGGGAAATGGTACAAATTTCTATTCTGTTGAGGTAAAGAAGTTATATCAGTAGCACAATATCAAATCCAACCATTCATCTCACTATCATGCGGCATCCAATGGAAAGATAGAGTCTTTCAAAAATACCTTATCAAATATACTCCAGAATATGGTGGATAAAGATATGAAATCTTATCCTGATAAACTTTTTCATGCTTCATGGGCTTATCGGACTATTGCATGTGCTTCCACTTAGGAAACTCCTTATTCACTAGTGTATGGAACATAATAAGTTTTACCAATTGAAATTCAATTTCCTTCACTCAAAGTTTTAATCTGTGATCAATTTTCTACAGATGAGAGGTATCAAAAATGGTTTGATGATCTAGAACAATTAGACGAAAAAACATTGCATCATTTAGAAGTCTACCAGAACATAATAGCGTAATATTTTGACAAGAAAGTTTGAATTTTTTCATTTCTTCAAGGAGAATTGGTATTGGTCCTCAGGACTCCAATGATACCAGGAAAGAAACCTCTAAATCTTGAGCTGAAGTAGGAAGGAACTTATTCTCTACATAAGGTCTACTCAAATGGAGATTATGCCTTAATCTCAATGGATGGATAGATTATTACAAATCCAACCGAAGCGAGATTCTTGAAGAAATACTTTGTGTAATTGCCACATCATCCTCACTGCAAGACTGAAAACTACACAGCCCACATATCCTCACTGCAAGACTTAAAACTACACAGTACACATCCTCGTTGCAAGACTCTAAACTGCACAACACAAGGTCCTAGTTGCAATACATTAAACTTTATACCATCATTTTTCCTCGTTACACGACATTAAACTGTACAACTAAAGTCTTCCCTACTTCAAGTTATGAGCTTCCATATGCAAGCATCATTGACATCATTATTTCTTATTAGTGACATATAAGTCTATTTCTTTCCTATGTTTGAGTCAGATCTGCATAGGAACCTCATTAATAACTACGTGTGGATTGATTCTCATTTTCAATGAGATACGTAGAGACGGATGGATCTCCAATCTAGGACCCAGCCATAGCCACAAAATATTTTTTATTTTCTTTTTCTCCTAATTTATATGAATCAGATCTATACAGAGTGTTCCCTTAAGATATATGGTTTGATCCTTACACCATTTTGTGTCTTAAGTTTAACTGTTCTCTCATATCATTTCAAAATCCCCCATTCCCCGTATCAAAATTGATTGGTGTGGGAAATGATTGTTTTAAGAACTGCATATGGCTTGATTCTCATCTATATGATATATGTAGAGACACCTAGATATCCAATATTAGACCTAGAAACAATATATATAAAAAACCCTTTATTCCTTATATAAGAATTGAACCTACATAGGGAATGTTTAAAAAAATATTTATGGCTTAATTCTTGCCTCCATCCAGACACATCGTGAAACATGGGTTTTATCCCTTAGTTCAGCTATAACATGTCTTTATTTTCACATCGATTCATCTTCATCATTACCGTATGATGTTAAACTGCACAAAAATATAATAACTACATTTGGATTGATTCTTACTTCAACAAGATACGTAGTGAACCTAGTTCGTGTGCCCTGGCTCAGCCATCACTTAACCATAACACCCTTATTCTTCACTTGTGTCATCTTTGTGTTACAAAATAAACCTTTACTCATCTTTGTTTCTCACACCAATCATATCTCATGTGGGCATAGTAATTGGGTAAAATAATTATCTGTATAAATAATGTGTCTCAATTACTTTTGGGGTTATCAATGGTCATCGTTGCAAGACCTTAAAAGGCACAATAAGACGTCTTCACCGTATAATAATAAACTAAACAGTTATTTTAAGAACTACATGCATCTTGATTATCATTCAATTGAGATATGTAGTGACGACTATCTTTTAAATCCTAGTCCCATCCATGGGGAAATTCCCACCCCCCCTCTATCACATACAGTAAAAAAATCTATACAGGAAGCTTTTTATTTTAGGCCCTCTCCTCAAGGAACCCATCAAGGAAACAAGAATGTCCCCATTTTACATACGAATCAGATCTATGAAAGGGACTCAAAATTTAAGGTCAATATTGATTCAAATATTTCCCATATGCATTGAGAATTACCCCCTTCCATATTTCACACTCTTAATCTTGATTATTTTCATATCTTTATAATCTTTCTTACGGTTTATGGTGACAGAGTTTCTAATATCTGAGAGCTCTTTTGCTTGACTATGCAGTACATGCCCTTAGGTGGACTTTCATAATTTGCCTAAATAACAACCTTGTCTATCAAAATATGCCACTATTTGGCTATACAGTATATTCCCTCATTATCCCTGCATAATAAAACCCCAATAACGAGTTAGTTAAATGATGGTAATTTCATTCTTAGTTATAGTGTCGTTTCCCCCTTCAAACATTGATGATAATATAAAAGAATATATATTTTAAAACATTCATTCATGTATATTTGTCCCATTATCTTTCTATCGATCTGAAAGTCTTCGAGACCATGGTTTACACATATCTCCCTCCATGTGTTCAAGAAATATGAAATAAACTTGGATAACTTGACCAAATATCATATAATATTTCTATTTTTGGTCCTAGTTGTATGACCTAAAACTACAAACATCATACTTCCTATGTTTGGGTCAGAATTTTGTACAAATACCATTCCTCTGATTCTTTGGAAATCATGATTGGAAATACTCTCTCTATATTCATGTACCTTTCTTCATAAACCAAACTCTGTGCTTTGGAAAATCTAAATCTCTATAAACTTTCTTCAGATTTTAACAATATAATGTCAAATCTCTAAGAGATCTTTTCCTTGACTATGAAGTATGTGCCCTTAGGTGGCCTTGCATAATTTGCCTACATAATAGGCCTTTTAGTCAAAAGATTCCACTATTTGTCTATGCATCATATTCCCCAGTTGTCCATGCATAATACAGCCCCAATAACGGGTTTGTCAAATAATGGTAACTTTGTTCTTGGAAAATAATTTCTCTAATGCTTTTAGACCTTTTCCCATATCATTCCTCAGTTCCAGAAATTCCCAAATCAAAGTTTACAACTTTCCCTTCCATAAAGACCGTATAGTATGACTTAAATTAAAGCCACAAAATGTCATCACTGTGTGACTTAAAACTGCATAGTATAATGTCTTCACTACAACATATTAAACTACACATTACAATGTTCTCACTACATGACATTAAACTACACAGTACAATGTCTTTACTGCATGATTTAAAACTGCACAACACAATTTCCTCACTGCATGACATAAAACTACACAGCACAATGTCATCATTGCATGACTTAAAACTGTACATTTTGATATTATAAATTCCCATTTCTGATAAATTTTAACCATTCCTTACACAGTATATTTTTATAGAAATGGTTTTCTTATACATGACATATTTCGACATGGATAACCCTTTATTCTCAAAATTTATTTCCTTGGAAAAACCACCCATTATGGTCTTCAGTCACCCAAATATTATTTTCCCTTGTCTATTAATAGTAAAATGTTAAATTCCTAAGATCTCTTTTTTCTGACTATGCAGTACGTGTCCTTAGGTGGCCTTGCATAATTTTCCTACATATCGGGCATGTCTGTCAAAATATGCCACTATTTGACTATGTTGCATATTCCCTAGTCAACCCTGCATAATATAACTCCCATAATGGGTTTATAAAATAATGGTAACTTTGTTCTTGGAAGAGACTTACCTTATGTTGATACAAGTTTTAAATTTGGTGACCATAAAAATCATAGCTCAAGATTCCCATTAGAAATATTTAAAAAAAATTAGAGCAATTCTCATCCAATGAGTCTTGTTTGGGATCTAATTTTAAAATTTATGGTCAAAAATATTTGACCTTAAACATTATACATTTATATTACAACATGCATGACTCTAAACTACCAATAACAAGAGACATGGTACTCACCATATTGGGAACCTGGAAAGGTCACTCTATACAAAAGTCAAGTCCCAGCTCACTAAACATACATTTTATATGGTTTAGGAAATATTGACCAATGAAAAGTTAAAAGATACAAAATTTGTGGTGTTTTCTATATAAACCTAGTAAAAATAAAACTATGCTCACTAGGCCTCATGGCTTAGGAAAAAATTAGAGCATCCTTCCAAAACTTGATGTAGCTCCAAATCTAACAAAATGATGTTGGAATGTGTCACAGTTCCCTAATTTTACCTTAGAACAATATTCCTTTCATTTAGAATGAATCAAATTATAAGCGGGGGATTTTGTAGACACCATGAAATATGTTCCACGCACTTCTCCGAAAATTTCCTCAACTGGGATCAAAACATTCACAGTGAGACTCCTTCATTTTTCATGGGGGTCAGCGACGGTAGAGAAGGCACCGACCCTAAGGGTCGGGACCGCATCCCAGCACTAATCTGAAGCAGGGGTGCAGGGGCGCAGCCTCCATAGTATGGAGCAATAAATTTGGATAATTTCCAAAAGTGGTGCCCAAGGTACCTGAACACAAGCACCTGTGCGCCACCATGATATAGAAGAATAAAGGTATTATTTTTTCGAAGTCCTCAAAGTGTCTCCCTAGTTAGTCCAAATCACCGACGGCACACAAGTCTACTTGGTGCCACCCATCCGGCACGTATCCACTTGCGCGCCACAAATTTTGTGCGCAACCTACTTGCGCGCCCAATTTCATTTTTTCCAGGGTCCAGTTTTTTCCTATAAATAGACCCTTGGGGCCTTTATTTGCACGGACAAATTTTCCTAAAGCCCAATTGCTGCTTCGGTCTCCCTATTTCTTTTACCAAGTCTTCCGAAACTTTAAAGGTAGTTTTTTAACACCTAGAGCAGAGGACTTGAAGGAGGATCATAGGAATTAAGTCCTTTTAGTGTTTGAAATCCATAACACTTACACGCCTAAAACGCCCAGCCTCCCTAAATCAGAAACACTTGCACGCCACCTATTCCTTCCATAGGAACTTGAGCACCCCACTTCTGGGAATACCTAGGAATACTCTTGAAGTCTTGAGTCAAGTCTCGCCCAAGTATTAACATACGGGTTGTTCGTCACTTAAGTGAACATCAGGTTACCCAAGCCTACTTGCGCACCCATACTTGCATGCCAATACCAACTTGGGAACCCCTATTTGATTCACCTAATATCTTTAATCTATATTCCATCAAGCCCTCCTCAAATCCATTCATGGAAAGGATTATTCTTCATTCGATCTTTTGTTTGAAAGTAATTCTATTGAGACCTCCACCAAAACCTCCTAACTTATCAAAAATTTGGGAAAGTCACATCAACGTGTCTCCTATTTGGGTTTGTATATCTGCATTCAGAGCTTTCCCACATTTGTTTCACAGTGGTTTTAGGATTCCTAAATCATTTTTGGGTTTTTATATCCATAGTCACATAGACCTTTCTCCCAGGAACGGTGTTGGGAAGTTCCCAGTTTAGAAGATTAGGGTTTGGGTCCCGACCTCTCCCTTCTCAAATACCCGGAACCTCGGGTCTCTAATAGGGAAGGTATGATTCACAATTTCATTTATATTCAAGCTAATGAAAAGTCTCCCTCCCCTACCAAGATCAATTTTACAGCATCCATCCTAGTGTAAGCCTCTAACATTCATCCCTTCTTCCTTTCATTGGACCCTTGTCCAATGTAGAGAGAACAGAGGGAAGGCTCATCGACTCACCCTTATCCACCCTGGTCGTCATAGGCTCACCCTCTTCCACTAGTGGAGGAGGAAAAGTGTGTGTTTAATTGTTGAATATTTCACATCATCTTGTATCTCACACCGAGCATGACTCATGTGGTCTTAGAGATTCATTATGATTAAAAAAAATTCACAAACACCCTTGCTGAATTAACTATGAGAAATTTGATTCCCACAATAATTGGGATACGTAGGAATCCTTCTCAAGGTATGAGCTCACTGTATATCCTCTTCAAGAATCTAACCCCAATTACCTTAATCTAGGAATCCTTTATAGAAATAATCCCCAAATTGAACCCCCAAATCATCAAGGCATCCTTTTTAGGAACTAAGTCCAAACGCATTTCTCTCAGAGGACTATACTCTCTTATGAGACTTATTGAACTATGTGGGCTTTGATTACCATCCACATGGGATCCACATGGGATATGTAGGAAGAATTCTTAAGGTTCAAACCCAACACTTCAAATCAACATTGTTCTCCTTGGTCCATATTCCAAACCGGGTCTAATATTACTTGGAAACCCATATTATTTCCAAGTTCCTTGGGCTGTTTCGGCATAAGTCTCACACCAAACTTTGACTAAGCACTTTTCTCTTTGATGTCCTTACCACATGACATTAAACTGTATGTCTAGGTCCTTATCACATGACCTAAAAAGGTATGATGTGTTCTGTTAGGTGGCACCAAACTACGAGGGTTCTGATTCCTTTCACAAGGATACGTAGGTATCCCATTTTATGGGTACGATCCGAATATCAAAACAAACCTTTGTCTCCCTGGATGAAAATAAATTCTAGAGTGCCCCACTGAGTGTCTTAAAAACCAGTATCATCATAATGATGATTAAAAGAATCTCTAAGTACTATATGAGAGGATACCATTGATGGAGAACCTCAAATAAATACGTACGATTCTAAATTTTACACATGTTAATTAGTGATTTCAAATTACAAGTGACACTTATGTTTACTTGGTAAATTAATAATGATTCATGAAAATGTCTTAAATTTATAAAGAGAGCCTCGAAGTAGACAATATTTCCCCCCAAAAGGGTGTGATGAGTCCAACCTCCCATCCTCTAGACCAATGCACATTCTTAAGTATCATATAGTTCAAACTTAACAAACTCTCACCTTTGGAAAGTAGGTCCCTTTTGGATAAAGAATTTTTGGTTGTTTCCAGTTCCATGAATAAATCCAATGGAAACCACCTAGATGCAGTGATTCTTACAACTAGAACACATGTTTCAAGGAACTACAAAATAGTGTTGTAATAATAATAATAATAATAATAATGTGTAGATACTATTGTTGTTATTATTATCTAAAGTGTTATTATTATCATTAATTTTTTTTATTAAATGGTTCTTAAAAGTGTTATTAATATTTTTATGATTAAATTATTATTAATGTTGTGATTATTTAAAATTAGTTATTATTATTATTATTAAGAAAATTATTAATGTTGTTATATTATTATTAATATTTTTAATATTTGGAAAAAATGAAATGAATAAAATTATCATTTTTATTTGTCTCATTATGATTTTTATTATAATTATGTAATTACTAATCATAAAATTATTATTATTATTAAAATGGTTATTATTATTAAAATGGTTATTATTATTATTATAAAGAAAAAAAATGAACCCTAATCTACATGAATCCCCCTCTCCCTCGCAGATCATTGTGCTAACCCCTTCCCCTCTTCTCTCATTCGCAGTACAGCCCCCCCCCCATGGGGTTATCCCTCTCGTGGATACCTCCTCTCCTTTCCCTCCCCAATGTGATGCTCCATCTAGCCACCCTTATCGCCATAATTCCGCCCTACACTAACCTCATCTAGTACAACCTCTCTCCCTTGTGTGCGCGCAGCCCACAACCCGGGTCCCCCTCTCCCTCACTGGCCAACTTCCCTCCTGGAACACCTCATTCCCAGTGACCCGTTGCATCGGTCAACCTCCTTCATATGGTATTACCCCTATCCTCCCTTAATGGTGCATGAACCCCCTTCCCCCTACACACTTGTGAGACGTAGCCCTATCCCAGTGCTCCTCCTTCACCATTGCTCTGACCAATTTCTTGTTCGGCCGCACCTCCCCTTCCCAGCACGACCCAACCCTGAAATCCTCTCTTTCTGGTGTGAAATCCCTACTCATGACCCCCTGTTCTAGTTGTTTTGTATTTTATTTCTTTATTTTTTGTGTTTTTCTCAAATTAATCAAAACTCTAATGTAGAGGTCCATGTTCACGCATTTAGGTCAGTGTCTAAGGTATGTGATTTGTTTGTAGAGCGATGTTTTTCCTTCCATTGAGGTTCCATCGCATTTCCATGTGTTGAGGTAGAAGAATTCTTGTGTTTTATTTTGAATAATTCCATTAATACTTTCTTTCTTTCAATTAATTTTTAAATATGTTTTGCTCTTTAATTATGCTTACGAATAGTTTTTGGGTAGTGTATTCTTGTTGGGGAAATTTGTTAGAATTAGTTTTTAAATCATGCTTGTGTTTTGGTATTTTTAGAGTTTTTGATTAAATTTTAGTTTAGTGTTTATTAAAGTGAATTGGATTATAAGTAATTTGAAGTCTTGTTTGGCACTTTCATATGCTTTTTTTATTTTAACTTGGATTAAAAAGGCACTTGGGCACTTTTTGACAAATCCTTGGTGTAAAGGCATGTTTCCCCATGTTTATATAAAACTAGTTTTTTTTGTTTTTTAAATGGTTTCAAAGTGTTTTTGGTAAATACTGGAATGTTTTAATGAGTAAAGGACCATTTAGTAGGTTTTACTAATTTCTTGTTTCTCGAAAAATGAGTTTTTATAGAATGTTTAATTTTAATTATGTTTTTATGGTAATTTACTATTGGTGAACTTAGTCAGGTGTGTATGATTTGACAATTATATTTCTTGGTAATTTTATTAAAATGTTTTATACATGGATTTATAGTTTTAAGGGGAATTTTTTTGTATTCTCTAAATAATGTGGGAGGTTGGATATGGTTGTAAAGCAATTGGTGTTTTTTTTTTTTGAAATGGTTTTGAGTGTCACTTTGGAGGCTAGATGTGTTATTGGATGTTGTCATATCCATGGGTGCACTAGGTTCTCACATGGATGTGACCTCAAATGAATATGGTGCTTTGAATTGGTATTTTTCTCAAATCCTTGGTTTTCTAAGTGGTTCTTGTTTTAATTAAATGATTCCTTTGTTTTTTAATCAAATATTGATTTTTTTTGTTTGGATTAATTTTATTTCTGGGATTTGTGATGTTTTTGGCTCTCATGGATTTATTATAGGTATTTTTTGTTGGTTTTGAAGGTGTGCACACATATTCCCAGGTATGGATATGTGTGTGTGTCTCTCTCTCTCTCTCTCTCTCTCTCTCTATATATATATATATATATATATATATATATATTATGTGTGTGTGTTCCCTCATGGCATGGGGAACACGTGCATCAGTTTAAGGATATATATATATATATATAAGTGCATGCATGTGAGTTAGTTGCTGCTTGAGTTAAAAATCTCTGCCTTGGCCATCCTTTGAGGTAGGCTTCTATATACATTAACCTTTAAATTGAAGAATCTTTTATTTCTTTTTTTCACTTAATTTTCATAATAATTACTTATATAGAATTGTTAGTAAAATTTTCTTTCTTGAATTGGAGTGGTTTCCTTCTTGTGATGTATTGCATTAAATAGTTGGTTTGAGTTTTCACATCAATTGGTTATTGAAATGCCCCTTTGGCCTTTATAAATTTATTTCAGATTTAGAGTGGTGATTTGGGTTTCTTAAATGGTTTTCCAAGTGCGTTCTTGGTTTTCAAGGTGTGTGTGTGTGTGTGTGTGTGATTCTTTAAGAAATGGTTTTGCATGTGAAAATCAAGTGAGGTAGGGTTGGCACTTTTTTAAAACTATTTATATTAAGAAAACTCTCCTTATATGTGGTCCCCTTGCTTTGGTTGAGTTGTATATTATGGGAGGTCCGCCTGGTAGGACTCCCCTATGATCAAATGGTTGAAATGTGAGGGACATATTCCTTGGGGTGACTTGGGTGATGCATGTTGTGTGTTTACATATATATATGTTCACATGATTTCATGCTCGGCTGACATCGATTGGCTCCCCCTTCTCTTATACATGTTGACATGGAAACCTAGCATAGCGAGAAATTTTTTTATGAATAATTGTTTTACTTTTTTATATTACACTAGTGGCCCCTATCAGGGGTTATTTTGATATCATTATTATGGGATTGGGCCCCTCAATCATGCTAGGTAGGGTGACTATCAGGTGTTTGGGCGTTATGATGTTATCGGGTAGGGCATGCCTTTGTGATGAGTCGCGTGTATAGTATGTTCTAGATTATTCATGAGCTCCTAGGTTATATCATGTTATATTATACTTAATTATCTATGGTAGGTGATTGAGATTCATATGTTGGTTGGTTGCTGTTGTGTTGTGTTTTTTTCATTGCTTGTGTTGTATGTTTGTTGATCTTGTTTCCTTGCATAGTGTAGCTTCTTGCTAAAAGTGATAAAATGGTTTCAAGTGTTTATAGGAAAATATTTTAAAAATGTTTTACACTTCCTTCCTCCCTTTTTAGAGTAAACATCACCACCTTTAAAATGCCAATGTCTTCTTCTTAAAAAGGAAATATGTTTCTAATTGAAAAAGGGAAATCGACCGTGATTTGCTTTTATAGGAAAATGTGTGGAAAATATACTTTTATATATATTGTAGCTCAAACCTAAAAATGATGATTCTTTTGTTTAAAGGAAATTCATTTGGGAATAGATTATTTGGGAATGCCTACTGAGTTTTAATACTCGCACCTATAGTTTTATCTTTATTTTTAGATCTGGGTGGTGATCCTTGCTTAGATTTGGTCACTGTAGTGAGACGTTGGTTTGAGGTTTGTGGTGACTCGTAGGGTCACATAGAGGTATATACAAATTTATTTTCTCAACACTGCTATTTTTCGTTTCCATTGTTCAATTTTGGTTTATTTATTTGTTTTCATTTATGGGCCAAATCGTTCCCACCTATTTAATTTTAATGCCCACGCTAGTTTCCATCCTAGGGTGATCGGGAATGCCCTTCGGGACTTGAAGCGGACCGGCTCGGGTAACCGGTTATAGGTTAACCCAGTTTGGTTCATGAAAAAATGGTATCAGAGGTTGTTCTTGTTATTTGGGGTTTTTGGTAGATGGAGATTAGTACTGTCAGGACTTAGGAGGTAGGTACGGGAAGAGCATTGAGAACTCTTGCTCGCACTGATCCTCAAGTCACCAGGGGTATTTCAGGATTATTGAGTCTTTTGTCTTGGGTTTTTTTGGTTTGATTGATGACAATGGAGGCGAATTAGTTCATGTTGTGGCCTCACATGGGGTGGTGACCCATGAAGATTCTGAGTGCCTAGTTCAAGGTTTCTTAGTGTTATGCCTTACGTGGGGAATAACTCACCACCATGTCATCAGGTTAGGCATAGGCACTAGTTCCCCATTCTGGTGGCTTGTTATTGGTTTTGTTCATATTGATTTTGTGATTTTTTGTTGAAAGTGAAGTGGGATTTTGAAATGAAAATAGATTTTCAAATTAAAAGTGTACTTTTAAAATGAAAGTGGTTTTGAAATGTAAAATTGTTTCTTTCAAATTGGTTTTAAATGTTCAAAATGGATTTTTAAAGAGGAAGTGTTTTGATTTGGAAAGTTTGGTATGTGTTTGGATTTGATAATGGAACGAGATGTTTGGACCTTGGATTTCTTTATGGAGGGTCTCATGTGTTTGGGTATGTATGGAGGGTGTGTGGGGGAACTTGTTCGTGGAAGATGTAAGCAGAATTGAATGAATGCGCATGTGACGGTTCATAAGGTTCCATAGGTGATTTTTAAAATTTAAAAGAAATAGCAGTTCTTGGAAAAGTAATTTTTTTCTTGTGTTTGTATATGTTCGGATTATGAGCATGTTGCCCTTGGCTTGGGTTATTTCTTTGATTGATTTTTGGCTTGATGTCGATTTCAATTGTATTTTTCATGTTTTTCTGAGTATGCCCCCCAGAAATTTCCTCAAAAGTTGTTAATGAGTCATGCCCAATTATGGTTTCTATAGTGTTGTTTGTCCTTCGAGCTATTTGGGGTTCTTTTGTGGTATTAAAGTGGTTTTAGGGGAGTAGATCATGTCTTTGGGTGGTTGGGGACTCCCGAGTTTGTTAGAGTTCATATTTCCTTGGGTTTAGTGGAGGTTCCAACCTTGGACCAGCGGAGGTGGATGCCGCATCATAGTTGAAGTTGGGATGATGTGGGAGGTGTTGAAGTCTTTATTTATCCAATGGATAATACCTTAGGAGATGAAGGTGAAAAGGGTTAAGAGCCCGTCCTTACTTAAAAAGGATAGTGGTTGGTGAAGGCATATATCGGTCGCTTTAAGGAGTTGGCATTAGAAGCACAAGTGCTTGGAAAATTCGGTGCCTCTCGTCGTTCGTGAGGGTTCCCCATCTGGCGAGCATGGTGTACCAAAGGAACCCATTTCTGAATATTCCCTTTCATCGGTGTCGGCTTCTAGTTCATCAGACCACTTTCTGATGTGCCATCAGTATGGCCAGTTCATGCATTCCAGGCTGCCTTATCGCATCCCTCTAAAGCCTTGTTGTTGTTGTGGCCATCTGTGTCACCGGAGAAAGTTCTGTAAAAAGCACTGTTAGAGAAAGAAGTTTTGATTAATGGATTCTAGTGTCTGACTGTGAGACATAAGATGCTTCATCCATCAGATCCCCAGCCTTAGGTTTTAGGGTGAAGCTCACGCACAGTTATGGTGTCAGAGGCATGTGAGACCTTTTCTTGGTTCTTTATCTTTTTTCTTAGAATAGAGGCATTTATGGTTTCCTTGTTCTTATTTTCCTGCTGTTTTAAGTTCATCTTTTGTGGTGATAGTGCGATGAACTTATTCTTTCATGATTGTAGTAGTTGCGTTCTTCTGAATGTGGCCACTAGAAACGTTTGTTTTTCTTAAGTGTATTTGATCCTTGTATGGGTTGGTCTTGGTTTTATTAGTGATCGTTTATAGATGTGGGTTTTGGGGGTCTTTTGGCTTGGGTTGATAGTTTTAGGTTTCAGTGGAGGTGTTGTCTTTCTCGTACTAAGGGAGTTGGAAGTGTTGGGAGTTTTAGATCGGTGTGGGGAATTCTTAGTTATGGCGGTGTTGTTATACGGAGTTCCTTGTTTCGGTGCCCCAGTATGTAGGGTGGCCCTGTAGTGTTTTTTTGTTTAATTATCAGCAGTCTTGTTCAACTCATGTGGAGAAGTTGGTATGTTCAGGTTGGGAGTCCCCGCACTAGCTCCTCCTCATGTTGGTATGTGTGGGTTTTAAAGTTTCTATGTTAGTTGAGTTCTTATGGTGGGGAGGACCCTCCTGTGTTCTCCCTTTTTTTATGTCATGGTTTCTTCATGATCGGTTGGGTGTGACTTGTGTCGTGAATCATCAACCCAAGGTTCTTGATTTTTCTTTTGGTTCTGTTTGGGCATGGACTCAAGTATTGGTTATCTTTTGACTTGGTGACTTTCTGGGGTAGAAAGTTTTGTGGTGGGGAGAATTTTCACACCCCGACCTTTTTAAATTATTTATTTTATTATTTCTTGGCTTTTGTTAGCCTCTCCAAGGTTTGGGTTTAGCGCTTGTCTAAAATTTTTGACGTTTAATAATTTTTATGGGTTTTAGACCAGTGTGCGGGCACCGCATGGTTGGCAGTGACCGTACGGTCAGCCCAGGTGCCCGTGCAGTTATCTAATGTTTAAAATAAATAAAATTTTATAAAAATAAAATGAATTAAAAATTTTCACTGCAATAATAATAATAATAATAATAATATTGTGTAGATAATAATATTATTTTTATTATTGGAAGTGTTATTATGGTCATTAATTTTTATTAATATTAAATGGTTGTTAAAAGTGTTCTTAATATTTTTATGATTAAATTATTATTAATGTTGTAATTACTTAAAATGAGTTATTATTATTATTAAAATTATTAATGTTGTTATATTATTACTAATGTTTTTAATATTTAGAAAAAAAATAAATGACTAAAATTATTATTTTTATTCATCTTATTATTTTTATTGTTATTATAATTATGTTATTATTAATCATAAAATTATTATTATTGTTATTATTAAAATGGTTATTATTATTATTATTATAAAGGAAAAAAGGAACCCTAATCTACCCACATCCCCCCCCCCCTCCCCCTCCCTTGCGGCTCGCTGCGCACACCCCTTCCCCTCTTTTCCCATTCGCGGCACAACCTGCCCCACCCTTGCATGGCGGCCTCCTCCCCTTGCCATCCCCTGTGCGCTACCCCATCTGGACACCCTTCTCACCGAAGCTTCGCCCTTCACTGACCTCTTCTGGTGTGGTCTCTCTCCCTAGTGTGTGCGCAGCCCCCCAGCCGAGGTCCCCCTCTCCCTCACTGGCCACCTTCCCTCCCGGTGCACCCCGTTCCCGATGAACCGCTGCTCTGACCAACCACCTTCCCTCCCGGTGCACCCCGTTCCCGATGAACCGCTGCTCTGACCAGCCGAGGTCCCCCTCTCCCTCACTGGCCACCTTCCCTCCCGGTGCACCCCGTTCCCGATGAACCGCTGCTCTGACCAACCACCTTCATCCGACGTTCTCCTATCCTCCCTTAATGGAATACGGACACCCTTCCCCTTGCTCCCTTGTGTGATGCATCCCCAGCCCAGCGCTCCTCCTTCACTGGTGCTCCGACCGATTTTTCCTTCACCCGCACCTCCCCTTCCCAACGTGACCCGACCCCAACAGCCTCCCTTTTTAGTGTGAACCCCCTACTCGTGGTCCTGTGTTCCGGTTGGTTTGTATTTCATTTCTTTATTTTTGTGTTTTTCTCAGATCAATCAAAACTCTAATGCCGCGGGTTGTGTTCGCATGTTTTGCTCGGTGTCTAGGGTATGTTATTGGTCCACAGAATGATGTTTTTCTTTCCATTGAGGTTCCATCACATTCATACGTGTTGAGGTAGGTGAATTCGCATGTTTTTTTTTTGAAGCATTCCATTAATACTTTCTTTATTTCAATTAATTTTTAAAACATTTCACGCCTTAATTATACTTACGACTATTTTTTGGGAAGTGTATTCTTGTTAGTGAAATTTTTTAGAATTAGTTTTTAAATCATGCTTGTGTGTTGGTATTTTTAGAGTTGTTGATTAAATTTCAGTTTAGCATTTATTAAAGAGAATTGGATTATTAGTAATTCGAAGGTCAGTTTGGCACTTTTATATGTGTTGTGTGTTTTAACTTGTCTTAAAAAGGCACTTGGAAACTTTTTGAAAAATCCTTGTTGTAAAGGCTTATTTGGCCATGTTCATATAAAAGTGGTATTTGTTGTTGTTTTTGAAATGGTTTCAAAGTGTTTTTGGTTAATGCTAGAAAGTTTTAATGAGTAAAGGCCCATTTAGTGGGTTTTACTAATTTTTTGTTTCTTAGAAAATAGGTTTTTATGAAATGTTTAGTTTTAATTATGTTGTGATGGTAATTTCTTGTTGGTGAACTTGGTTGGGTGTGTATGATTTGAAAATTATATAGCTTTGAAATTGTATTAAAACATTTTATACATAGATTTAGGGTTTTAAGGGGAATTTTTTATGTTCTATAATTAATTTGGGTGGTTGGATATGGTTATAAAGTAGTTGGTTTTTTGTGGAAATGATTTTGAGTGTCTATTTGGAGGTTTGATGTGCCATTGGATGTTGGCACGTCCATGGGTGCACTAGTTGCACACATGGATGTGCCCTCAAATGAAGATGGTGCTTTGAATTGGTATTTTTCTCGAAACCTTGGTTTTCTAAGTGGTTCTTGTTTTTATTAAATGTTTCATTAGTTTTTGAATCGTATCTTGATTAATTTGTTTGGCTTAATTTTAATTTATGGATTTGTGGTGTTTTTGAGTCTTGGGGATTTATCATAGGGAGTTGTGGTCGGTTTCGAAGGTGCGCATGCATATTCCTAGGTATGGATATTTATAGATGTATATATCTTTTGTGTGTGTATTCCCTCATGGTGCGAGAAACACGTGCATCAGTTTAGGGATATATATATATATATATATATATATATATATATATATATATATATATATATGGAAGTGTGTGCATGCGAGCGAGCTGCTCCTTGAGTTAGAAAGCTCTGGTTTGGCCATCCTTTGAGGTAGGCTTCCATATGCATTGACCTTTAAATTTAATAATAATTTATTTCTCGCTTTTCGCACCTATTTTTCATATTAATTATTGATATATAATTGTTGGTAAATTTTTTTGTCTTGAATTGGAGTGTTTGTATTCTTGTGATGTATTGTATTAAATAGTTGTGTTGAGTTTTCACATCAATTGGTTATTGAAATACCCCTTTGGCCATTATAAATATATTTTGGATTTAGAGTGCTAATTTGGGTTTCTTAAATAGGTTTCCAAGTGTGTTCTTGGTTTTCAAGGTGTGTGTGCGCGATTCTTTAAGAAATGGTTTGGAATGTGAAAATCATGTGAGGCCTGGTTGGAACTTTTTTAAAACTAGTTATCTCAAGAAAACTATCCTTGGATGTGGTCCCCTTGATTTGGTTGAGTTTTATGTTATGGGAGGTCTGCCAGGTAGGACTCCCCTGTGATAAAATGGTTGAAAGGCCATGGACATATTCCTTGGGGTGACTCAGGTGATGCATGTTGTGTGTTTACATATATGTATATGTCCATGTGATTTGATGCTTGGTCGGCATCGGTTGGCTCCCCCTTTTTGTTATAAATGTTGACATGGGAACCTAGCATAGCGAGTGAATTTTCAGTAAAGAATTACTGAACTAGTTTAGATTATTCTTTTAGCCCATATTAGAGAGTTATTTTGTTATCATTTCTATGGTATTTGGCCCCTCAGTCAGTCTAGGTAAGGCGATGATCGGGTGTTTGGGTGCTATGATGTCATCGAGTAGGGTATGCCTTTGGGATGATTCACATGTATAGTATGTTATAGATTATTCACGAGCTCGTAGGTTCTCGTATGTTTTATGTATAGCAACCTAGCCTTATCCTACATTACTATTACATCATTATAAATATAAACAACATAATATTATTACATCATGAGGATCCAGAGGTTTAGTGTCTTGGGAAAACTAGGACCAAACCGAACATTTAAAACATCAGTCATAAACATTTATTTAATTCCTTCTTCTCTAGCTTCTTATTTCCACTTGACCTCTCCTTAGTAAATGTAGTAACCTGAGGAAATACATCAAAAAGGGGTTATCTAAATTCCCAGTAAGAGGATGGATAATAACAATATAGCATGGGGTGAGCATAATCATAACATCATCATCAAAATCATGAGAGGAGACATTAATAAAAGACTTGAGATTTGGAAATGAATAACAGTAAAACATAATGTCTTAGTAGTTAACTGCCACACATAGTTGTGAACAAATATAGCATCATGTTCACACATCATTTCACTTTAACTCAAGAGATTCATCACTTAACCCAATGCATTGGAGCGTTGTATAATTCTCGGCGCACATGTCACATCATAACATTTTCATTATCATGCACGCCACATAGATCATATATAAAAAATGAACATAAATAACCCATGGAAAGGAATTGTTTTCATCTCATAAGAACACATTAATAAACTTTGGCTTCCAAAAATAAAGAGGTAAATACATACTTTATAGAAGAACCATTAACTTTGAGTGAGAAGTAAAAGGTGTGTTTTTGAAAGAAGAGTTCTTTTGGAAAACATTTATTTAACATAAACTCTATTGAAAAATATTTATATCCAAAAAAAGGTAAGATAATGATGAAAAAATGATTTTTAAGTAGTGACCATACCAAAAATGGAGTGAAAGAGGGAGAACCTAAAGAAAGTAAGTTGGGTTTGAGAATTTCCCCTTACCTTGTATTTGAATGCTTCCTTCACTTTCATGTCCTGTATAAACACATTAGATTCATTAATTAAAAATTAAAGAAACTTTTTTAAAATAATATGGTTAATTTTGGTTTCATTAAGTTATTTTATGGGCCTTTGGATGAGTTATAGAGTTTAAAAACATTGTTCGGGAATGTTTGTTTTCATGGTTTTCTTGAGTGGCTCACTTGTATTCATAAATGGAAGTTCGTGTAGAACATGGATAAACATCCAGATCTGATATTTCATGTTATTAATGATATTACATGAGTTTACATGATCTTATTATGAATTATATTATATACCATGTGGATGAATCATTAGATAATAATTAAATGATGTCCATTTGGGTTAATTCGGGCAATTTTTCGACCACAATGAACTTTTTTTGTTTAATCATTTAGTAATGTGTACATAAGTTATATCCAGAACATTAAATAGGATATAATACATATAAAATAATCGTTTTCAACCATAAAAATGGTTTCATGACCAGATCTGAAGGCAGTAAAGAAAACATGTCGTTTTTGAAGGTGATAAATTAACACCTCACGAACAACGTTTCCTTTTCTAAAATAAAAAGAAGAGGAGAAGGGGTTTGATGATATATTATCCCATTAGTATCATAACATTATAGTATATGTCATATAATGGAGTTACCATACCATTTTTATGAGGATAGATGGGGAGATATTAATAAAAGAACTTGAAATTGAAAGGAAATTAAAGGAGAGAGAGAGAGAGAGAGGAATTACCTCTTGAATCCTCCTCTTGAGATCCTCCTTTAGGAACCTAGGATTGGTCATTTGATGAGACCAGAAGCTCTTGGAAATGGGGTAGGGGATAGTTAAGATGTTTGGGAATAGTTTAGACAAGTATTTAAGCTTGAGATGTGTGAGGAAATGAGGGTGTGAACGGTGGTATTTATAGTGGAGGGGAGAGGGGTTTTCACAATATTATATTCATTAATTTATTATTTCTCCACAAGAAAAGTAATAGTATGTATTTCATGACTAATTACAGTAATTTTATCATTTTAATCCGAACCACATTTCCTTACATCATCAGAACATCACCCATGATTCTGTAATTCATGAATTTAATTTATTTTGTAAATTATCGTATTTCACTGTTCATAAAAAATTATAGTATTTCAGAAAAATCCCAAAAATTCACCCTAACCATATTTTGATGTGTAGAATCCAAAAATGAAGTCCAGTTTTCAAAAATAATTTTCTAAATACGATTAATTAAATTTTTAATTAAAATCAAAATCTACTTGAAAATACCATTTTTTAAAATTAAAACTGATTTTATAATGATTTCAAAAATTATATAGGGTCTTATAAGATTATATTAAAACAAGAAGACATATAATTGTTAATTTATGAACACATTTTAGTAAAATACATTTTATTTTAAATTAATTAATTAATTATAATTATTTATTTATGACTTACAAAAAATACCAATACTTTTATTATGGTCAAATTGTCACTTTATAAGATGTCTAAATTTTATTTAATATTCATGGGTTAGGTTACTATTATTTTGGAAAATTAACTATTCATAAGGTTAATATTACTATTCATAAGGGTAGGTTATTGTTCATAAGGTTAGGTTACTATTTACTAAAAAAATGATCTTATCCTATCGGACTCCAAACAACTTACTGATCGCAATTGTGTTTGTCGGATTTTCGAAATTCAAAACACAGAGGTGACTAAATTATGTTTAAGGATCACATAGTATTTAGTATCATGATATGTTATTATGATTCCTAAATTGATTATATTATAAGGAAGACTTATAAGAAGGTAATTCCATTGATAAAACTTTGGGTCGTTACAGTCTGGTACTTAGTTATATGTGGTAGGTGATTGAGATGCATGTAATGGTTGGTCACTATTGTGTGGTATTTTTTTCATTGCTCATGTTGTATGTTTATTGATATTTTTTCCTTTCATATTGTATCTTCTTGCTAAAAGTGATAAAATGGTTTCAAGTGTTTATAGAAAAAGATTTTGAAAGTGTTTTACACTTCCTTCCTCCTTTTTTAGTGTGAACATCACCTCCTTTAAAATGCCAATGTCTTATCCTTAAAAAGGGAATATGGTTTTTAATTGAAAAAGGGAAATGGACCGTGATTTTCTATTATGGGAAAAGTTGTGGAAAACTTACTTTTATATATATTGTAGTTCAAACCTGAAATTGATGATTTTTTTTAAAGTAAATTCATTTGGGAATGGATTATTTGGGCACGCCTACTAATTTTTAATACTCATGCCTATAGTTTTTCCTTTTTTATTGGCTTTGGGTGCTTCACCTTCTTGGATTTGGTCATCGTAGTGCGATTTTGGTTTGAGGTTGGTGGTGACCCATAGGGTCACATGGAGGTATGTACATCTTTATTTTCTCACCATTACTAGTTTTTGTTCCCATTGTTTGGCTTTGGTTTATTTATTTCTTTTCATTTATGGTCCAAATCATTCCCACCTATTTAATTTTGATTCCCAACACAAGTTACCATCCCAAGGGGATTGGGAACGCCCTTCGGGCCTTTCTGCATACTATTTTGGGTGACCGGTTCAGGGTTGAGTCGGGTTTGTTCGTGACAAGTAGGGTATTTAATAAAAGTTCAAGGATTTTTGAAGAATCGGTTCTTGTGAAGTTTGATGAAACTAACCATTTCATTAAAGAGAAATATTAAATAGATGAAATTACTGATTCATTTCACAACATGAGACTTGAAACCCCAAAAGATGATTTTAAAAATGATATAAATAAAATTCAATTCAGTTTAGAAGAACATTAAACTGAATAACCTGAAAGTGTCTTACCTAGACACTCAATAATCTTAAAGAAAAATCCTTTAAAACTGTTATAGGATACCTAGACGCAAAAATTATAACTAGATGAAATATAGGAATCCTATATGAATTATGTTCCTTTTTATCTCAGTTAGAGCATAAGTATATTGAAGAAGATTTGGAAGATGAGAGTTAGATGTTAGCAATGCAAGAAGAAATAAACCAATTCAAAAGAAATGAAGTTTGGGGTTTAGTATAAAGACCATCCAATTATCGAGTAATAGGAACCAAATGGGTCTTTAAGAATAAATAGGATGATCAAGGGATCATAAACAAAAATAAATCTAGATTAGTAGCAATAAGATATAATCATAAAGAAGGTATAGATTATGATGAAACCTTTTCCCTTGTAGCTAGATTAGAAGAAATTTGAATCCTTTTACCTTATACATCTCATATAAATTTTAAAATATATCAAATGGATGTTAAATATTCCTTTTTAAATGGATATTTAATGGAGGATGTTTATGTTTAACAATCTCCTATTTTTGAAAACCCTCTTAAACCTAATTCTATTTTTAAACTTACTAAAAAACATTATGGCCTTAAACAGGCACCTAGAATGTGGTATGAAAGATTAATCTCTTATTTATTATAAAATGGATTTTTAATAGGATTAGTAGATCCTACTCTTTTTAATAAAATTATTTGTTCTAATATTTTATTAGTACAAAGTTATGTTGATGATGTAATTTTCTTTTTAAAAAATAAAAAACTCTATAATGATTTCTCAAATTTAATGCAAAAAAAATTAAATGGGTATGTCACGACCCCCTCCCACCAAAGATGCCCCTCATGAGCTAGCAATGGTGAAAGGGAGATAATGACTCCTGAGTCCCGCCTCCAGTAGGCCCTGGAGTGGCGACTAGCACCAAGGGTATGAGTTTTCACAAATATGGGAGGCATTACCCTTTTTTATTATTTATGATCGGGAAATAGGATGATTCAAACACCAAAAGAAAAAGGAAAAAGTAAATGAAAATAAACCCAAACCAATCTCACATGCATGTTTAAACAATTCTGAAACAAAGTACAAGTACAAGAAAACTTGAAAAGTGCAATACCAAAAGAAACAAGAGTAAAGCAACTGCAACAACTCCAACTGTACTGACTAGTAGGGTCCCGCACGGCCCTGGTAGTCCTCCTAGAAACCTGAAAGTAAACGTAGGGTGAGCATACAAGTATACTCAGTAGGGAAACCTAAAGCTCTCGTGCACAAGTGGGGAGACATCCTAATGTCCCGTGAGAACAACATAAGAGACCAAACCCTAGCAAGGAATTCTATCCACCCGACCTCACCAGCCACGCTCACCAAAAACACAAAACAACAGGTAGTAGTATATAAGAACAAGAGTATTGGGTACCCCGCACCATTCCCCCCCCCCCCACTAGTTAGATGCTCTTCCTAACAGTGAACGTCCTGACGCTACCACACTATTCCTGCCCGCACACACCTGGGCCTCAAAAGTCACACATCCCGCCCGCACACACCTAGGCCTAACAAGTCACACATCCCACCCGCACACACCTGGGCCTCACAAACCACATATCCCACCCGCACACACCTGGGCCTCACAAACCACAATCACATCCCTGCCCGAATGATCGTACCACGATTCACTATTTCATTTTCACCCTTACACCGTTGTGCTAAACATATTTTGTATTAAAAATTATAAAAATATTATCAAATTGTGCTTCATGTTTGATTCAATAATTTTGTTTTTATCACTGTTAAATAGGTAAATGATACTTGTTTTGAGAATTACAATGTAGGTGGAGGTGATTTGGAGGGCCCATGATGAAGTCCTTGGAAAATGGGCCAAACTGCACAGGATCCAAGAAGTTCAGTGGACTCAAATTCATGCTGATACTACACCGTGCATCCAAATGGGCTTAAATTTTGTGGGCTTATCCAAAACGCATTGGGATACAACTTTCATGTAATAACCCAAGAGAGATTCTGCCATTAAGGGGCCCAACCGACCTGATCTATCCAGCACACCCAATCTGCTCGAGGTCAAAAGTTGTGTGCATTGATCTGTCCATATCTCGCGCTCCACTTGTTTAAATGATTCCAAACCTTCGGTGGAGATAGTTAGGACATGGGGCTACAACTTTATAGTTTTCCACAAAACGTGTTAAGACTTTATGGTAGGCTAGAATAATGTGACAAGCGGTTTTAGTAAATCTGTGTGCCCAAAACCACCTCCCACATTTCCTATAAAAGGGCACCTTGGGCTCCTCATTTGAAAGTTCGACCAGGAGGAAAAGCTCTGGTATTTTGGAGACCCAAGGGAGTACTATAATCATCCAAGAAGTTCTGGATTCCCCTATCCTTATAGGGCGATCAAGGATGAAGAAGGAGTTTCACCCGAGCCTCCTCCTCCTCACGATGGCGAGCTAAACGGTGGGCGATCATTTCGAGGGAGCTACACTTACTTGGGAGGGAGTTCCAGCACCTGTTATTCCACTGGTTTTGTATAATTTGTGTGTTAAATATTTCACTCATGATTAATCTCTATGCGCTTCTCTTCTTAATTCATTTTTTTGTATTAATTTAAGTGAAACACCTTTTATCTCAACACCGATTGGGTTGAGATTTCAAGTGGGGATCTTGGGTTGTTCCGATAGGGCAAGACATGAACCCTATTAATATCACACATACATAAGATTTCAGTATGTTTTGGTAGACTTAACTCTGTTATTGAGACCCAAACCTTGACAACACGATTGTTTTGTCAAGGGTTGGTGCTTTGCGCAACATTCTAAGAGGCAAGAGGGGAATCAAGATCTTGACAACCTTCAACCAAAGAATTGAACAAAACCATGTCATCATTTTCAGAACAATTAACTATCCAAGTTGTGTAGTGAACTTGAAATGATCTCCTTTTTCTCATAATTGTAAAACAACTCTTTTCTTGTCAATTATTAAACTCTTTAAATCAGTTCATTTTCTTTAAACTGTTTTCAAAAACACCCTTTTTTTAGTCCCTTTTATTAAGAACACACACTCTAAACCTACCAACGCTCCTTGAGAGACGACCTAGGGTATGCCCTGGACTATATATCATCCTTAAAAACACAATCAATTTGACGTGTCACGACATCACGGCAACCTAACACACCTGTGCCTCATCCCGAAGATTCTTGGGAACAGTAAACCTTCCTGAAGAGTCTTGGGCTAAAAACCACGCCAATCGAAACCTACCCGAAGAGTCTTAGGTGTAAGGTCGCCTCAAGCCATCACAACCTTTGGAAGAAGGAGCACTAAGGAGCTAGTAACTAAGGGGAAAACACTCTCTCCCATGAAATGAGAGTTTTCGACACTATGTGCTCAACATGGGTGGGGTGCGACAAAACATAAAGATACAGATACATATATGTATACCAAACACACAGCCCGACCTATGGCTTCTAAACAAAGAAACTGAGCACGTTCCTCGACACTTCTACTACGAAGCATGCATAAAACAAACAAACCCAACCCCATTTAGGTTTTCATGTTTCAACAGTATTAGTTTATTAGTTCCTTAATTACTGGGCAATTATCAACTAAATCAAGATTTTCGTAGAACAAAACCCTGCCAACCACAAATCAAGTTAGATAGAACACAAGAAACACAAAACCAAACTTTTTATCATCAATCAATCCCCATTGATTGTTCCCGCGTTTAATTCATTATCATTCCCCATAGTTCATTTATCAACTTTCCACTTTCTTTTAATATCACAACTCATTACTGCAGCCCTGCTGCCACTATAACCACATCTCCGCAATCCTATCGCAAAACAAGGCTCGTGACACATCATTTACCCTTTAATATCATTTAGCACATCCCCACTACCCATCCTATTCGTAATAACCCAGGATTCACCCCCCCCCCCCCCCCCCCGTTCACACACCACATAACCAAACCCACACCCACATGTTCATTATTTCATTTTATTCAACCGGGGTGATCACACAAGGGTTCCATATATTCATTTAATCAGCCAACTTTATGTGATTAACCAATTTCCATATTAATAATGTTTCCATCCACAAAACAGTCTAGAAAGATAGGGCGACATTTAATTGTGCAATCAAAGGCCCCAAACGACCGTGATTTTCAGTAGGCATAAGCTTATTCAATTCACAACAAAATAATAGGATAAACAAAGATAAACATAACAACTTCCCCATCCCCGTTCTTTAAGCCAGTTATTATCTTCATTAAACTGGTTTAACTATGTCTCGTGAAATCAATAGGACACCCATCCCGCATGATGCAAAAATTAGAGAGACGAAGGTAAAATCCCTATGTCAACAAGTTCTGATCACAATGCTCCCCCAGATCAACTTTATAAGACGTCCGTCGGCATCCGTCGCTTCTGTCAAAACCCGAAAAAAACCTCCCCAGGTGGAAGCTGGGAAGGAAAGGCCGAAGGGAAAACAATAGATCCAAGCTCAGAAGTTTCGCCTCGTCGTTACGATCTCGTGGCCGCTGATGGATCATAAATCAGAGCTCGGACGAAAAAGTTATGGAAGAAAGGAGTTTTGGAGTCTCTCGAGAGGGCTCTGCTCGAAGGAAAGGGGAGGAGAGGAATGGTATGAAAAGGAGGAGAGGCCCCCTCCTTTTATAGTTGATAAAAACAAAATTACACGGTGTGTACTTCCTAGTACACGGTGTGTACTCATCCATTACACATGGTCACCACACGGCTTCCAACACGGCATTCAACGCGGCACACGACCATTGACTGGTCAACACACGGTTTGAGGGTAATGCGTACGTGGGGAGACACTACACGACATGTAGGATGGGCTACACAGCATGTACTTATTTATTTCACATGGCAAGGACATGACTTCAACACGGAACACAACCATTGACTGGTCAACACAAGGTTTGAGGGTAACACGTATGCGGGGAGACACTACACAATGTGTAGTATGGGCTACATGGTGTGTACTTATTTATTTCACACGAAAAGGACACGACTTTAACACGGGGTATACTCAGCAAGGTGGTACATAGCGTGTAATCAAACTACACGGCGTGTAGTCACAAAATTCTAAAAAGTGTGGGAAAAGTCCATTATACCCTCCAGAACACTTCATGACCTTTTTTCGACAAAGGAAAGGGCCGGAGAGGTCCGAGCCATTACACCAGATAACTCTTAAAACATTATCGTCCCCGAGAATTCAAAACCAACCCAAAGGAACCCAACAAGATATGTCTTAGGGCTCTCGTTATAACAGGAATCCAACCAACAACCCTAATCATAGGTGTTAGGAATTTCTTCACCTATGTTGAGATATTATCCACTTTAGGTGGCACTAACTCTCCTGCACAGGTTTAATCGCATCCGTATTAATGCATCTCGATTAAGGATTGGGTCTTCCCACTTCCATATATTAGGATTTTTCCAACTTACACTTCCCCCAACACCGTACAATCAAAACACTACCAGAACACATGGCTTGGGGAATTCCTTCTCCCATGTCGAGATATTATCTGCTTTAGGCGGACATGACTCGCTCGCACGGGTTCAATCGCATCCGCATTAATGTGTCTCGATTAAGGATCATGTTTTTTCCCTTTCCTCACACACCCGAACATGTAACACACTTCCAGAGAACAAGGAAACAAAACATCTCACAACCAACAAGCCAAGAATTCCATATATCAAAGGTACAGAGTATAACATCAAAACAAAGCTCAGAAGAGAAATGCAAAACACAAGTCAAAACAACTCCGGGTACTGAGCGTGCATCTAAGCCTCCTGCTCCCAAGTGCTCTCCTTGAGGCTGCCATGACTCCACAACACACGAACCAAGGTGATGGTTCATCCACGGAGCACCTTCTCTTTACGATCCTCGATTCTGACTAGTCGTTCCTTAAAGGTCGCATCGTCTCCCATATCTAACTCTCCCCAGTAGATAACGTGAGAGTCGTCGTGTAAGTACCGACGAAGTTGTGAGACGTGGAAGACATCATGAACCTTCTCCAAATAAGGTGGCAGGGCCAGCTGATATGCCACCTCACCGACTCGCCTCAGCACCTCGAAAGGTCCGATGAACCTAGGGGAGAGCTTACTCCCCTTCCCAAACTTTGTTGCCCCTATTGAGGGGAAACCTTCAAGAACACATGATCTACCACCTCGAACTCCAAGGGCCTACTCCGACGATCAGCATAAGACTTATGTCAATCGTGAGCCACTTTCATCTTCTCATGCACAAGATGGACTTTCTCTGTGGTGCTCTGTACTACCTCTGGCCCAAGAGAACCTGTCTCACCAACCTCTACCCAGAAAATGGGTGAACGACATGGTCTTCCATACAAAGCCTCAAACGGTGCCATGACAATAGTAGAGTAAAATATGTTGTTGTCGGAAAACTCTACTAAAGGCAAGTGTCGCACCCATGATCCTCAGAAATCCAGAACGCATGCTCGCATCATGTACTCCAATGTCTGGATAGTCCGCTCTGTCTGCCCATCGGTCTAGGGGTGGAAAGCAGTGCTAAGGTGTATCTGGGTTCCAAAAGAATGATGCAAACCCCTCTAGACTCGTGAGTTAAACCGAGTATCCCGATCTGAGACGATAGTCTTCGGAACTCCATTCAAACGCACCAACTCATCTATGCACCTCTGTGCTAAGGTACTCACTGGGCCCAACGCCTTAATTACTAAGAAGTGAGATGATTTCGTTAGTCAATCCACCACTACCCAGATAGCATCATAACCACCCTGAGCTCTGGGTAGTCCTGTGATGAAGTCCATTGATATTTCATCCCACTTCCACTCGGGGACATCTAAATGATGCAACAAACCACTGGGAACACGGTGTTCAGCCTTTACTTGCTGACACACTAGGCACTTAGCCACAAACTTCACCACTGCCCGCTTCACCCCGGGCCACATAAACTGTTCCCTCAGGCCTCGATACATTTTTGAAACTCTCGGATGTACCGCCAAGGCTAAGCTATGGAAATCACGGAGAACTCCCTCACGCATCGCCTACGGAACATACAACCTTCCATGAAAAAGCATCTGATGTCAGCTGTCCTCTGACCATCCTTCTAGAGCGATTCCATGATTGATACTATCCCGCATTACTTCCACCTCGAAGTCTCCCCACTGAGACTCTTCCACTTACTGCAACAAGGAGGAATACACCGTTATCTGAAACAAATAGCCTCTAACACCCTCTACCCTTGCATCCAAGTGCAAGGCAGCCAACTCTCCCATCACTTTCCAAGCATCAGCAGATTCCCGAACCACTTCCTTATGCGACTTCCTGCTCAGGGCATCAGCCCCAACGTTGCCCTTACCTTTAGTGTAAGAGATCTCGAGGTTATATTCTTGGAGAAACTCGACCCATCTCCATTGCCGTAAGTTCAGGTCATGCTGGGAGAAGATATAACGCAAGCTCTTGTGATTTGAGAAGACCACAAAGCACTCCCCAAATAGGTAATGTCACCACAACTTTTGTGCGAACACTACTACTGCAAGATCTAGGTCATGGGTGGAATAGTTATGCTCGTGAGGGAAAAACTGCCTAGACCCATAAAAGATCACACCCTACTTCTGCATCAGTACGCACCCCAAACCAAGTCCAGAAGCCTCACAAAACACCTCATACAACAACCCTTCCTCTGGAAACCTGAGTACTAGAGCACTGACCAATTTCTATTTCAGGTAGTCGAAAGCTTCCTGGCACTTCTCGCTCCATAGGAAGACCTGGTTCTTCCTAGTCAAAGTTGTCAATGGAGCAGCAACTCGAGATAAGTCCAAAATGAACCTCCGATAATTACCTACCAACCACAGGAAACAATGAACTTCTTCCACGCTCTTGGGCACCTCCCAAGAAACAACTGCATCCACCTTTGATGGGTCCACTGACACTCCATGTTGAGACACTACGTGCCCAAGGAAATGTACTTCTTGTGTCAAGAACTTACACTTAGACAATTTCCCATAAAGCTGGTGGTGTCGAAGAACTTCCAAGACTGCCCTGAGATTCTCAACGTGCTCCTCCTTTGATCTTGAGTAGATCAAGATGCCATCGATAAACACAATGACGAACCAGTCTAGAAACTCTCGGAAGACAAAGTTCATAAGTCCCATGAACACAGTCGGTGCATTCATAATTCCAAACAGAATCACTACAAACTCAAAGTTCCCATACCTACACCTGAAAGCTGTCTTTGAGATGTCACTGCCCTTTACCCTCAGCTGATGATATCCAGATCGTAGATCAATCTTAGAAAACCAAACTGCTCCCCTCAGATGGTCGAAGAGATCATCTATCCTTGGAAGGGGGTAACGGTTCTTGACCGTTACTTGATTCAACCTTTGGTAGTCTATGCATATCCTGAGACCACCATCTCCCTTCTTCACAAACAAAACTGGAGCACCCCATTACGATACGTTGGGTCGAACAAAACCCTTCTCCATCATATCGTCAATCTGAATTTGCAACTCCCGCAACTCCAAAGGTTCCATCCAATAAGGGGCCATCTAAATCAGACGGGCACTAGGCTATAAGTCTATCCTAAACTCAACATCAAGTTGGGGGGGTAGAGTCACAACCTCCTCAGGAAAAACATCGAGGAACTCCCCAATAACCTCTGGGACATCCATCATCTATGTATCAGCTGAAACCATTGATAACCCACCTAACAAGGAAAGGAGAGGATTCACATGTCGGCTTCCCACTTGATAGCTCCTCTTGCCAACAAAAGCTACACGTTTCCTATCCACGTCGAAGAACACAACTTTTCTCTGGAAGCAGTCGATAATGGCACTAACAGAAAACAACCATTTGATTCCAAGGATGACATCGTATGGCAGCATCTATAGCAAAAGAAGCTCCCCACTAGATCAATGTGGTCCCAACGTCAGCCCACATCCCCGACAAACACAAGATACGCTGGTCTGACCTCCAACTGGTGTACTCAGCACTAGGGGTACGGAAAGTCTCTCTACATCTAGACCCAAAGCATGGGCTAGACCGGGTGCAACAAAGGAGTGTGAAACTCCCGAATCGAACAAAGTAGAAACAAGAGTGCTTAACAAACAAATCGTACCTCTCACCACCTCTGGTCCTACCGGAGCTGCCAACTCTGCTGCGTGAAACTGTCCACACCCATATCCTCCACCTCTCTGATGTCGACCACCTCCTCGACTACACCCTGGTCGAGGTCCCTGAGGAGCACCCTGAGGTCGGCCTCCTTCTGCAAAGTCTGCCCTCAGAGAAGCAGTGTAACACCCCAGGTAAATAAGGAATATGACATTTTCATATTTATCCATATTTGTGAATAAAATATTTAAATAACTTTAAAGGGGACGCTATGCTCGATGGCGTACCCAACACGCAACAACGAGTTTCTTGGGAATCTTACGTTGCACTCTAATAATAAAATAATATTATTTTAAATGGTAGTTAACATGTAGCCGTTGTAATGGCGGGAATGGATAGAAATAACTAAAATATGATTATATATGTTTTTAAATGTTTTTACATTTATCCAATAAAAGATAATGGCTTAAAATACGGAAAGAATTCAATTTTAGGCGTATATGCCCTAGTTTTCACTAAAGGTTCACTTATCACCTTTTGATGGCGAACCGTCATTAAATATAGTTTTGATCACTCTTATACATTCTTTTGGACCAAATAAAACTCTTATTAAGAATCGAGACATCAAAATTTACTTTGTGTAAATTTTTGGTATCTTTCCGATAAAGTTCATTTTTTTAATGAATAGTGTAAAATGTTGTATTTTAATTCAAAACCACTTTTTAATCTAATTTATTTATATGATTAGATTATATTTTGAATTGGTTTTAAAGTGAAATTAGAAAATATTTTTACCATTAAATCCAATAGTGTTCGTTGGAATCAATTTCACTTTGAAATCAGACTTAAACTAGTGTCAATCTTTTGATACTTATTGTTTCATAAAACACGCTATTTGACATGACAGCGGGAATTAATTATTAAATTAATTAATGTGACTTATATGTTTTGAATTTTGTAAAATGGACTTCATTTTTGAATTCAGAATATCAAATATATCTTAGGGTGAATTTTTGGGATTTTTCTGAAAAACTTCAATTTTTGATGAATAGTGAAACCACTAAGTGGTACTTATAAAAACTGATTTTCCGTTTAAATGAAATTTTGCCATCATTGTGTTTTGATTTTAAAAAATCCGACATACATGGTTGTCATTAAGAAGTAAAATGTGGTTCAATGAGATTAAAATAATTTTGGGTGAATAGTAACTTATTAAGTTTTTAATCGCGATTAGTGGTAATTAGTGTAGTTTAAGGTAAAAATAATGCTTTAATAAAATGAGATGAACTTGAAACATGTCTTACCCTCATTGGTTGTATCATGGCCGACCAATACAAGCCATGGGTCAACTTGGGGACCCCATGGATCCACTTTGGTTGGGAAATGACATAAATAACATTTTATTTAATGTAAAAGTAAAATTGACACAAACATGATATGTTTTACTAAAACAATTTTTAAGTGGGGTTATACAAGTCATATTTTTGATTATAAATATTCATTGGAAAGATAAAAAGATTTCCTACATCATAGTATTTTTTTTATAATTTTTAGACATTAAATAAATTAAATTATTTATGACATAATAATGATGCAGCGATGACATCATTATTTGACGATTTAAATAAAATGGAAAGATAATGTAAACTCTATGAACTACACATGTCCAAAACTTATTGGATGAGTTTATTTCGAAGCCTTATCACCTTATACACGAATTATATCAATGTGGGACCTTTTGAAACCGAAACAAATTTTCAAATAAAGTAATATTTCTTTACTTTCCAAAAGTGCCCCTCCTCTCCTCTTATAAAAGGCCCCCACCTCTACCTCATTTAACACACTCCTAAAGCCTTTGGCTCGGCCAACCCCTGCCCATTTACTCTCTCCACATCCCTCTCCTCATCCTAGAGGATTGTCTTTGGGAAGAATCCTTTCAAAGGAAGCCTTTAGGCTCAAATCAAAAGGAGTTACACTTTTAAAGGTAATTCATTCTCTCATGTTCATTTGTTTTATTTTGCTTCTCCAACCCCCTAAACTCTTTTTATTTACTTCTTTTGTAACAACACCAGTATCTTAAATATACTAGGATGTTGTTATAAGATTTATTCGAGCTATACTCTCACACAACTACATCAAATGGTTAAAGAACATACGGTTTCCGTGGATGGTGAAATTCTGCCTCCCGAAATGATGATTGTTCAATAATCATTTAACACCTTCAACGGTGGCCATTATGATGTCACTATTTTTATATATGATATATAATATGTTTATGTTTTATTTATTCTTCTGTATTTTTCATTTTTGTCTTACCTTTATGGCTTCCATTATGGGTATACGCGATATCTTCATTTAAGGAAGTGCGGACTACCGCCCCCTCAAAGTGATTTGATTCATTAAATAACATATGTGGGATGTATAGAGGATGGAAATATGATATTATATATGATATTATACTGGAATTATAATATACCTTTATATCATTATTATTCCATTCTATAAAATACGAAATAGAAATGAAAGTAGCGTTCATGCGTACGTACGGCTTACCGTCTCCATGAACGGTGCATTTCATTTCTTACCTCTAAATGATTATGTAATGTTATAAATGCATGCATGTACTGGATATATATGACATATATGATATCTACATAATGAATACAATTCTGGATATAATAAACATTTGGCCACACGAACAACATGTAATTGTAAGAAGTCCACTTTCGACTTAAGAACCAAATATCGGCAAAACAAATATTATTAACTTAAATGATTACATAATGTTTATGACATGGTAATAAGTGGTATAAAAGTAATAATGAACTTGAAAAATGTTCTTAAGGAATTAGAAATTAACTCAAGTTTATTATTCAGGAGATTAAATAACGATCGAGTCAAGTCGGACCCGAGGTAAGGGATCCTACTCCTCTCTTTCTTTTTAAGTACACACTTTTATGTCATTCCTTTTAAAGCTCATCTTTCTTGTTATTGGGATGATCATTTATATTACACTTACTGTAATTTTTATCTTCATGTGATGAGAGACCCTATTCTCTCTCATCAATCCATTTTGGAAGTTTTGAGTGGCGCCGTTAGGCTGCCAAACTTTCGTAAGAGATCTAACCTCTCTCTTCTTTTTAAGTACTCGCCTTTATGTCACTTCTTTTAAGCTCCTCTTTGTAATGTTGGGGGATGTTATTTTATATTCCTCTTGTTTTACATTTTATTTTAATGTGATGAGATACCCTATTTTATCTCATCAATCCATATTCGGAAGTTTTATGTGGCGTCGTTAGGCTGCCGAGTTTTCGTAAGGGATTTTTCATCTCACTTTTATTCTCGTGAGATTTATGCTACATTTGCCACAAATTCCCTTGAGTGGTGTATGTACTGACCATTATTCTACTCTTTGTGTAATATACTTTCGTTTATGAGTATTTACATCAATTATCTTTTGTCCTTCTTTCATGGGGTGTATGTTTTGAAAGATACCCAAGTCGGTAAGGGAACCTTTCACCCTCCTCTTTTTTAAAAGACTTCTTTTGTTGGGTCTTTTAATTTACATATCGTTATGTTGGGATATGTTCTCATATATCCTTATTGATGTAAATTTTATGTCCAAGTGATGAGATACTCTTTTTATCTCTCATCAACTCTTTTTGATGTGATGTCGTTAGGCTGTCAAGGGAACTTTTTAACCCAATTTCGATTTCTTTGGGTTCAACATGTAGTCATTGAATATGTCATCCATTGAATATGTGTGAATGACCTTTTATATTGGGTGTATTTATATTTGTCACACATATTTTTGAGATTGATTTGTCCTTAATTTAAGGATACCTTCTTTATAAGGGATTTCATCACATTTGACATTTCTATTGAGGGTTCATTGTTGTTATGCACCAATTCACTCTTATATGGTGTATATACTGTCCTTTGGAGTATTATATCATGAATCCATTTATTCTCATGATATTATTCCTCAACTATTTTATTCAAGTGTCTCTAATTTTGGTAAAACCCCTTTAACCAAAATATCGTTTTAAATGTTTTAATTATTTGTTCTTATTAATATCCATGTTTTCAAAATGGTTTTAAGGATTTATTTATATGGATATTAATGGTTTAAAATTTTAAGCTTCAAGGTGGTATGGGACACTTTGATTCAAAAATCTCTTTATTAAATGTTTTAAATGGTTTTGGAAATGGTTTCTTTTTGAATGGATTCAATATTTCAATATACTAAAATGTTATATTGTGATTGAAATGTGAAAATGTTATGTTTCCTTTATGCATGTTTTATGTGACACATTTATGTTATGGTTCTTGGGCATTGTTATGAAAACGGGTAGTTCCGTGATAAACTAAGGGCGGGTGAGCCCGTTATAGCTCTCCAATGCATTGGGTAACGCGAAGGAGTGAAACATTAAGGTTTCTCCAAAGAGATTTAGGGAATATACTGTGATGGGTATTCCAAACGTAACCAAGAGGGTTACTCCCCACGTAAGAATGTTATGAATGCCTCAAGTTACCTTTATGTCTTATGTTTTCTATGATTTTTTCATGGTTTGATGAGGTATGTTAAAGTGCCTATGTTTTATGGGTAAAGTATGATTTCATTCTCATGTATATATGAACTCATGTCTCCTTTCCATATTTTTATAACCCTTACTGAGCTTTTTATGCTCATCCCAAGTTTTTGAAATGTTTTTCACAGGTCAAGGGAAAGGTACATGATGTGATGATAGTGTCAAGGATGTGTCAAGAAAGAATCCGTGTTATATTTTAAATATGTTTCCGTTGGTGGGAAGAATGAATATTGTCTTTTATGTAACCACTTTGTTTAAATGTGGAATGTAATGCAAGTTTCATGATCTAATTCTCTAAAACTCTAAACCTGAAAAGATCCTCAATGTGTAATATTGTAATAACTCAAGATTAAGTAAGGTTTAAGGCTGGGGGCTTATAGTTGGTATCAAAGGCCGGTTTAGATAACTTTAGAGGTTAGGGTATTCTTTAATCATAAGTGACATTACCATAATGGTTAGGATTTCAGAAAGAGTCCTAGTTTTAGATAAAGTGAATGAGTAAGTATATCTTAGTGTTTACCTTCCTCATTAGTACATGATGGTTTTGTTGATATACTCACACTGACCTTTTTGGTTTTAGTAAATGGCTGGATCTAGCAGGCACCAAAGTGACAATGGGTTTGAAGGAAACTGTGGTGGTTCTCTGATTAAGATACTCGATGAGATGGGGGATTCAATGAGGAATCTCATGGTTTTTCTAAACCAACTATTAAGTAGTCATGATAAACCACTTGAACCTTGGTGAGTTCTCTAATGCATCATGTACGAGATGGCCAACTCGATGTGGAAATTCAGGTAATAATTATTAAGGTAACCATTAGGGTTTATATGATCCTTACTTTTGAGGTAATTATGGGTTATTATATGATATGATGGAAAATGAAGGGCATGAGATAAAATTGAGGTTAAAATATGTTATGATTATTCTTGAAGATTTTATCTCATTTTGGGGAATGTTTTAAGAATTATATAGTTTTGGAAAAAGGACAACACACAGACCGTGTGACATCCCGTCGCGTCAGACAAAGCTGCGGGAATCGAACCCACAACCAAAGTGCGACTGTTATTTATCGCCTACCACTGGACTACGTGAAGTCCCTGGTTAGTTTGACCGATTCTTTTTAGTTATATGATTTTATGAATTAAGAGTAAGTTGATTTTGGAGGATATGTGATTAGGATAATTACTTTTCAATGTGAGACTTTAGGAGCAACTGATGTTGTTTGGAGATAAATGTTACGATTTAACTTGGTAGACTATGTGACTAAATCCTTCAAATATTTGGGTTTCAATCTTAGTTTGGTTTACTTTGAAGAATTTTATGGACAAATGGTCCTCGTTGAACTTTGGGTTTTGTTGGACAAATTTTGGAGATTAAGAATAGATTTTCTTTTTATAAAGGGTTATCCTTTTCTGGATTATCTGATCTTGTACTAGCCTTTTTGGTTTTGGTTTTGGTTAAATACATGGGAATTATATAGTTCTATTTTGTGGATTAGGTGATTCTCTAGAAGTTGATTATAGTACTCTTAATGTGAACAAGTCTTCCTAAATACTCGTCTTTTGGAGAAAATATGAGTTTGTGTAAGGAATCTAATAAAAGTTGAAATTCAATATGATAAGTGATTATGTTTCCTTATGAATAAATTCCTCAATAAAAAGTAACTTAAAACAAAAATGTTGTCTATTAACTTTTCCTACTGGGGAATCAAATACCGCTTAACCCATCACAAGTTTGTGATTTTCTCGTGGTTAACTTTCTCTTAAACATGTTTTCTATCACTCTCCATCAGAACATGACCCTTTGTTTTTTCCTCCATGTCCATATTTTCATACTTGGAATCCTAGTATGGGTTAACTCGGGTGACCTTTGTACTTATCTCTCTTTATTTTAAAGTGTTTGTTTTACCGACTCTTGTTCCGATGTGGGACGTTCAAGGATGTTTCCAAGCGCAATTTTAAAATTGCGAGGACGCAATTCCCAAAAGGGGGGAAGGATGTAACACCCCAGGTAAATAAGGAATATGAAATTTTCATATTTATCCATATTTGTGAATAAAATATTTAAATAACTTTAAAGGGGACGCTATGCTCGATGGCGTACCCAACACGCAACAACGAGTTTCTTGGGAATCTTACGTTGCACTCTAATAATAAAATAATATTATTTTAAATGCTAGTTAACATGTAGCCATTGTAGTGGCGGGAATGGATAGAAATAACTAAAATATGATTATATATGTTTTTAAATGTTTTTACATTTATCCAATAAAAGATAATGGCTTAAAATACGGAAAGAATTCAATTTTAGGCGTATATGCCCTAGTTTTCACTAAAGGTTCACTTATCACCTGTTGATGGCGACCCGTCATTAAATATAGTTTTTATCACTCTTATACATTCTTTTGGACCAAATAAAACTCTTATTAAGAATCGGGACATCAAAATTTACTTTGTGTAAATTTTTGGTATCTTTCCGATAAAGTTCATTTTTTTAATGAATAGTGTAAAATGTTGTATTTTAATTCAAAACCACTTTTTAATCTAATTTATTTATATGATTAGATTATATTTTGAATTGGTTTTAAAGTGAAATTAGAAAATATTTTTACCATTAAATCCAATAGTGTTCGTTGGAATCAATTTCACTTTGAAATCAGACTTAAACTAGTGTCAATCTTCTGATACTTATTGTTTCATAAAACACGCTATTTGACATGACAGCGGGAATTAATTATTAAATTAATTAATGTGACTTATATGTTTTGAATTTTGTAAAATGGACTTCATTTTTGAATTCAGAATATCAAATATAGCTTAGGGTGAATTTTTGGGATTTTTCTGAAAAACTTCAATTTTTGATGAATAGTGAAACCACTAAGTGGTACTTATAAAAACTGATTTTCCGTTTAAATGAAATTTTGCCATAATTGTGTTTTGATTTTCAAAAATCCGACATACATGGTTTTCATTAAGAAGTAAAATGTGGTTCAATGAGATTAAAATAATTTTTTGGTGAATAGTAACTTATTAAGTTTTTAATCGCGATTAGTGGTAATTAGTGTAGTTTAAGGTAAAAATAATGCTTTAATAAAATGAGATGAGCTTGACACATGTCTTACCCTCATTGGTTGTATCATGGCCGACCAAGACAAGCCATGGGTCAACTTGGGGACCCCATGGATCCACTTTGGTTGGGAAATGACATAAATAACATTTTATTTAATGTAAAAGTAAAATTGACACAAACATGATATGTTTTACTAAAAAAAATTTTAAGTGGGGTTATACAAGTCATATTTTTTATTATAAATATTAATTGGAAAGATAAAAATATTTCCTACATCATAGTATTTTTTTTATAATTTTTAGACATTAAATAAATTAAATTATTTATGACATAATAATGATGCAGCGATGACATCATTATTTGACGATTTAAATAAAATGGAAAGATAATGTAAAATCTATGAACTACACATGTCCAAAACTTATTGGATGAGTGGATTTCGAAGCCTTATCACCTTATCCACGAATTATATCAATGTGGGACCTTTTGAAACCGAAACACATTTTCAAATAAAGTAATATTTCTTTACTTTCCAAAAGTGCCCCTCCTCTCCTCTTATAAAAGGCCCCCACCTCTACCTCATTTAACACACACCTCAAGCCTTTGGCTCGGCCAACCCCTACCCATTTACTCTCTCCACATCCCTCTCCTAATCCTAGAGGATTCCCTTTGGGCATAATCCTTTCAAAGGAAGCCTTTAGGCTCAAATCAAAAGGAGTTACACTTTTAAAGGTAATTCATTCTCTCATGTTCATTTGTTTTATTTTGCTTCTCCAACCCCCTAAACTCTTTTTATTTACTTCTTTTGTAACAACACCAGTATCTTCAATATACTAGGATGTTGTTATAAGATTTATTCGAGCTACACTCTCACACAACTACATCAAATGGTTAAAGAACATACGGTTTCCGTGGATGGTGAAATTCTGCCTCCCGAAATGATGATTATTCAATACTCATTTAACACCTTCAACGGTGGACATTATGATGTCACTATTTTTATATATGATATATAATATGTTTATGTTTTATTTATGCTTCTGTATTTTTCATTTTTGTCTTACCTTTATGGCTTCCATTATGGGTATACGCGATATCTTCATTTAAGGAAGTGCGGACTACCGCCCCCTCAAAGTGATTTGATTCGTTAAATAACATGTGTGGGATGTATAAAGGATGGAAATATGATATTATATATTATATTATACTGGAATTATAATATACCTTTATATCATTATTATTCCATTCTATAAAATACTAAATAGAAATGAAAGTAGCGTTCATGCGTACGTACGGCTTACCGTCTCCATGAACGGTGCATTTCATTTCTTACCTCTAAATGATTATGTAATGTTATAAATGCATGCATGTACTGGATATATATGACATATATGATATCTACATAATGAATACAATTCTGGATATAATAAACATTTGGCCACACGAACAACACGTAATTGTAAGAAGTCCACTTTCGACTTAAGAACCAAATATCGGCAAAACAAATATTATTAACTTAAATGATTACATAATGTTTATGACATGGTAATAAGTGGTATAAAAGTAATAATGAACTTGAAAAAGGTTCTTAAGGAATTAGAAATTAACTCAAGTTTATTATTCAGGAGATTAAAGAACGATCGAGTCAAGTCGGACCCGAGGTAAGGGATCCTACTCCTCTCTTTCTTTTTAAGTACACACTTTTATGTCATTCCTTTTAAAGCTCATCTTTCTTGTTATTGGGATGATCATTTATATTACACTTACTGTAATTTTTATTTTCATGTGATGAGAGACCCTATTCTCTCTCATCAATCCATTTTGGAAGTTTTGAGTGGCGCCGTTAGGTTACCAAACTTTCGTAAGAGATCTAACCTCTCTCTTCTTTTTAAGTACTCTCCTTTATGTCACTTCTTTTAAGCTCCTCTTTGTAATGTTGGGGGATGTTATTTTATATTCATCTTGCTGTACATTTTATTTTAATGTGATGAGATACCCTATTTGATCTCATCAATCCATATTCGGAAGTTTTATGTGGCGCCGTTAGGCTGCCGAGTTTTCGTAAGGGATTTTTCATCTCACTTTTATTACCGTGAGATTTATGCTACATTTGCCACAAATTCCCTTGAGTGGTGTATGTACTGCCCATTATTCTACTCTTTGTGTAATATACTTTCGTTTATGAGTATTTACATCAATTATCTTTTGTCCTTCTTTCATGGGGTGTATGTTTTGAAAGATACCCAAGTCGGTAAGGGAACCTTTCACCCTCCTCTTTTTTAAAAGACTTCTTTTGTTGGGTCTTTTAATTTACATATCGTTATGTTGGGATATGTTCTCATATATCCTTATTGATGTAAATTTTATGTCCAAGTGATGAGATACTCTTTTTATCTCTCATCAACTCTTTTTGATGTGATGCCGTTAGGCTGTCAAGGGAACTTTTTAACCCAATTTCGATTTCTTTGGGTTCAACATGTAGTCATTGAATATGTCATCCATTGAATATGTGTGAATGACCTTTTATATTGGGTGTATTTATATTCTTCACACATATTTTTGAGATTTATTTGTCCTTAATTTAAGGATACCTTCTTTATAAGGGATTTCATCACATTTGACATTTCTATTGAGGGTTCATTGTTGTTATTCACCAATTCACTCTTATATGGTGTATATACTGTCCTTTGGAGTATTATATCATGAATCCATTTATTCTCATGATATTATTCCTCAACTATTTTATTCAAGTGTCTCTAATTTTGGTAAAACCCCTTTAACCAAAATATCGTTTTAAATGTTTTAATTATTTGTTCTTATTAATATCCATGTTTTCAAAATGGTTTTAAGGATTTATTTATATGGATATTAATGGTTTAAAATTTTAAGCTTCAAGGTGGTATGGGACACTTTGATTCAAAAATCTCTTTATTAAATGTTTTAAATGGTTTTGGAAATGGTTTCTTTTTGAATGGATTCAATATTTCAATATACTAAAATGTTATATTGTGATTGAAATGTGAAAATGTTATGTTTCCTTTATGCATGTTTTATGTGACACATTTATGTTATGGTTCTTGGGCATTGTTATGAAAACGGATGGTTCCGTGATAAACTAAGGGCGGGTGAGCCCGTTATAGCTCTCCAATGCATTGGGTAACGCGAAGGAGTGAAACGTTAAGGTTTCTCCGAAGAGATTTAGGTAATATACTGTGATGGGTATTCCAAACGTAACCAAGAGGGTTACTCCCCACGTAAGAATGTTATGAATGCCTCAAGTTACCTTTATGTCTTATGTTTTCTATGATTTATTCATGGTTTGATGAGGTATGTTAAAGTGCCTATGTTTTATGGGTAAAGTATGATTTCATTCTCATGTATATATGAACTCATGTT
Organism: Viscum album; assembly: GCA_963277665.1. Lineage (NCBI taxonomy): Eukaryota > Viridiplantae > Streptophyta > Magnoliopsida > Santalales > Viscaceae > Viscum > Viscum album. Next base: position 28,483,582 of record OY728119.1, read on the forward strand.
TCCTTTCCATATTTTTATAACCCTTACTGAGCTTTTTATGCTCATCCCAAGTTTTTGAAATGTTTTTCACAGGTCAAGGGAAAGCTACATGATGTGATGATAGTGTCAAGGATGTGTCAAGAAAGAATCCGTGTTATATTTTAAATATGTTTCCGTTGGTGGGAAGAATGAATACAGTCTTTTATGTAACCACTTTGTTTAAATGTGGAATGTAATGCAAGTTTCATGATCTAATTCTCTAAAACTCTAAACCTGAAAATATCCTCAATGTGTAATCTTGTAATAACTCAAGATTAAGTAAGGTTTAAGGTTGGGGCCTTATAAGCAGGGTCCTGCTGCTACTGGAAGGGCCTCGCCGAAAACTGGTGCTGCTGAGGCAGGCGCTGAACCTGTACACCTCCACTGTACTGATCTCGGGTCGGGCACCGACTCTTAATGTGCCCAAAAACTCTACAAGAGAAACAATTCGGTCCTGGGCTCATGAAAAAGGGACTAGGAACCAAAGATCTGAACTGGAACTGCTAGGGCCTGCTCCCAACTGGCCTGAATCTGGAAGGTCCTGTCGCAGGAGACCTGCTGCTGAGTGCCTTCCCCTTCTATGAACCCGGTTCGATCCCCTCTTGTGGTGCACCTCCATGTGAGTGCATCCTCTCTACGACTTATGCCCTCTTCTGTACTACCAAGTACGTCGGAAGGGTGAAGGGTGTGACATCATACTAGAAAGAAGTACGAAGCGCCTCCTCCAAACACCTCGCCCGAGATTCTTCATCCGGAAAGAGATCCGAAGAAAAGTGTAGGAGGTCCTTGAACTTTATCCCCAATTCTCATACAGACATACTACCCTACTGGAGGGAGAGTAACTCCTGACGCTTCTCTATCTTGATCATGGAAGAAAGGAATTCCTCTCGGAACTCTTTCTCAAATTCGTCCCACGAAACCTTTGCCTCTGACCTCTCCCCGAGGTAGAGCGTCCACCACTGACGCATCGCACCTCTCAACTGACTGACCACTAGGGGAACCCAGTACACCCTCAGAGCACTGATCAAAGTAAAATTGATCCCTAGCTCATCAATCCACCCCTTCGTCTCCATATCTGAAATACTACCCTCGTAATTATTGAGGGTTTTTCACTGTAAAGAACGGAGAGTCTTCTGCCACTGATCATATTCCTCCTCTCGGTCAATCCTCAACTGATCGACCACCTGAATTTGTTGCGCCTTGACTGTCTGAGTCACCTGGGGACGACGTCCAGGTGCCATAGATGTATGACAAACAAAAGATCGCCTAAGCCCAAGTAGTAAGAAAATTCCTCAAGGTTTCATTTTTTTTTATTTCAATTTCTTTCCCAGAACACCCAAATCAAGTAAAACACAAACATGATGATGCATGTACCTTCCCTAGGTTCTCTAACCTGTAATCAATGTAGTCTCACTTGGTCGTTTGGTAGGATCAGATTCCTTGCATCAGATCACAAGGGGCCCTAAAATCTCGTGTCCTAGCTGGTCTTCCCTGGCCTATGTCACGCACCAAGATCACCTAACATTGTTTCCCTACCATCCCATGCAATACTCACTGTGCCTAACTCCAGAATCCATCCAATCTCTCAACCATCACCTTTGATGCCATTCTGTCACGACTCCCTCCCACCAAAGATGCCCCTCCTGAGCTGGCAATGGTGAAAGGGAGATAATGACCCCCGAGTCCTGCCTCCAGTAGGCCCCGGAGTGGCGACTATCACCAAGGGTATGAGTTTTCAAAAATATAGGAGGAATTACCCTTTTTTTATTATTTAAGATCGGGAAATAGGATGAGTCAAACACCAAAAAAAAGGAATAAGTAAATGAAAATAAACCCAAACCAATCTCACATGCATGTTTAAACAGATCTGAAACAAAGTACAAGTACAAGAAAACTCGAAAATTGGAATACCAAAAGAAAAAAGAGTACAGCAACTGCAACAACTCCAACTATCCCAACTAGTAGGGTCCCACATGGCCCCGGTAGTCCTCTTGGAAAACTGAAAGTAAACGTAGGGTGAGCATACAAGTATACTCAGTAGGGAAACCTAAAGCTCTCGTGCACAAGTGGGGAGACATCCTAATGTCCCATGAGAACAACAGAAGAGACCAAAACCTAGCAAGGAATTCTATCCACCTGACCTCACCAGCCATGCTCACCAAAAACACAAAACAACAGGTTGTAGTATATATGAACAAGAGTATTGGGTACCCTGCACCATTCCCCCCCTCAACTAGTTAGTTGCTCTTCCTAACGGCGAATGTCCTGAAGCTACCACACTCTTCCTGCCTACACACACCTGGGCCTCAAAAGTCACACATCCCTCTATCACACACCTGGGCCTCACAAGTCACACATCCTGCCCGCACACATCTGGGCCTCACAAACCACATATCCCACCAGCACACTGGGCCTCAAAAACCACAATCACATCCCTACCCGAACACACCTAGGCCTCATCCTGAAGATTATTGGGAACAGTAAACCTGACTGAAGAGTCTTGGGCTAAAATCCACGCCAATCGAAACCTACCCGAAGAGTCTTAGGTGTAAGGTCGCCTCAAGCCATCACAGCCTATGGAAGAAGGAGCAGGAAGGAGCTAGTAACTAAGGGGAAAACACCCTCTCCCATGAAATGGGAGTGTTCGGCACTAGGTGCTCAACATGGGTGGGGTGCGAAAAAACACAAAGATACAGATACATATATGTATACCAAACACACACCCCAACTTATGGCTTCTAAACAGAGAAACTGATAATGTGCCTCGGTACTGATACTATGAAGCATGCATACAACAAACAAACCCAACCCCATTTAGGTTTTCTTGTTTCAACAGTATTAGTTTATTAGTTTCCTAACTACTGGGAAATTACCAACTAAATCAAGTGTTTCGTAGAACAAATCCTAGCCAACCACAAATCAAGTTAGATAGAACACAAACAACATAAAACCAACCTTCTTATCATCAATAAATCCCCATTGATTGTTCCTGAGTTTAATTCATCATCATTCCCAACAGTTCATTTATCAACTTCCCACTTTCTTTTAATATCAAAACTCATTACTACAGCCTTGCTGCCACTATAACCACATCTCCACAACCGTATCACAAAACAAGGCTCGTTCCACATCATTTCCCCTTTAATATCATTTGCCGTAGCCCCACTTCCCATCCTATTCGTAATAACCCAAGATTCACCCCCCCCCCCCCCCTTTCACACACCACGTAACCAAACCAACACCCACATGTTCATTATTCCATTTTTTTCAACTGGGGTGATCACACAAGGGTTCCATATATTCATTTAATCAGCCAAATTTACGTGATTAACCAATTTCCATATTCCACAAAGTTTCCATCCACAAAACGGTCTAGAAAGATAGGGAGACATTTAATTGTGCAAGCAAAGGCCCCCAATGACCGTGATTTTCAGTAGGCATAAGCCTATTCAATTTAGAGCATAACAATAGGATAAACAAAGATAAACATAACAACTTCCTCATCCCCGTTATTTAAGCCAGTTATTATCTTCATTAAACTGGTTTAACTATGTCTCGTGAAAGCAAGAGGACACCCATCCCGCATGATGCACAAATTAGAGAGACGAAGGTAATATCCCTACCTCAACAGGTTCTGATCACAACGCTCCCCCATATCAACTCTAGAAGACGTCCGTCGGCGTCCGTCACTTCTATCAAAGCAAGAAAAAAACCTCCTCGGGTGGAAGCTGAGAAGGAAAGGCCGAAGGGAAAACAATAGATCCAAGATCAGAATTTCCGCCTCGTCGTTACGATCTCGTGGCCGCTGACGGATCGTAAATCGGAGCTCGGATGAAGAAGTTATAAAAGAAAGGTGTTTTGGAGTCTCTCGGGAGGGCTTTTCTCGAAGTAAAGGGGAGGAGAGGAATGGTATGAAAAGGAGTAGAAGCCCCATCCTTTTATAGGTGAGAAAAAAAAGTACGTGGTGTGTACTCAACCATTCCACACGGTCGCCACGTGGCTTCCAACATGGCATTCAACGCAGCACACGGCCATTGACTGGTCAACACTTGGTTTGAGGGTAACACATATGCGAGGAGACACTACACGGCGTGTAGGATGGGATACACGGCGTGTACTTATTTATTTCACACGGCAAGGACACGGCTTCAACACAGCACACGACCGTTGACTGGTCAACACACGGTTTGAGGGTAACACGTATGGGGGGAGACACAACACGGCGTGTAGTATAGGCTACAGGGCGTGTACTTATTTACTTCACATGGAAAGGACACGACTTCAACATGGGGTATACTCAGCAAGGTGGTACACGGCGTGTATTCACACTACACGGCGTGTAGTCACAAAATTCTGAGAAGTGTGGGAAAATTACATTCTACCCTCCAGAACACTTCATGGCCTTCTTTTTGACAAAGGAAAGGGATGGAGAGGTCCGGACCATTACACCAGATACCTCTTAAAACATTATCGTCCCCGAGAACTCAAAACCAACCCAGAGGAATCCAACAAGATACCTCTTAGGGCTCTCATTATAACAGGAACCCAACCAACAACCCTAATCATAGGTGTTAGGAATTCCTTCTCCTATGTCGATATATTATCCACTTTAGGAGGCACTGACTCACCTGCACGAGTTTAATAGCATCTGAATTAATGCATCTCGATTAAGGATAGGGTCTTCCCACTTCCATATATTTGGATTTTTCCAACTTATACTACCCCCAACATAGTACAACCAACACACTGCCCGAACACAGAGCTTGGGGAATTCTTTCTCCCATGTCGATATATTATCCACTTTAGGCGGCATTGACTCGCCCGCACGGGTTCAATCGCATCCACATTAATGTGTCTCGATTAAGGATCAGGTTTTCCCCTTTCCCCATACATCCAGACATGTTACACACTTCCAGAGAACAAAAAAACAAAACTTCTCACAACCGACAAGCCAAGCATTCCATATATCAAAGGTACATAGTATAACATCAAAACAAAGCTCAGAAGAACAAATCAAAACAAAAGTAAAAACAACTCCGGATACTGAGCGTGCATCTGAGCCTCTTGCTCCCAAGTGCTCTCCTCGAGGCCACCATGACTCCACAACACACGAACCAAGGTGATGGTTCATCCACGAAGCACCTTCTCTTTACGATCCTCAATTCTAACTGGTCGTTCCTCGAAGGTCACGCCATCTCCCATATCTAACTCTCCCCAGTCGATAATGTGAGAATTTTCATGTAAGTACCGATGAAGTTAGGATACGTGGAAGAAGTCATGAACCTTCTCCAACTGAGGTGGCAGGGCCAGCTGATATGCCACCTCGCTGACTCGCCTCAGCACCTCGAAAGGTCTGATGAACCTAGGGGAGAGCTTACTCCCCTTCCCAAAACTCCGCTGCTCCCGTCGAGGGGAAACCTTCAAGAAAACATGATCTCCCACCTCGAAATCCAAGGGCCTTCTCTAATGATCAGCATAAGACTTCTGTCGGTCTTGAGCTGCTTTCATCTTCTCACGCACAAGATGAACTTTCTCTATGGTGCTCTGTACTACCTCTGGCCCAAGATCACCTGTCTCACCAACCTCTCCCCAAAAAATGGGTGAACGACATGGTCCTCCATACAAAGCCTAAAATGGTGCCATGATAATAGAAGAGTGGAAGCTGTTGTTGTAGGAAAACTCTACTAAAGGCAAGTGTCGCACCCACAATCCTCTGAAATCCAGAACGCATGCTCGCAGCATGCCCTCCAATATCTAGATAGTCCGATCTGTCTGTCCATCCGTCTGGGGGTGGAAAGTAGTGCTAAGGCATATCTGGGTGCCAAAATCATGTTGTAACCCCCTCCAGACTGGTGAGGTAAACCAAGTATCCTGATATGAGATGATAGTCTTTGGAAATCCATGAAAATGCACCACCTCGTCTACGTACCTCTTTGCTAAGGTACTCACTGGGCCCGACTCCTTAATTGCTAAGAAGTCTAGATAGCATCATAACCAACCTGATCTCTGGGTAGTCCTATGACGAAGTCCATTGAGATTTCATCCCACTTCCACTCGGGGACATCTAAAGGATGCAACAAACCACTGGGAACACGGTGTTCAGCCTTTACTTGCTGAAACACTAGGCACTTAGCCACAAACTCTGCCACCACCCGTTTCACCCCGGGCCACCAAAACTATTCTCTCAGGCCTCGTTACATTTTTTGAAACTTTCGGATGTACCGCCAAGGCTGAGCTATGGAACTCATGGAGAACTCCCTCACCCATCGCCTCCGGAACAAACAACCTTCCATGAAAAAACATCCTATGTCGGCTGTCCTCTGACCATCCTTCTGGAGCGGTTCCCTGATCGATATGATCCTGCATTACTTCCACCTCGGAGTCTCCACACTGAGACTCTTCCACCTACTGCAACTAGGACTATTTCACCTTCATCTGAAACAAACAGCCTTTAACACCCTCTACCCTTGCATCCAAGTGCATGGCAGCCAACTCTCCCATCCCTTTCCAAGAATCAACGAATTACCAAACCACTTCCTTATGTGACTTACTGCTCAGGGCATCAGCCACAACGTTTCCCTTACCTTCAGTGTAAGAGATATCAAAGTCATAGTCTTGGAGAAACTCAACCCATCTCTGCTTCCCTAAGTTCAGGTCACGCTGGGAGAAGATATAACGTAAGCTCTTGTGATTTGAGAAGACCACAAAGTGATCCCCAAATAGGTAATGTCACCACAACTTAAGTGTGAACAATATTTCTACAAGCTCTAGGTCATGGGTGGCATAGTTACGCTCATGAGGGTGCAACTGCCTAGACCCATAACAGATCACACCCTTCTTCTGCATCAATACGCACCCCAAACCAAGGCCAGAAGAATCACAAAACACCTCATACAACAACCCTTCCTCTGAAAACCTGAGTACTGGAGCACTGATCAACTTCTCCTTCAGGTAGTCGAAAGATTTCTGGCACTGCTCGCTCCGTAGGAAGACCTGGTCCTTCCTAGTTAAAGCTGTCAATGGAGCAGAAACTTGAGAGAAGTCCAAAACTAACCTCTGACAATAACCCTCCAACCCCAGGAAACTACAAACTTCTTCCACGCTCTTGGAATCCACCCAAGAAACAACAACCTCCACCTTTTACAGGTCCACTGACACTCCTTGCTGAAACACTACGTGCCCAAGGATGTGTACTTCTTGCGTCAAGAACTTACACTTTGACAATTTCCCATAAAGATGGTGGTGTCGAAGAATTTCCAAGACTGCCCTGAGATGCTCAATGTGCTCCTCCTCTGATCTTGAGTAGATCAGGATGTCATCGATAAACACAATGATGAACCGGTCTAGAAACTCTCAGAATAAAAAGTTCATAAGTCCCAGAAACACATCTGGTGCATTCGTAACTCCAAATGGAATCACTACAAACATGAAGTTCCAATACCTGCACCTGAAATCCATATTCGAGATTTCACTATCCTTTACCCTCAGCTGATGATATCTAGATCATAGATCAATCTTAGAAAACCTACCTGCTCCCCTCAGCTGGTCGAAGAGATCATCTATCCTTGGAATGGGGTAACGGTTCTTGATCGTTACCTGATTCAACCTTTGGTAGTCTATACATAGACTGATACCACCATCTACCTTCTTCACAAACAAAACTGGAGCACCCTATGGCGACACGCTGGGTCGAACAAAACCCTTTTCCATCAGATCATCAATCTGAATCCGCAACTCCCGCAACTCTGAAGGTGCCATCTGATAAGGGGCCATCGAAATCGGACGGGCAGCAGGCTGTAAGTCTATCCCGAACTCAACGTCACGTCGGGGGGGGGGGGGGGTAGAGTCACAACCTCCTTGGGAAAAACATCGAGGAAATCCCCAAAAACCTCTGGGAAATACATCATCTTTATATCAGCTGAAACCATTGACAACCCACCTAACAAGGAAAGGAGAGGCTTCACATGCCGGCTTCCCACCAGATAGCTCCTCTCGCCAATAAAAGCTACATGCTACCTATCCACATCGGAGAACACGACTCTTATCAGGAATCATTCGATAACAACACTAACAGAAAATAGTTAGTCGATTCCTAGGATGACATCGTATGGCTGCATCTATAGCAAAAGAAGATCCCCACTAGATTGATGTGGTCCCAATGTCATCCCACATCCCCGGCAAACACAAGATATATAGGTATGACCTCCAACTGGTGTACTAATTACCAGGGGTACGAAAAGTCTCTCTACATCTAGACCCAAAGAATGGGCTAGACTGGGTGCAATAAAGGAGTGTGAAGCTCCTGAATCGAACAAATTAGAAACGAGAGTTCTGAACAAACAAATTGTACCTCGCACCACCTCTGGTCCTGCCGGAGTTACCAACTCTGCTGCGTGCAAATGTCCACGCCCAGCTCCTCCACCTCTCTGATTTCGACCACCTCCCCAACCACGCCCTGGTCGAGGTCCCTGAGGAGCACCCTGAGGTCTGCCTCCTCCTGAAAAGTCTACCCTCGGAGGAGCAGGGTCCTGCTGCTACTGGAAGGGCCTCGCCGGCAACAGGTGCTGCTAAGGCGGGCGCTGAACCTGGAAACCTCCACTGTACTGAGCTCAGGTCGAGCACTAACTCTGAATTTTCCCGAAAACTCTACAAGAGAAACACTTCGGTCCTGGGCTCATGAAAAAGGGACGAGGACCCGAGGATCTGAAGTGGAACTACTGGGGCCTGCTCCCAACTGGCCTGAATCTGGAAGGTCCTATTGCAGGAGACCTGCTTTTTACTGCCTTCCCCTTCGACGAACCTGGTTGGATCTCCTCTCGTGGTGCACCTCCCTGCGAGTGCATCCTCTCTACAACCTATGCCTTCTTCTGTACTGTCATGTACGTCAGAAGGGTGAAGGGGGTGACAACATACTGGAGCGAAGGACAAAGAACCTCCTCTAAATTCCACGCCCGAGATTCTTCATCAGGAAAGAGATCCAGAGGAAAGCGTAGGAGATCCTTGAACTTGATCCTAAAATCTCGTACAGACATACTCTCCGGCTGGAGGGAGAGTAACTCCTACCGCTTCTATGCCTTGATCATGGAAGAAAGGAATTCCTCTCGGAACTCCTTCTCAAAGTCATCCCATGGAACCTCTGCCTCTGACCTCTCCCGAGGTAGAGCGTCCACCACTGACTCACCACACCTCTCAGCTGAATGACCGCTAGGGGAACTCAGTACACCCTCGGAGCACGGATCAAAGTAAAAGTGATCCCTAGCTTCTCAATCCACCCCTTCGTCTCCATATCCGAAGTACTACCCTCGTACTTCTTGAGGGTTTGTCACTGGAAAGAACGGAGAGTCTTCTGCCACTTATCATCTTCCTCCTCTCGGTCAATCCTCAAAATATAGGCCGCCTGAATCTGCTGGGCCTCGACTGTTTGAGTCACCGGGGATGTTTTCCAGGTGCCATAGCTATACGGAAAACAAAAGATCACCTAAGCCTAATTAGTAAGGAAATTCATCAAGGTTTCATTTTATTTTATTTCAATTTCTTTCCCAGATTACCCAAATCAAGTAAAACACAAACATGATGATACATGTACCTTCCATAGGGTCTCTACCCTGCAATCAATGTAGTCTCACCTGGTTGTTCAGTAGGCTCAGAGTCCTTGCATCGGATCATGGGGGGTCCTAAAATCCCTTGTCCTAGACGGTCTTCCCTGGCCTATGTCATGCACCAAGATCACCTAACACTGTTTCCCTACCATCCCATGCAGTCCTCACTGTGCCTAACTCCAGACTCCATCCTATCTCTCAACCATCACCTTTGATACCATTCTGTTATGACCCCCTCCCACCAAAGATGCCCCTCCTGAGCTGATAATGGTGAAAGGGATATAATGACCCCTGAGTCCTGTCTCTAGTAAGACCCGGAGTGACGACTAGCACCAAGGGTCTTAGTTTTCACAAATATGGGAGGCATTACCATTTTTTTATTATTTAACATCTGAAAATAGGATGAGTCAAACACCAAAAGAAAAAGGAACAAGTAAATGAAAATAAACCCAAACCAATCCCACATGCATGTTTAAACAGTTCTGAAACAAAGTACAAGTACAAGAAAACTCGAAAAGTGAAATACCAAAAGAAACAAGAGTACAAAAACTGCAACAACTCCAGCTGTCCTGACTAGTAGGGTCCCGCATGGCCCTGGTAGTCCTCCTGGAAACCTGAAAGTAAACGTAGGGTGATCATACAAGTATACTCAGTAGGAAAACCTAAATATCTCATGCACAAGTGGGGAGACATCCTAATGTCCTGTGAGAACAACAGAAGATACCAAAACCTATCAAGGAATTCTATCCACCTGACCTCACCAGCCACGCTCACCAGAAATACAAAACAACAGGTAGTAGTATATAGGAACAAGAGTATTGGGTACCCCGCACCATTCCCCCCCCCCCCCACTAGTTAGCTACTCTTACTAACAGCGAATGTCCTGACGCTACCACACTCTTCCTGTCTGCACACACCTGGGCCTCAAAAGTCACACATCCCACCCGCACACACCTGAGCCTCACAAGTCACACATCCCACCCCCACACACCTGGGCCTCACAAACCACATATCCCACCCACACACACCTGGGCCTGACAAACCACAATCACATTCCTACCCGAACACACCTGGGCCTCATCCCAAATATTCTTGGGAACAGTAAACCTGCCTGAAGAGTCTTGGGCTAAAAACAACTCCAGTCGAAACCTACCCGAAGAGTCTTGGGTGTAAGGTCGCCTCAATCCATCATAGCCTATGGAAGAAGGAGCAGGAAGGAGCTAGTAACTAAGGGGAAAACACCCTCTCCCATGAAATGGGAGTGTTCGGTACTAGGTTCTCAACATGGGTGGGGCGCGACAAAACACAAAGATACAGATAGATATATGTATACCAAACACACAGCCCAACCTACGGCTTCTAAACAGAGAAACTGAGCACGTGCCTCGGCACTTCTACTACGAAGCATGCATACAACAAACAAACCCAACCCCATTTTGGTTTTCATGTTTCAACAGTATTAGTTTATTAGTTCCTTAACTACTGGGCAATTATCAACTAAATCAAACGTTTCGTAGAACAAAACCCTACCAACCACAAATCAAGTTAGATAGAACACAAGAAACACAAAACCAACCTTTTTATCATCAATCAATCCCCATTGATTGTTCCCGTGTTTAATTCATTGTCCTTCCCCATAGTTAATTTATCAACTTTCCACTTTCTTTTAATATCATAACTCATTACTGCAGCCCTGCAGCCATTATAACCACATCTCCACAACCGTATCACAAAACAAGGCTCATGCCACATCATTTCCCCTTTAATATCATTTACTGTAGCCCTGCTGCCCATCCTATTCGTAATAACCCAGGATTCACCCCCCCCCCCCCCCTTTAACACACCACGTAACCAAACCAACACCCACATGTTCATTATTCCATTTTTTCAACTGGGGTGATCACACAGGGGTTCCATATATTTATTTAATCAGCCAACTTTACGTGGTTAACCAATTTTCCATATTCTACAAAGTTTCCATCCAAAAAATGGTCTAGAAAGATAGGGAGACATTTAATTGCACAAGAAAAGGCCCCCAATGACTGTGATTTTCAGTAGGCATAAGCCTGGTCAATTCACAACATAACAATAGGATAAACAAAGATAAACATAACAACTTCCCAATCCCCATTCTTTAAGCCAGTTATTATCTTCATTAAACTGGTTCAACTATGTATCGTGAAAGCAAGAGGACACTCATCCCGCATGATGCACAAATTAGAGAGACGAAGGTAAAATCCCTACCTCAACAGGTTCTGATCACAACGCTCCCCCAGATCAACTTTAGAAGACATCCGTCGGCGTCCGTTGCTTCTGTCAAAACCCGGAAAAAACATCCTCTGGTGGAATCTGGGAAGGAAAGGCCAAAGGGAAAACAACAGATCCAAGCTCAGAAGTTCCGCCTCGTCGTTATGATATCGTGGCCACTGATGGATCATAAATCGGATCTCGGACGAAGAAGTTATGGAAGAAAGGAGTTTTGGAGGCTCTCGAGAGGGCTCTGCTCGAAGGAAAGGGGAGGAGAGAAATGTTTTGAAAAAGAGGAGAGGCCCCCTCCTTTTATAGTTGATAAAAACAAAATTACACAACGTGTACTTCCTAGTACACGGTGTGTACTCAGCCATTCCACATGGTCACCACACGGCTTCTAACACGGCATTCAACGCGGCACATGACCATTGATAGAAGTAACGCGGCACATAAACATTGACTCGAGGCTGCCATGCCTCCACAACACACGAACCAAGGCGATGGTTCGTCCACAGAGCACCTTCTCTTTACGATCCTCGATTATGACTGGTCGTTCCTTGAAGGTCGCATCATCTCCCATATCTAACTCTCCCCAGTCGATAACGTGAGAGTCATCGTGTAAGTACTGACGAAGTTGGGAGACATGGAAGACGTCATGAAACTTCTCCAAATAAGGTGGCAGGGCTAGCTGATATGTCACCTCACCGACTCGCCTCAGCACCTCGAAAGGTCTGATGAACCTAGGGGAGAGCTTACTCCCCTTCCCAAAACTCTGTTGCCCCCGTCGAGGGGAAACCTTCAAGAACACCTGATCTCCCACCTTGAACTCCAAGGGCCTTCTCCTATGATCGGCATAAGACTTATGTCGGTTCTAAGCCGCTTTCATCTTATCACACACAAGCTGAACTTTCTCTGTGGTGCTCTGTACTACCTCTGGCCCAAGAGCACCTGTCTCACCAACCTCTTCCCAGCAAATGGGTGAACGACATGGTCTTACATAAAAATCCTCAAATGGTGTCATACCAATAGTATAGTGGAATCTCTTGTTGTAGGAAAACTCTAATAAAGGTAATCGTCGCACCCATGATCCTCCGAAAACCAGAACGCATGCTCACAGTATGTCCTCCAACGTCTGGATAGTCCGCTCTGTCTGCCCATCGGTCTGGGGGTGGAAAGCAGTGCTAAGGTGTAGCTGGGTGCCAAAAGCATGTTGTAACCCCCTCCAGACTCATGAGGTAAACTAAGTATCCTGATCTGAGATGATAGTCTTCAGAACTCCTTGAAAATTCACCACCTCATCTACGTACCTCTGTGTTAAGGTATTCACCAGGCCCGACTCCTTAATTGCTAAGAAGTGAGCTGATTTCATCGGTCGATCCACCACTACCCAGATAGTATCATAACCACCGTGAGCTCTGGGTAGTCCTGTGATGAATTCCATTGAGATTTCATCCCACTTCCACTTGAGGACATCTAAATGATGCAACAAACCACTGGGAACATGATGTTCAGCCTTTACTTGATGACACACTAGGCACTTAGCCACAAACTCCGCCACTTCCCTTTTCACCCCGAGCCACCAAAATTGTTCCCTTAGGCCTCAGTACATTTTTGAAACTCCCGGATGTACCAACAAGGCTGATCTATGGAAATCATGGAGAACTCCCTCACGCATCGTCTCCGGAACAAACAACCTTCCATGAAAAAGAATCTGATGTCAGTTGTCCTCTGACCATCATTCTGGAGTGGTTCCCTGATCGATACAATCCTGCATTACTTCCACCTCGGAGTCTCCCCACTGAGACTCTTCCACCTGCTGCAACAAGGAGGAATTCACCGTCATCTGAAACAAAAAGCCTCTAACACCCTCTTCCCTTGCATCCAAGTGCAAGCCAGCCAACTCTCCCATCGCTTTCCAAGCATCAACAGATTCCCAAACCACTTCCTTATGCGACTTCCTACTCAGGGCATCAGCCACAATGTTTCCCTTACCTTCAGTGTAAGAGATCTCGAAGTCATTGTCTTGGAGAAACTCGACCCATCTCCGCTGTTGTAAGTTCAGGTCACACTGGGAGAAGATTTAATGTAATCTCTTATGCTTCGAGAAGACCACAAAGAGATCCCCAAAGAGGTAATGTTTCCACAACTTCAGTGCGAACACTACTGCTGAAATCTCTAGGTTAGGGTGGCATAGTTACACTCATGAGGGCGCAACTGCCTAGACCCATAACATATCACACCATTCTTCTGCATCAGTATGCACCCCAAACCAAGGCCAGAAGCATCTCAAAACACCTCATACAACAACCCTTCCTCTGGAAACCTGAGTACTGGAGCACTGAACAACTTCTCCTTCAGGTAGTCAAAAGCTTTCTAGCATTTCTCGCTCCATAGGAAGACCTGGTCCTCTTTATTCAAAGTTTTTAATGGAGCAGCAACTTGAGAGAAGTCCAAAACAAACCTCCGATAATAACCTGCCAACCCCAGGAAACTAGGAACTTCTAACACGCTCTTCGGTGCCGCCTAAGAAACAACTTCCTCCACCTTTGACGGGTCCACTGACACTTCATGTTGAGACACTACGTGCCCAAGGAAGAGTACTTCTTGCATTAAGAACTTACACTTCAACAATTTCCCATTAAGCTGGTGGTGTCGAAGAACTTCCAAGACTACCATGAGATGCTCAACATGATCCTCCTCTGATCTTGAGTAGATCAGGATGTCATCGATAAACACAATGACGAACTGGTCCAGAAACTATCGGAAGACAAAGTTCATAATTCCCATGAACACAGATGGTGCATTCGTAACTATAAACGGAATCACTACAAACTTGAAGTGCCCATACCTGCACCTGAAAGCTGTCTTCGAGATGTCACTGCCCTTTACCCTCAGCTGATGATATCCAGATCGTAGATCAATTTTAGAAAACCAACCTTCTCCCCTCAGTTGGTCGAAGAGAACATTTATCCTTGGAAGGGGGTAATGGTTCTTGATCGTTACCTGATTCAACCTTCGGTAGTCTATTAATATCCTGAGACCACCATCTTCCTTCTTCATGAACAAAAGTGGAGCACCCCATGGAGACACACTGGGTCGAACAAAACCATTCTCCATCAGATCGTCAATCTGAATCTGCAACTCCCGCAACTCCGAAGGTTCCATCCGATAAGGGGCCATCGAAATCGGATGGGCACCAGGCTGTAAGTCTATCCCGAACTCAACGTCGCATCAGGAGGGTAGAGTCACAACCTCCTTGGGAAAAACATCAAGGAACTCCCCAAAAACCTCTGGGACATCCATCATCTCTGTATCAGCTGAAACCAATGATAACCCGCCTAACAAGGAAAGGAGAGGCTTCACATTCCGGATTCCCACCTGATAGCTCCTCTCGCCAAAAAAAGCTACACGCTTCCCATCCACGTCGGAGAACAAGACTCTTCTCCAGAATCAGTCGATAATGGCACTAATAGAAAACAGCTAATCGATGCCTAGAATAACATCGTATGGCTGCATCTGTAACAAAATAATATCCCCACTAGATCGATGTGGTCCCAACGTCAGCCCACATCCCTGGCAAACACAAGATACGCTGGTCTGACCTCCAACTGGTGTACTCAGCACCAGGGGTACGAAAAGTCTCTCTATGTCTAGACCCAAAGCATGGGCTAGACCGAGTGCAACAAAGGAGTGAGAAGCTCCTGAATCGAACAAAGCAGAAATGAGAGTGCTGAACAAACAAATCGTACATCGCACCACCTCTGGTCCTATCGAAGCTGCCAACTCTACTGCGTGTAACTGTCCACGCCCAGCTCCTCTGCCTCTCTGATGTCAACCACCTCCCCAACCACACCCTGGTCGAGTTCCCTAAGGAGCACCCTGAGGTCGGCCTCCTCCTGCAAAGTCTGCCCTCGGAGCAGTTGTGTCCTGATGCTGCTGGAAGGGCCTCTCCGGCAACTGGTGTTGCTAAGGTGGGCGTTGAACCTGCCCACCTCCACCGTACTGAGCTCGGGTCGGGCACCGACTTTTAATGTGCCCGAAAACTCCGCAAGAGAAACACTTCAGTCCTGGGCTCATGAAAAAGGGATGAGGACCTGAAGATCTGAACTGGAACTGCTGGGGCCTGCTCCCAACTTGCCTGAATCTGGAAGGTCGTGTCGCAGGAGACCTGTTGTTGACCGCCTTCCCCTTCGAAGAACCCGGCTGGATCCCCTCTCATGGTGCACCTCCCTACGAGTGCATCATATCTACGACCTTTTCCTTCTTCTGTACTGCCAAGTACGTCAGAAGGGTGAAGGGGGTGACAACATACTGGAGTGAAGGACGAAGCGCCTTCTCCAAACTCCTTGCCCGAGATTCTTCATCCGGAAAGAGATCCGGAGAAAAGCGTAGAAGATGCTTGAACATGATCCCCAATTCTCGTACAGACATACTCCCCTGCTGTAGGGAGAGTAACTCCTGCCGCTTCTCTGCCTTGATCATGGAATAAATGAATTCCTCTCAGAACTCCTTCTAAAAGTCATCCCACGGAACCTCTGCCTCTCACCTCTCCCCGAGGTAGAGCGTCCACCACTGACGTGCCGCACCTCTCAGCTGACTGACCACTAGGGGAACCCAGTACACCCTCGGATCATGGATCAAAGTAAAATCCATCCCTATCTCCTCAATCCACCCCTCAATCTCTATATTTGAAGTACTACCCTCGTAATTCTTGAGGGTTTGTCGCTGGAAAGAATGGAGAGCCTTCTTCCACTGATCATCTTCCTCCTCTCGGTCAATCCTCAACTGATCTACTGCCTGAATCTGCTGGGCCTCAACTCTCTGAGTCACTCAGGGACGACTTCCAGGTGTCATAGCTGTACGACAAACAAAATATCACCTAAGCACAAGTAGTAAGTAAATTCCTCAAGGTTTCATTTTATTTTGTTTTAATTTCTTTCCCATAACACCCAAATCAAGTAAGACACAAACATGATGATGCATGTACCTTCCCTAGGGTCTCTACCCTACAATCAATGTAGTCTCAATTGGTCATTCGGTAGGCTCAGATTCCTTGCATCGGATCACGGGGGGGCCTAAAATCCCGTGTCCTAGCCGGTCTTCCCTAGCCTATGTCACGCACGAAGATCACCTAACATTGTTGCCCTACCATCCCATGCAATCCTCACTATGCCTAACTCTAGATTCCATCCTATCTATCAACCATCACCTTTGATACCATTCTGTCATGACCCCCTCTCACCAAAGATGCCCCTCCTGAGCTGGCAATGGTGAAAGGGAGATAATGACCCCCGAGTCCTGCCTCCAGTAGGCCCCAAAGTGGCGACTAGCACCAAGGGTATGAGTTTTCACAAATATGGGAGGCATTACCCTTTTTTATTATTTAAGATCGGGAAATAGGATGAGTCAAACACCAAAAGAAAAAGGAATAAGTAAATGAAAATAAACCCAAAACAATCCCACATGCATGTTTAAACTGTTCTGAAACAAAGTATAAGTACAAGAAAACTCAAAAAGTGCAATACCAAAAGAAACAAGAGTACAACAACTGCAACAAATCCAACTGTCCTGACTAGTAGGGTCCCGCACGGCCCTGGTAGTCCTCCTGGAAACCTGAAAGTAAACGTAGGGTGAGCATACAAGTATACTCAGTAGGGAAACCTAAAGCTCTCATGCACAAGTGGTGAGACATCCTAATGTCCTGTGAGAACAACAGAAGAGACCAAAACCTAGCAAGGAATTCTATCCACCCAACCTCACCAGCCACACTCACCAAAAACACAAAACAACAGGTAGTAGTATATATGAACAAGAGTATTAGGTACCCCACACCATTCCCCCCCCCCCACTAGTTAGCTGCTCTTCCTAACGACAAACGTCTTGACGCTACCAAACTCTTCCTGCCCACACACACCTGGACCTCAAAAGTCACACATCCCGCCCGCACACACCTGGGCCTCACAAGTCACACATCCCGCCCGCACACACATGGGCCTCACAAACTACTTATCCCACCCGCACACACCTGGGCCTCACAAACCACAATCACATCCCTGCCCAAACACACCTCGGCCTCATCCCAAAGATTCTTGGGAATAGTAAACCTTCCTGAAGAGTCTTGGTCTAAAAACCACGCCAATCAAAACCTACCCGAAGATTCTTAGGTGTAAGGTCACCTCAAGCCATCACAGCCTATGGAAGAAGGAGCAAGAAGGAGCTAGTAACTAAGGGGAAACACCCTCTCCCATGAAATGGGATTGTTTGGCACTAGGTTATCAACATGGGTGGGGTGTGATAAAACACAAAGATACAAATACATATATGTATACCAAACACACAGCCCAACCTATGGATTCTAAATAGAGAAACTGAGCACGTGCCTCGGCACTGATACTATGAATCATGCATACAACAAACAAACCCAACCCCATTTAGGTTTTCATGTTTCAACAGTATTAGTTTATTAGTTCCTTAACTACTGGGAAATTATCAACTAAATCAATAATTTCATAGAAAAAAACCCTTCCAACCACAAATCAAATTAGATAGAACCCAAGAAACACAAAACCAACCTTTTTATCATCAATCAATCCCCATTTCTTATTCCCACATTTAATTCATTATCGTTCCCCATAGTTCATTTATCAACTTTCTACTTTCTTTTAATATCACTACTCATTACTGAATCCATGTTTCCACTATAACCACATCTCCACAACCGTATCACAAAAAAAGGCTCGTGCCACATCATTTCCCCTTTAATATCATTTACCACAGCCCTGCTGCCCATCCTATTTGTAATAACCCAGGATTCACCCCCCCCCCTCTCTTTCACACACCACATAACCAAACCAACACCCACATGTTAATTATTCCATTTTTTTCAACCGGGGTGATCACAGAAGGGTTCCATATATTCATTTAATCATCCAACTTTACGTGATTAACCAATTTCTATATTCCACAAAGTTTCCATCCACAAAACGGTCTAGAAAGATATGGAGACGTTTAATTTCACAAGTAAAGACCCCAACGACCGTGATTTTTAGTAGGCATAAGCCTATTCAATTCACAACATAACAATAGGATAAACAAAGATAAATATAAAAACTTCCCCATTCCTATTCTATAAGCCAGTTATTATCTTCATTAAACTGGTTCAACTATGTCTCATGAAAGCAAGAGGACACCCATCCCGCATGATGCACAAATTAGAGAGACGAAGGTAAAATCCCTACCTCAACAGGTTCTGATCACAACGCTCCCCCAGATCAACTTTAGAAGACGTCTGTCGGCGTCCGTTGCTTCTGTAAAAATCCGGAAAAAACCTCCTTGGGTGGAAGCTAGTAAGGAAAGGCTGAAGGGAAAACAACAGATCCAAGCTCAGAAGTTCTGCCTCATCGTTAAGATCTCGTGGCCACTGACAGATCGTAAATTGGAGATCAGATGAAGAAATTATGGAAGAAAGGAGTTTTGGAGTCTCTGAGGAGGGCTCTGATCGAAGGAAAGTGGAGGAGAGGAATGGTCTGAAAAGGAGGAGAGGCCCCCTCCTATTATAGGCGAGAAAAACAAAAGTACACGGAATGTACTTCCTAGTACACGACGTGTACTCGGCCATTCCACACGGTCGCCACGTGGCTTCCAACACGGCATTCAACCCGACACACAGTCGTTGACTGGTCAACACATGGTTTGAGGGTAACGCATACGTGGGGAGACACTACACGGTGTGTAGGATGGACTACATATCATGTACTTATTTATTTCAGACAGAAAGGAAACGGCTTCAACACAGCACACGACTGTTGACTGGTCAACACACGGTTTGAGGGTAATGCGTACGCGGGGAGACACTACACGGCGTGTAGTATGGGCTACACGGCGTGTACTTATTTATTTCACATGGAAAGGACACGGCTTCAACACGGGGTATACTCGGAAAGGTGGTACACAATGTGTACTCACACTACACGGCATGTAGTCACAAAATTCTGAAAATTGTGGGAAAAGTCCATTCTACCCTCCAGAACACTTCATGACCTTCTTTTCAACAAAGGAAATGGTCAGAGAGGTCTGGGCCATTACACCAGATACCTCTTAAAACATTCTCGTCCCCGATAATTCAAAACCAACCCAGAGGAACCCAACTAGATACCTCTTAGGGCTCTCGTTATAACAGGAACCCAACCAACAACCCTAATCATAGGTGTTAGGAATTTCTTCTCCTATGTCGAGATATTATCCACTTTAGGCGGCACTGACTTGTCTGCACGGGTTTAATCATATCCACATTAATGCGTCTCGATTAAGGATTGGGTCTTCCCACTTCTATATATTAGGATTTTTCCAACTTACACTATCCCCAACACCGTACAACCAGCACACTGCCTCAACACATGGCTTGGGGAATTCCTTCTCCCATGTCGAGATATTATCCGCTTTAGGTGACACGGACTTGCCCGCACGGGTTCAATCGCATCCGTATTAATGCGTCTCGATTAAGGATCATGTTTTTCCCTTTCCTCACACATCTGGACATGTTACACACTTCCATAGAACAATGAAATAAATGTCTCACAACTGAAAAGCCAAGCATTCCATATATCAAAGGTACAGAGTATAGCATCAAAACAAAGCTCAGAAGAACAAATTAAAACACAAGTCAAAACAACTCCAGGTCCTGAGCATTAATCTGAGCCTCCCGCTAACAAGTGCTCTCCTCGAGGCCGACATGACTCTACAACACACGAACCAAGGCGATGGTTCATCCACAGAGCACCTTCTCTTTATGATCCTTGATTCTGACTGGTTGTTACTCGAAGGTCATTTCGTCTCTCATATCTAACTCTCCCCAGTCGATAACATGATATTCGTCATGTAAGTACCGACTAAGTTGGGATACGTGGAAGACGTCATGAACCTTCTCCATCTGAGGTGGTAGGGCTAGCTGATATGCCACCTCACCGACTTGCCTCAACACCTTGAAAGGTATGATGAACCTAGAGGAGAGCTTACTCCCCTTCCCAAAACTCTACTGCCCCCTTCAAGGGGAAGCCATCAAGAACACATGATCTCCCACCTCAAACTCTCTTCTTTCATTATCTATAGGTGGATTTAATCCTTTTGGTTTTCAAATTAGCACTCGCAGTACATGGACGGTTATGTTGGTGAATTATAACTTGCCACATTAGTTATGAATTCATAAAAAACAGATCATGTTATATATACTTATATTAGGACCAAAATAACTGGGTAATGATATTAATGTTTATTTAGATCCATTGATTGAGGATTTGAATTTATTATGGGATTCAGGTGTTATGTTGTTTGATGCATACAGAAATAAAGACTTCACGTTGAGAGACATGTTGTATGGGATGATAAATGACTTTCTAGCTTATGGAAATTTTTCAGGATACATCATTAAAGGAACTCAATGGTGTCTCATTTTCTAAAAAGGTACATAGTCAATTAGGTTGAAACATTCATTAAAGACCATGTTTCTAGGACATCACAGATTTCTAACCCAATGATATAAGTACTAATCTTGGATAACATCATTTGATGGGAGTTTAGAAGAATGTATAACACCATCTCCACTAATATGTGATCAACTACTTGAGAAAGTAAAAGATGTGGACACTTATTTTGGTAAACCATTTTTTAAAAAACTTATGAAAACCGGTTAGAAAACAAGATTAGTTTTTTTTAATTACGATACTGGAATTTTCTATAGGTCAGAAATTTTCTTGATGTTATGCATGTTAAAAAAATGTTTATGATAATATAATCAGCACATTTCTAAATGCACCAAGAAAAACAAATGATGGATTTAAGGCCAGGTTGGACATGGTTGACATGGGAATACGGGAAGAGTTGGTGCCAGTGAAGGATGAAAAATGAACCTTTCTTCCTCCAACTTCTTACACTCTTTCCAGGTATGAGAGATATCAATTTTGAAACTTCTTGAATTACATTAAGGTTCTATATGGGCATTCATTAAATATCAAGAATATCGCGTCCATGACTGATTTAAAGTTAAAGGGCCTAAAATCACATGAGTTTCATGTTTTTATGTAAGATCTAATTCCTTTATATTTATGTTTCATTTTTTCTAAGAATGTACATCATGTATTAAACAATATTTTTTTCTTTTTAAAATCTATATGTAAGAAAGTTATATACCTAATGAAATTCCTGACTATGGAAAAAGAATTTGTCATCATATTATGTGAATTAGAAATGTTATTTCTACTATCATTATTTGACATAATAGTTTACTTTATGGTTCACTTGGTGAGAGAGATTCGATGATATGGGCATGTACACTATAAATAGATGTACCCCATTAAACGGTATATAATGATTTTGAAAGGGTATGTTAAAAATAGAAGTAGGTCAGAGGATTTTATTGAGGAGAAATATATTCTTGAGGAAGACATTGAATTTTGTACCAACTACCTTCCTGGTGTGGAAATAATTGGTCTACCAAAATCTTGCACATTGGGTGTCTTGTGGGTGAAGGAATTTCTGGAAGAGATTGTGTCACAATCAATATTACATATCAAGAGTGGTCCCACCTTTACAATTTCCATAATACTTTAAAAGTTGACCCATATATTGAAACCCATAAAAAATTATTCTACATTTGAATCTATAAAGGGATAAATCTAGATATCAAATACACATAATCAATAGTTTATAGGATGGTTTTGAGATCATATTTTTTAAGTATTCATATGAAAATCCATATTCAATTTGATAACGACTTCTATAGCTAGCCAAAGGACCGAGTGTGTATATATTATATTACAATGGTTATGTAATTAATGGTTATATGTTTTATACAAATGAACATGATGAAGGCAATACCATAAAAAATAGTGGAGTTACACTTGTGGTTGAAGTGATGCATGTTTCTTGTACTAAGGAAAGAAATCCAATTTACGCAAATATGTCATATTTTGGCATCATAAAAAAATATGGTAGTTGTATTATACAATATTCCAAGTGACATTTTTCAATGCAAGTGGGTTTATAATAGGAGTGTTGTTAAAATAGAATAATTGGGATTCATGAAAGTGGATTTTAGTAAGGAAGGGTACAAAGATGAACCATTTGTAATGGCATCATAGTAAGTACAAGTATTTTATGTTCTAGATCCCAAAAACTGAAAGTGGTATATTATTCTGTTATTGAAAAAAAACCACTGAAGGTTCAGATGAAAATTCAATTGAGGATGACCCTTTTATTATAACATCACAATCATTTTGCAACAGTCTCAATGTAAACAGGGCTCTGTACATTAGAGGAGACCGCGATGAAGGGACTTAGATACTTGATAGAGGGGTCAAATCCCTTCAGCCTTTCAAAAAAAAGAGTTCAATAATCAAGTTATATATTTTTTAATATAAATTGCATTACTTGATGTTATTATCTATTTATTATTGCATTTATGTAATATAAATGAAATGTTAAACCACTTCTATATATAATAATTATTGCACACATTGATGCTCTCAATATTGAGGGAGAAAAGGTTTTTTAACATGTTTTCTCTCCCAGTGCAGAGGTGTAATAGGTTTCTCAACCTGCTGCTACTGCCAGTGAAAAGGTGCAATAGTTTTCTGAACATGCTACGACTCTAAGTGAAAAGTACCAATAGGTTTCTCAACCTTATTCTACTCCCAATTCAAAGGTACAATAGGTTTCTCAACCTTATACTGCTCCCAATGGAGGGGAACAATAGGTTTCTCAATCTACTGTTGCTCTCAGTGCAGAGGAAGAAAATATTGATGATGTTGAATGCAAGTAAATGGTAGGAACTGAATATCCAAAGATTCAAAAAAAGGAGCATTGTAGCCTGACGGTGTTAGTAAAATTTATTAAGACCAGAAACAAAGGAATCAAATTTGAGGTTGGATGGAATGAGCGCGGTTATCATGTTAAGCCCAATAATACCATGCTCAATAGTTATATTGGGATGATCACTTTACAACTCATGCCAATTGATGTAGATTTTTGTAACCATGTTGTGTCCATTATTAAGACACTGATGTGGAAAAACATTACGGTAATAATATGATTTCATTTATTTTTTTTACTAAAAAATAAAATAATAAAACATTTAATTACTCTTCATCATCCCCTACAGAGTGCATTTATAGTATATGAATCCCATAAGAAATATGTATTAATGATTTCTGAAAGGATTCATAGAGTATTTCTCATAATTCTAATAAGAAATCATCTTAAAGATGTTAAAGGGAAACTAAACCCGCACCCACCACTTATATACACACACTTGATAAGACAAGAAGTGTGGGATGTGTTTACTGACTATCATGTTGAGATGTCTTTTTAGGTGAATTTTGGATGGTAATACATTGTTTTATAGTATGTATATTCATCAATTTTATTGATGATTTTTTATTTATGAAATGGATACTAAGTGATGAAAATAAGGAACGAACGGTAAAACCAACATACCCATATAATAAATCAAGGATGGGGTACGCTTCACTTGAACAAAAAATGGTATGTATTTTAAATCTATAGTAATACAATTATGTGACATGAAAAAATAGAATAATTATGTTCCTATATATATATATATATAGATTTATGAATCCAAATCCAACGCCACGTCCATCCCACATCATGTGTAATGGAAGGAGGCATGTGTAAATAAATATGGGATACTAATAGATGGAAACACGCAAAAAGTGTGGGAAACATGTATAAGTATGAAATAAAAAAATTATTTAAATTTTTATTACATAACAATGATTACTTATTTTCCTATATTTTCTATCTAAAATACTCACAGGAATCAGTAACATGTGTACTAGATTAAAACTTACTATCGGTGGTTGTGAAGCGGCTAGAACAGTATGGCTGCATTAGAGGTAAGGGTTTTGGGGTGACACCCCAAACATATTTTGAGAAAAAATATGAGGATAAATATAAAGAAAAGAAACAGATGAAATAAAGACTAGATACCCTTGAATAACAATTCCAATGGTAGATATATTTTCTATCAACTTTAATGGGGGGAATAAAAGATAATAAACAACTCAAGAATGACCATTGAATGAAGATCCCACCCCCACCCCCACCAGCTTTGAGGCAATTCATTCCCCTCAAAGATATTTCTTAGTCTAGGTAGTAAATATTCTAATAATTGTTTCTATGAAATGTGAATCATACATACACTAATACTTTTTCCTTACTGATATTCTATAGGGTGAAAATGACTATGACTTATATCTATCAACACCCACCTATCACCTTGTTGTGAGGGATATAGTGTTCAGTATCCAAGACGACCATCTACAAAACATACCACTTCCTACAGGTTATGTGAGAGTGACGATTAGTGTAGATCATGAGCCAAGTGTCGAGCTACCTTTTCCAATTGAATACAAATACATTCATATAGTCGAACAAGCATTTGGAACATTCGTATCATGTACATAAAATCTTTTAAAAAACAAGTCGACAAGGAGGTATTCATTTCCAATTTATTTTACATACCAAAACTTTAAGAATTAAAGAAAATATATATAAACCAATGATTTTTTTTATAGATGCACAAAGGGAAAAGGGTTAAATGGAAGGTCAACTCAAAACATTATAAAAGATCAACCAACCGGTTAAAAAGATCTTCTAAAGACACCTTTATCCCACTTGTTGAATATCTGCATTTACTAACATTGAAGGTTCATGCAGATACAAGGTTAAAAAATAGTGGTGCCCACATAGTTGATTTTGAAGAACAAATGTACAGAGAGGACATTGTAGAATACATTTATCTTGAAAATGTAACTGAAATACTCGACTATGATTGATTGGGAGCCTCATTTGTAAATTTATACATGATGTATGTTTTCTTGATTTTATTTTTCAAAAGATGATAAACTGTTTTAAATATGACTAAATACAATTCATATTTTATGAAATCATATATACCAATATCAGTTTAAGGGATTCCCTTATGAACATAAATTTGGACTCATTATTCCTCACGACACTTCTACAGAACAAATAAAAGTAGAGTCAAAAAATGGATGAAATAATGGTAAAACAAGGAAAATAATTTGAAAGAGAAAATATGGATGAAAAACTATTCTTAATGTCAACGTTGTAGGGGTAAAACTCTACAATTTAATCATATCAAATATATTTTTATTTCTTTCATTACATATTCCTTTTTGTGTTTTTAGGCAATATTGGATGCTCATTACAGTCAATTTGGATACTCTAAAGATTTATTTCTTGGATTCAATGCATGATTACACAACAAACTGACCACATACAATGACTTTTATTAATTTTTAATACACCGCATTCAATATTTTAAAAATAAACTTAAAGTTATATATTCTATATTATGTTTTAATGAGAATTATGTTATTATAGGGTGGTGTTTAAATACCATGAAATTCATGGCATGAGGAAAGGAATTGTGCACACAAAGCCTGAAAAGTTATTCAACTAGACAAGTATCAGGGTATATATAAGAATATTTCACTATCCAAACACATATTAAAACAAATTACTTATTTTTATCAACATTTCTGTAGTATCCGTAACAAAAAAATAAAAAATATTATGGATATTATGTTTGTAAATCTATGAAATAGATCACATTTCATCTTAAAACTAGCATCCCCAAAGAGGTATTTTCTAAGATAATTAATATTTCATTTAAAATATTTATTAATACCTTAGGTATTTATATTTTTCCATCACTACCATGACTATAAAAAAATTCATATTCAGAAGACGATATTCATTTTATTAGAAACGAATGGGCAACATACCTACTGGCAAAATGCACACATATAACATGAATTTGAGACTTCCATAGAAGTAATGAATTATTTCATATTTATTTTTAATTTATTTATTTTTTGTATTACTCACATAACAATTTTTCCTTATACGGGTGGATTCCTTTGTCCGAGTTGGGGTAGTTTGTTCAAAACTGATCATGCCCGTGAGAGATTGGACTTTGAGGCTGCAACTGAGATAATGAAAATGAGGAAATGGTTCAAGAATTTATAAATGTGAATTCTTAATACTTATTTAATTAATTTTTTCATCATTTTATCTAATATTTGTAGGTTAATTTCCTTATTATTTTTATCTAATACTTACAGATCTTTTGGGAAGTCATATTTTCCTTTCAACTATCTGTAACAAGCCAAAAAAGAGAGAACATATTTATTTTGGGTGGAAGAAAAAACCACATGTTTCATGAAATTTGAAGTGTATAATAAGGATTGATCTACCAATGGATTTATCAGTAGTTGAATGCAAAGTATGACTTCCCAAAATATTTGTCAGGAATATTTTCCTAAATAGTGGAGTAATCAGCCGCATCTCAATCATCTGCACCTAAATATGATACAAAGTGTGCTTAGTGTGACTCGAAGTGTATATTTTTAGTTTATAATATTATTTGATCCTTTAAGATTCATTTCTTCTAAACTACCATGCTTTAATCCATGACTCATGATTATGATATATGATAAAAAGGGTATGGATTTCTAATGTTAATATCACCTTATAACATTTTTATACTCATGTTATCCTTATATAATCATTAATATCTCCATTTTTACATTTATTAAGGATCTATGATCACCCTTTATTATTTTTCATATCCTTAGGTTATGAAGAATGGTTTTAGAAATTATATTTCTAAGAAGGTTTATAGTAAAAAATAACTTAATGAGAGACTCTTATGAACTAGTTATTTATGTTTCCATGTTTCCAAAAGCAATAGAACTAAACTATTCTGGAATGAGTAATTATGTTATGTAAGGAATATTAATCTACTAAGATGTGATATCTATGTATGAAATGTTGGGGTTAATATAGTTGGTATTAGAGAAACTGACCTACTCAAAACTAAGCAAATTCATTCAGATTGTTTTGATACTTTAGGGAAATGATCCATAAGTCATTTGAGACATGTGGGAATTAGCCTTACCTCAATCTGATGCACGGTATGATTAGTATGAGTCCAAGCGCATATTTTTATTTAAAATTGAAAACAATTTTAGCGAAAAGGAAAAATGACCTACTTAAAACTGAGAAAACACACTTGTATTGTTTTGATACTTTAGAAAAATGATCTATGAGTCATTTGTGACTTGTAGGAATCAACCACACCCCAATTGGATGCATGGTGTGACCTATGTGACTCCAAGTGTGTCTTTACACTTGTCAGTTTAGCATAATGGGTTGGTTTGAATCCCATGGAACATTTCGAAGATATATGATCCTTCCCTTTGAGCGATTGGTCCTTCTATGACAATAAATGAACCTTCGCATGTTCTATCTGATGGGTTGAGGTTTGAAGTGAGAGTCGATTCAATGGATAAAGACTATCACACAAGGTCAGGAATGACTCTAATCAAGCACATCATGTCCACAATTTAGCAACGTATAGGGATAAACTATACAGGTTCAAGTACCGTAGATCTGACCCTTTCTAAACCGAATAGGGTGAAGTAGCTGAGGTGCGACAACACTGCAGTTACCCATGCCATACTCCCAGGAAAATCTCAAACAACCTTCAACCAGAGAGTACCTGTACCTGAAACTAATACAGGTGGGTAGGTAGAGAATACCTAGGGGCGTGAGAAAACACTCTCTAAGGAACTCAACAAAATAGCCTTGTAACTTCAGGATAATGGGTGCCTCCTCACAAAGAAGGTCGTAGTGACCAAGCCCAGGCAACTCTTTACCAAAAACACAGGTCTCTGCAAAGTCATAAGACCATGTATGGGGTATAACGCCTACCCAGTACCAGAAGGTCAAGGAAGTGGGTGACCTAATGACAGGGGATCCGGTGACCGAAGACCTAGCGAACAGCGGTCGTAACTATAATGTTCCTAAGATAGCGATATTAAATTTATCAAAAAGAATAAGTGATATACTGAAAACCAATAAAACACATTTATATTGTTCTGATACATTAGAATAATGATCCATTAGTCATTTATGATGTGTATAAATTATCTTCACCTCAATCCGACGCACAATATGATCGGTATGACTCCAAGTGCGTCTTTTTATTTAAAATTGATATTATATTTAGCAAACAGAACAAGTGACCTACTAAAAATAAAGAAAATACATTCATATTGTTTTTATACTTTATGTAAACAATCCATAAGTCATTTGTGATGTGTAAGAATCAACCGTACCTCAATCTGATGTACGATGTGAATGATATGACTTTAAGTGTGTATTTTTATATTAAATTGACATTAAATTTAGAAAAAAGAACAAGTGACATACTCAAAACCAAGAAAATGCTTTTGGATTGTTTTGATACCTTAGTACAACAATCCATGAGTCATTTGTGACATGTAGGAATCACCCTCACCTCAATATGACACACGGTGTAACAATTATGACTCAAAGTATCCAGTATTAGTTTAAAATTTCCATTTTAGGTAAAAACATGTGTCACTCACTGAAAAACAAGAAAATTTACTACAATTGTATTGATAATTTAGGACAACAATCCAAAAGTAATTTTTTATGTGTAGGAAGAAGTATCACATCAAACCGAAACACGATGCGACTCGTATGACTCAAGAGCGTGTTTTTATTTTGAAATGACATTTTAGTAAAAAACACAAGTGACATACTGAAAACTGATAAAACACATTCAAATTGTTTTTATACTTTAAGAAAACAATAAATAAGTTATCTTTGATGTGTATGAATAAACCACACCTCAATTAGATGCATGATGGGATCAATATGACTTTAAGTGTGTATTTTTATTTTAAATTGACATTAAATTTAGAAAAAAGGACAAGTGGAATACTCAAAACTGATAAAACACATTCAGATTGTTTTGATACTTGAGTAAAGTGGTCCATAAGTCATTTTTTATGTCTAGGAATCAACCTCACTTCAATTCGACACACAATGTGACTAATATGGCTCCAATTGTGTCATTTTATTTTTAATTAACATTGCATTTACCAAAAAGAACAAGTGACATATTGGAAACTAAATAAATGAATTTGGATTGGTTTAATAATTTAGAAAAAGATCCATGAATCATTTGTGACATGTAGGAATCAACCTCACCCCAATCTAATGCATGTCATGACCGATGTGACTCCAAGTATGTCTTTATTTCAATTTGACATTAAATTTAGAAAAAAGAACAAGTGATACTAAAAACCGAGAAAACGCATTCATATTGTTTTGATACTTTAGAACATCAATCCATAAATCATTTGTAATATGTATAAATCAACCGCACCTCAATCTGACACACGGTGTGACCGTTATGACTCTAAGTGTGTCTTTTTATTTAAAATTGACATTACATTTAGTAAAAAAAACAAGTGACATACTGGAAACTGAGTAAATTCATTCGGATTATTTTTATACTTTAGAAAAATGATCCATAAGTTATTTTTTATGTGTAAGAATCAATCTCACCTCAATCAGATGCATGGTGTTAATGATATGACTTTAATGGTGTATTTTTATTTTAAATTGATATTAAAATTAGCAAAAAAAACAAATAACATACTAAAAATTGATCAAATTCATTCATATTGTTTTGATACTTTAGGATAATGATCCATGAGTCATTTGTGACATGTAGGAATCACCCGCACCTCAATATGATGCATGGTTCCCAAATTTGATTTTATCTATATTCAATGAACAATCCAGGATCTATAAGATGATGAATGTCATGATCCATTTAATTGAATCAAAGAAATAAGACAAAGTAATAGAAATCTAAAACCAATGGAGATGATCAAAATAAATTTTTTATAATTAATTTAATTAAATAAGAATTAACTCCAATGTTTATTCTTTCTTCTTTGATGTGTTCAGACATAACTCTGTAGTGAATCTTCATTGCGTTGTAGATATCAAGGGTATATATCCTTTAGCGTTGATTTACACGTGTTCTAAGAATCTCCAAACATCATTGAAAGAGCCTCCGGGTGCTAGCATGTAAGATCCTTGTGCTTCTCTCATCTGCCTTTGATCACCTTGGGAACCACTTCCAAAGCGTTCTCCTTGATTTGGTGGAGGAGGATCTCTCTTTTTCTTGAGAAAATTCTTGGAGAAGAAATAACTCTCTATGATTGAGTGGTTTTCTCCAAAATGTTGTGCACAACTTAATTGGAATCTCTTAGATTGCCCTTGGCTAATGAGAGAATAATATAACTGAGTATTTATTTCACTAGGGTAATAATCAAATAATTTGTACAAGTGCCTTTAATTATTTCATTAATCCTAACGAAACCCCCATGTCAAATAATAACATAGATATTATTATTTACTAACATGATCTTAACTTGAGAGTTATAATTAAATATTATTTAATCAAATAATATTAAATATTATTATTTCTCACTAGACCCTTAAACTCGGTCTGCCAATCCTCCTCAATATTTATTAATTATTCTGCCCACAATATATTCTCTTTAATAACTAGTGACAGAATAAATGTGATTAAGCATACATGAATAATTAGTAAACCATAACTGGAAATAATATTTATTCAACTTGTTAAATAAAAAATTATTTAACTGAGATTTTGGATACACTTAGTGTGTGCCCATTTAGTCCTATTTCTCAGTGGCATTAGGCAGAGCAACTAAAAGTCCAAGGTTAGTGTCTAGAAACATGTTAAGGAACTCATAGAGAAAAAAATTTAATGTCACAATGACATGTCACCTCATACAAATATTTACCGTGTAATATAATCTCTTTGTCACAATATCTCTAATCGATCATTTTTCATGTCAGTGCCATCAACCTATATGCTCAATATCTCTTTCTTTGACTTTATGGAAGTAGAACTTGTCTATAGAACACCATGTCTATGGATTTATTTAGTCTATATCATTTCCATCAAAGGGCATGAGATATTAACTTTTGTTAAAGAATAAAAGGGATAAATCATTTCTCGTATTATTCATTAATGAAATATTACTTGTGACGCACCCAACATATCATACCTCACTGTGAACATATGTCGTCATGGTTTTCATCAATAAATCTAAGTGTATGACTCATAATACTCATTAATAATAATCTTAAAGTCTAAGGACCAATACACACGTCCGTAGATAGGAACATCTAATGACACATAAAAATGTGGATTTCTTACTGGAGGGTCTCGTTATCATAATATCCTCCTAGACATTACCAAGGGAATATGCCATGAGAAGGTGAATCAAAGTCCTATGAGTCTCCACCCTTAATAGTATGTATCATTTGTGTCCCTAAAATGATATTATCTAAATATATAATATATATTCAAGAATAGTGTCATAGAACTTATGGGTTCTCATCATAGTAGAGATCCTCTATGACCTTTTAGTGTGATAGCTACTCTTAGGACATTATCACATTCAATGTCATGCAGAAGAACAATCATGATGTGATAATGAATTTATTAATATTCAAAACCATGAATATACGTTATCATAAAGTACAAAATAAGTTGGTTCTAGGGAACCAACTCCAACAAAGATATTTTGTCACAATCAATATTACATATCGGGAGTAGGCCCACCCTTACATTTTGCATAACAGTTTGAAGGTTGAACCATATGTTTAAAGTCAAAATAAATTCTACGAAATTTGAATCCATCAAGGGATGAAATATGGATATAAAATACACATAATCAACAGTTTATAGGATGGTTTTGAGACCATATTTTTAAGGAATCATATGAAAATATGGATTCAATTTCAGAATGGCTTTGATGGATAGCCATAGGAACGATTTTGTATGTATTATCTTATAATGTTTGTGTAATTAATGGTTATATGTTATATACAAATGAAAATGATGAATGAATTACCATGAAAAATAGTGGAGTTACACTTGTGGTTGAAGTGATACATGTTTCTGGTATTAAGGACAGAAATCCAATTTACGCGAATATGTCATAGTTTGGCATCATCAGAAAACTATGGGAGTTGGATTCTACAACATTACAAGTTCTAATTTTTCAATTTAAGTGGGTTTATAATAGGAGTGTTGTTAAAATAGAATAATTTGGATTCATGAAAGTGGATTTCAGTAATGAAGGGTACAAAGACGAACCATTTACAATGGAATCATAGGAAGTACAAATATTTTATATTCCAGATCCACTAATCCGAAATCGGTCAACTATTTTGTTATCGACCAAAACCACTAAAGGGTCAAATGAAAATTAAACTAAGGATGACCCTTTCATTGGAATGTCACAATAATTTCTCCATATTCCCAATGTAGAAAGGGCTTTGTACATCATAGGATACTATGATGAAGGGATTTAGATACTTGATAGAGGGGTAAAATCCCTTCATACTTTCAAAAAAAGAGAGTTTGGTAATCAATTTACATATTTTTTAATATACATTGCATTACCTGATGTTATTATTTGTTTGTTGATGCATTTATTTAATCTAAATGAAATTTTAAAACACTTCTGTAGATAATGACTATTGCACACATTGATGCTCCCAATCCTAAGAGACAATAGGTTTTTGAACATGTTATTGCTCTCAGTTCATAGGCACAATAGGTTTCTCAACCTGCTACTATTTCCAGTGAAAAGGCATAATAGGTTTCTAAACATGCTGATACTCTAAGTGAAAAGGCACAATATGTTTCTCAACCTATTTATGATCCTAGTTCAAAGGCACAATAGGTTTTTCAAACTTCAATTGCTCCCATTGTAGAGGCACAATAGGTTTCTCAACCTACTGCTACTCCTAGTTCATAGGAATAACATATTGATGATGTTGAATGAAAGGAAATGGTAGGTAATGAATATCCCAAGATGTAGAAAAAATAGGAGCATCGTAGCCTGACAGTGTTATCAAAAATTATTAAGGACAAAAATCAAAGGAATCAAATTTGAGGTTGGATGGAATGCGCGCGACCAGCATGTTAGACCCAACAAGGCCATGCTCGGTAGTTATATTGGGATGATCAATCAACAACATATTCCAATTGATGTAGATTTTTGGAACCATGTTGTTTCCATGCTTAAGACACTGATGTGGAAAGAAATTATGGTAAAAATATGATATCATTTCTTTTTTTTACTAAAAAATAAAATAGTGAAACATTGAAATACTCTTCATCATCCCCTACAGTGTGCATTTATAGTAGATGAAGCCCACAAGAAATATGTATTAATTCTTGTTGGAAGGATTCAGAGAGGATTTCACACAATTTTAATGAGAAATAATCTTAAATATGTTGAAGGGAAAATAAACTTGTACCCACCTCTTATGTATGGACACCTAATAATCCAAGAAGCATGGGATGCATTTACTGATCATCATGCATAGATATCTTTTTAGGTGCATTTTGGTTGGTAATACATTTTTTGATAGTATGTGTATTCATCACTTTGATTGGGGATTTTTTATTTATAAAATAGCAACTAAGTGATGAAAATAAGAAATGGGTGGAAACCCAATGTATCCCTACCATAAATTAAGGATAGGGTACACTTCAATTGAACAAAAAATGGTATGCATTTTAAATATATAGTAATACTATTATGTGACATGAAACAAAAACATAATTATGTTCCTCTGTATATATGTAGATTTATGAATCCAAATCCAACACCACATCAATCCCATGTCATGTTAAATGGAAGGAGGCACATGTAAATAAATATGGGATACTAATAGGCAGAAACACACAAGAAGTGTGGGAAACATGTGTTGGTGTGATACAATAAAAAAATTGATTCAAATTGTTATTGCATAATAATGATTGCTTATTTTACTATATTTTCTATCTGACGTAGTTATAGGAATTAGAAACATGTGTACTAGATGAACACCTACTAATTGTAGCCTTGAAGTGGCCAAAACAGTATGTTTGTGTTAGAGGTGTGGGTTTTGGGGTGACACGCTGAACATATTTTGAGAAAAAAACAATATTAGGATAAAGATAAAGAAATGAAAAAATATGAAAGAAAGACTAGCTACCCTTGAAGAACAATTATAATGGTAGAGATATTTTCTAGAAACTTTTATTAGAGGGAGAAAAGAGAAGAAACAAATCAAGAATAACCATTGCGTGAAGATCTCCCCAACCCAACTTTGAGGTGATTCATTCCCCTCAAAGAGATTTCTTAGTCAAGGTAGTCAATATTCTAATAATTTTTTCTATGAAATGTGAATCATACAAACACTAATACCTTTTCTATACTGATATTCTACAGGGTGAAAATGACCGTTACTTATATCTATCAACACTCACCCATCACCTTGTTGTGAGGGCTATAGTGTTCAGTATCCAAGATGATCATCTACACAATAGACCACTTCCTACAGGTTATGTGAGAGTGAAGATTAGCATAGATCATGAGCTGAGTGTTTAGATACCTGTTCCACTTGAAGACAAAGATATCCATATAGTCGAACAAGTAGTTAGAACATTCATAGCATGTACGTCAAATCTTAGTGAAAAAACATGCCAACAAGGAGGTATTCATTTCCAATTTATTTTTCATGCCAAACTTTTAACAATTAATGAAAAAAGTTTGAACTGATGAATGTTATTAAAAACATAAAAAGGGAAGGGGTGAAATAGAAGGTTGACTCAAAACCATTTAAAGGATCAACCAACCGATCAAAAAGATCTTCCAAAGACACCTTTAGCCCGCCTGTTGAATATCCACATTTACTGACATTGAGGGTTCATGCAGATATAATGTTAAAAAATGGAGGTACTCATGTAGTTGATTTTGAAGAATAAATGTATAGAGACAATGTTGTAGACTAAATTTCTCTTGAAAATGTAACTGAAATCCTCGACTATGATTAGCTGGGAGCCTCAGTTGTATTGGAGTTGGTGGCCTAGAACCAACTACTTTGTACTTTATTTATTAATAAATACCTTATCACATCTTTATTGTTCTTCTGAATGAAAATTCATGTGATAATGTCCTAAGGATAGCTTTTTCATTAAAGGGTCATAGCAGATCCCTACTATGATGAGAACCCGAGAGTTCCATAACATTATTCTTGAATATATGTTCTATAGGCCGATGATGTTATTTGAGGGACACAAATAATATAGGCCATCAGGGGTGAGGACTCATAAAACTTTGAGGCACCTTATCATGGTGTTTTCCCTTTATAATATCCAGGAGGATATTATGAGAACGAGACCCGCTAGTAGGAAATCCACATTTTATAGTGTCATTGGATTTTCCTATCTGCAGACGTGTGTATTGGTCCTTAGACTTTAATATTATTATTAGTGGGTATTACAACTCGTTCACTTAGATGTATTAATGAAAACTGTGATGACACATTTTTTACAGTGAGGTAGGATACATTGGGTGCATCACGAGTGATATTGCATAAATAGATAATGCGAGAAAGGATTTTTCCCTTCTGTTCCATAACAGAAGTAGATATCTCAGGCCCTTTGATGGAATTGATATATCCTAAATAAATCCATGGCCATGGTGAGGAATGGGAAAGTTAAATTCCAGAAAGTCAAAGAAAGAATAATCGAGTACATGGGTTGGTGGAACTAGCATGAAACCCACTTGATTCGAGATATCGAGACAAAGGGATTACATTACACGGTAAGCATTTGTAGGAGGTGACATGTTGTTGCGGTGTTAAATTCTTTTTCTATGGGTGTCTTGGCATGTTTCTAGATGCTAACCTTAGACTTTAGGCAGGATCTGCCTAATTCCACTGAGAAAGAGGCCTAGAGGGTCATAGACTAAGTGTGTCCAAGTATCTCAGTTAAATATTAATTTAATAAGTTGAATAAAGATTATTCCCAACTATGGTTTAATAATTGATCAAGGATGTCTAGTCGCATTTATTTCGACATTAGTTATTTGAGAGAATATATTGTGGGTGAAATAATATATTTATTAGTGAGTAATGAAGTGATATTTATTTGAGAAATAAATAGTCATTATTCAAGGTCTAATAAATGTAGTGGAGGAAATTAATAAAAATAGAAAATAAAAGTACACGTCGTGTATATTAATATACACACACCGTGTAGTTTTTCTGGAAATTTATAAGAAATAATATTATTTATTTAATTAAATAATATTAGGTGTAATTCCCTGAGCGCATGTCAAGTAATAATAATAGTCAATTGTTATTATTAGACATGGGTTATTACTAAGAATTAAATTAAATGAATAAATGCTTTAGGGTAATTAATTAATTTTATTATTCTATGTAATTAAAAATCCCAATTATATATTTCTCATTAGCCTAGACATTTTTTCATGGTTGTACACAACGGATTTGGAAAATCTCTCAAGCCAAGAGAGAATTCCTTTCCCACCAAGAACACTCTCAAGCTATGAGAGGGAGATCCACCTCCACCAAATCAAGGCGATCGAAGGCGGACATCGCAAGAAAATGATCTTCCATGATATCACTCGGAGATCCCTTCGGCGATGTCCAAAGATATGTGGAGCACGTGTGGATCACTGCTAGAGGAATCCTACACTTGGATTCTATGACGCAGTGACGGATCACATCAGATCGTGACTGGAAACATCAACAAAAAAAGAATTCCATCAAGGTAATTATTGTCAATTAATTAAATTAATTATAACCAACATATTATGATCCTATATATGGTTTTGAGGATCCCCTCTTTCTTTTTTGTTCTTCATTCTAATCCGAAGATCCGACATTTTATTATCATGACGGATCTCGAATTGATCATTGTTAATGCTAAAATTAAAGTTGGGTACACCCACCAATGCGCTTCCACTTTGCCTGGAACCTACAAGTGGTATTAGAGTGGTCATATCATTGGTTATAATTATTTAAGTTTTTTTGGTGATTTACCCATTTAATAATTTAGTTGTTTCAATTCAAGTTAATAGTTCTTTAAAATCTGAATCTCAAGATATGTTCTTCCTCTCACATTTCTCGTTCACCTTACAGAAACAAATTTTTCTTTTAATTTTGATTAAAATAAAATAGAGGATCTCATCTGGAGGTGCCAAACATTCCTGGTTGTACAACACCAAAATACACGGTGTGTATTCTAAAGTACACATCATGTAGTCTAGGTTCAATGCATCAGATTGGTCTTCCAAATCAGGTCGTGTGTTCGAGTATTCCTAAGTCATAAATGACACCATGTGTTGACCAGGAATAGGTGGAACACGATTTCTGGATTACACGCTGTGTGGTCCCCTGAACACGACGTGTAGTCTCATCGGGCTAGGGTTGGATCGTGTACCCCGTACACGGCTTGCCCAGCTAGAAACCATGTAACGCAGATACTACACAGCGTGTGTCCCACTGAACACACCATGTACTCTAAAAATTTCTGAATTACATCTACATGTCATGTCCCCAGGCATGTACTTTGGATGGATGGTGAACAAAAGTACATGTCGTATAGTCAGAACTACACGCTGTGTACTCATCCAAATTACACAGATTTATTAAAATTTATTATTATATTATACAAACCCTTGATATGTGTACCATAGTGCAGGCATAAAAGTGAGGCACAACACGTGATAGGTGTTTTATATATATGTGTTTAATTTAACATTTGCGTAATGTTCATTTCTACTCATTGAGTAGTTATAAAATAGAATTCACCAGGTTTCCTCCAAGGTAAAAGTTATGTACAAAGATAATTTTAAATGAATTCATTTGTTTAAAATTATAATGAATGAGAATATCAGGGAAATTCATAAAAGAGTTTAGGATAAAAGTATTGATTAATTAAAGATAATTAATTGATTCGAGCGTGATTTATCTTAAACAAGAATGATTAAAGAATTGAATGCTAGTTTTATTTATGTGTAAATATCGTTGCATGTATGGATGATAATGAGATAGACCAAGACCTTTGTATGTGAATGGTTTCTTTTAATTTATTTATTTAAATTAACATTGTTGGTCTGTGAGCCTTCTTCTCATAAATATATAGGGCATGCGCGCCCAAGATTTATTTTATGTAAAACCCAATTTTACCCCTCACCTGCGTGTGAGATAAAAGCATATGTAATGGATGGAGCTCCCAAGATGGTGGAGGCGGCTCAAGTTAGGATCCAAGGTGAAACCAATCCAAGGAGATACAAAGGTAGATAGGGGGAAAGATGTAAACACGAACCCAAAAGGTTCAAGGTGTTTCTCCCCTAGGTCTTGGGTTAGTTTATCTACCCCTAGATAAACTAACCAATATAGCAAGCTCATGATCATACTATTTATTTTATTTCTATCAGTTCCATGGTTTATTTATTGTGGGTATGTTTTCACGATCACACAATTAATGAATTAAACAAACATGCAAGATGGAACTAAAATAAGACTGGCTTATGTATAAAATATTATCTTAGACATGGTTAATCACTTAAGTGTATCTAAATTAATATTAATAAGCATTTGATCAAAGATAATAAAATGTAAATTTACATATAAGGATAAAATCCCTCAAAGAAATATTAAGTTAGTATAGCCTTCCATAATCTTGGATAGAATCGAATCATAGTTTAAAGTGCGTAACCAACCCTAGTTTGGGTGCTTTCAATTATTGGGGAATTCTAACTCAAGGTTTTGGGTTGAATAGACTTGGTTCGCATCAAGGGTTGACTGCCACAGTAGGACTTGATGTGACCAAGAGTCAAAGGTCTAGGAAATCCAAAAATAAAAGGATTTCAGGATTGGGGAGTCCACTCAGTGGATCAAGGAGCTGCGAGTTAATGCAGGTGGAATTTAGAATGCCTACCTAAAACCCTTTGATTTTCTTGACCAACCCTAGTTGGGGTAATTCAATGGGAAATATGGATCCTTGCCACTAGAATATTCAGGAAACAGAATATTCTGAAGTCAATGGTGAGGGCTATTGGATTTCGATAAAATAGTGGGAGACTAATAAGTATTAATTAATTTATTTATCTCGGTTTTATCATAATAAAGTTCTAAACCTTTTATAATCTTAATTTTTAGAAATTGAAAGAAAAATTAATTCAAACATGTAATTTTGAACCATACTTGAGAAGGAAAACCTTTTCACCAGCACTAATTTCCAAGAGTGGCAGAGGTTTTTACAAGTCATCCTTCGCCACGAGAGGAAATTGTATGTGCTGGAAGAGCCTATTTCAGTTGCGCCTAGAGAAGAGGCCAGTGATGAGGAACTATCTCTCTATATGAAACACATGTATGATTCTATATATGTACAGTGTTTCATGCTATCGTCCATGTATAATGAGCTCTTGAATCAACATGAAAACATGGGCATGTATAGCATGATGTCTCACCTTAAGGATCTCTATCAAGAGAAGGTGAGATAGGAGAGATATGAGATCTCCAATGATTTGTTTACAACTAATCTTGGAGAGTCTGTGCTAGCTTTTCCTCATGTAGTCAATGTCATTGGCTACATTGAACGCCTGAACATATTAGGGATTAAGTTCCCGGATGAGTTGCGTACAGATCTAATCTTATCATCACTGCCCAAGACCTTCTCTAGCTTTATTGTCAACTAAAACATGAGAAACAATGAGAAGATTATATCAGAACTTCTGACCTTAATTCTCCAGGTTGATAAGGAAATGGGGCATGAAAAACTCACAGTCCTTATGGTGAATAAGAAAAGGAAGGACAAGGAAAAGGGTCCAAAGACTTATAAATGGTCTGAATCCCCCGAGCGTCGTTCCTCCAAGAAGGGGAAGATCCAGAGGCAGGGCAAGGAATGGGAGTCACTATGTTTTGCATGTGGCAATCAAGGCCACTGGAAGACGAACTGCACCCAGAAGCATGGGGACTCTAAATGTGTTTTCATTATCAAGTGTAATCATTCCATTTCTACACATTGGGTATTAGATACATATTGTGGGGCTCACATCTGTATTCAAATGCAGGAACCAAGTAGATTTAGAAAGATTTCCATAGGAGAGGTGGATATTTGAGCTTCTAATGGCGTGAGGCTGGATATGTTAGCCATTGGCAATTACCACCTATCATTGCCAACTGGGATGATTTTGGTATTACATAACTGTTATTATGTTCCTAGTGTTACCAAGAACATAATTTTTTTATCTTGTTTGGATATGGATGGATTTATTTTCAAATTTGGAAATAAGGGTTGTCTCTTTTATAAGAACAACATATGTTATGGTATGGCACATTTAAATAATGGTTTGTATGTATTAAATTATGAAAACTAAGTGTTGGCAATCGATAATGAAACATACTCACATGAATAATACATCACCCAGTTGTGGTATCACCGTCTCAGTCATGTAAATGAGAAGCGCTTGACAAAGCTCTACCAAGATTGATATTTAGACACTATTGAGATAAAACCACTTGATAGATGTCAAGCTTGTTTACAAGTTAAAATGACCAAGACGCCTTTCAGTGGACAGGGTGAAAGGGCCAAAGATCTTCTAGGATTGGTGCACATGGATGTGTGTGGACCATTTCCAGTATAAGCTAGAGGTGGATATTCTTACTTCATTACTTTTACTAATTATTTAATTAGATATGGATATGTCTACTTAATGAGGTATAAGTTAGAATCCTTAGAGAAATTTAAGGAATTCAAGAATGAAGTAGAGAATTATCTTTGTAAGAAGATAAAGAAGATTTGATAAGATCGAGGTAGAGAATATCTGAACCAAGAGTTCATCGATATTCTACAGGAGTCTGGGATTCTATCTCAGCTCACTCCTCCTTATACACCACAGTGGAATGGTATTGGTGAAAGGAGGAACTGCACCTTGTTGGACATGGTGAGTTCTATGATGAGTCATGCAGATCTTCCATTATCCTTTTGGGGATATGCATTATAGACTACATCATACACATTAAACCGAGTACCAACTAAGGCGAAAAATGGAATTCCCTCCAAGTTATGGAATGGAAAGAAACCCATTTTTTGTACACATGTGTATGGGGATGCGATACATTTTTTAAGGCATTCTCAGGCAACAAGCTAGCACCCAGGGGCACGAAGTTTATCTTTATAGGATATCCCAAGGAAACAAAAGGATATTACCTATATAACCCTTCAGACAAAAAAGTGATTGTCGCCAGACAAGCTATCTTTCATGAGAGGGAGCACATCCTCAAAAAGGATATTGGGAGAAAGATTGACTTTGATAAAGTTTATGCTCAAGTTACACAGGAGTTGGTATAGTAACATGTTCCACGGGTCCCCGTGGAAGAGGTTCTAGAAACACAAGTACTGCGTAGGAGCTCAAGAGAGGTAAGGGAACTAGAGAGATTTGGTTTCCTAGTCACCGAGGATGGTTAATCATTATTGTTGGAAAATGATGAACCTCTCTCCTACAAGGAATTAGTAAAAGATCAGAAGCTATAAGATGGCTAGAAGCTATGAATTCTGATATGTATTCCATGTATCAGAACTAAGTTTGGGTTCTGGTTGATGGGCTATTTGATGTAAAGCCCATTGGATGCAAATGGGTATTCAAGAGAAAACTGGACATGGAATTTCAAGTTAGCACCTATAAAGCAAGGATAGTGGTAAATTATTCAGACAACATCAAGGAATTGACTATGATAAAACCTTCTCGCTATTTTCCATGTTTAAATCCATAAGAATCAAACTTTCCATAGCAGCTTACCATGACTATGAGATTTGGAGAATTGATGTCAAAACAGAATTCCTTAACGGGAACCTTCAGGAAAATGTCTATATAACACAACCAGAAGGGTTTGTGACACCAGGTGAAGCCAAACGGGTTTAAAAGTTGTAGAAATCCATTTATAGATTAAAGCAAGCATCCAGGTCGTGGAACATTCGATTTGATGAAGCCATAAAGAAATTTGGTTTCATTAATAATGAATGTGAGACATGTGTTTATAAGCAGTTTAATGGGAATGTGATCGTTATCCTGGTAGTATATGTTGATGACAAATTACTTATTGGAAACGATGTACCAGTTTTACAGTTAGTTAAGGACTGGTTGAATAAGTGTTTCTCCACGAAGGACTTAAGTGAAGCAGCCTACATTCTAGGGATCAAGATCATTCATGATAGATCCAAGAGGCTGCTAGTTAGGGTACATACATTGACTAGATACTAAAGATATTTAGTATAGAACAATCCAAGAGGTTATTGGTTCCAGTGTCACATGGATTACATATTTCTCAAAAAATGTGTCCTTAGAAATAACAAGAGAAAGATAGAATGAGTAAGATCCCATACTCTTCGGCTATAGGATCCATCATGTATTCTATGTTATGTACCAGGCTTGATGTTGCCTATGCACTGATCATGGTAGGAAGATATCAAGAAGATCCAGGAGAAAAACATTGGACTACTATTAAGACCATCCTTAAGTATCTGATAAGAACTAAGGATATGTTCCTGGTGTATGGAGGAGATAAGGAGCTTTTCATCAGAGGGTATGTTGGTGCTGGTTTTTAAATAGATCAGAACAATCTCAAGTCGCAATCTAGATATGTTTTCTGTCTCAATGGAGGATTTGTGAGCTGGAAGAGTTCAAAGCAGCTAGTTGTCACCGATTCTACATCAGAGTCTGAATATATAGCGGCTTTTGATATAGCCAAGGAAGCTGTATGGATTTGGAACTTTATCTAGGATCTTGATGCGGTTCCTAGTAGTAAAGATCCTATCATGTTGTATTGTGATAATACTGTAGTGGTGGATCTTGCAAAAGAACCAAGGTCACATTAACAGACAAAGTACATACTCCAGAAGTATCACCTCTTGAGGGATTTCTGACAAAGGGGTGAATTTGCAGTGAGAAGAGTGTCCATGGAAGAGAACGTGGAGGACCCCATGACTAAAGGCCTATCTCAGCAGAAGCATGAATATCATGTGAGAGCTAGCGGGTTAAAGGTTGTTATCAGTTGTCTCTAGTCCAAGTTGGAGTCTGTTGGATTTGGTGTCCTAGAACCAACTAATTTTTACTTTATTCATTAATAAATACCTTATCACATCTTGATTGTTCTTCTACATGACAATGCATGTGATAATGTCCTAAGGATAACTGTTGCATTAAAGGGTCATAGCGGATCCCTACTATGATGAGAACCTGGAAGTTCCATAATACTGTTCTTCAATATATGTTCTATGGGTGGATGATGTTATTTGAGGGACAAAAATAATACAGGCCATTAGGGTTGAGGACTCATAAAAATTTGAGGCACCTTCTCATAGTGTGTGCCCTTGGTAATATCCAGTAGGATATTATGAGAACGAGACCCACTAGTAGGAAATCCACATTTCATAGTGTCATTGGATGTTCCTATATACAGATGTGTGTATTGGTCCTTATAATTTAAGATTATTATAAATGGGTATTACAACTCTCGCACTTAGATGTATTGATGAAAACAGTGACGACACACTGTTCTCAGTGAGGTGGGATACGTTGGGTGCATCACGAGTGATATTGAATTAATAGATAATGCGAGAAAGGATTTGTATCTTCCATTACATAACGGAAATAGATATCTCAGGCCCTTTGATGGAATTGATATAGCCTAAATAAATCCATGTCCATGGTGAGGAATGGGTAAGTTCAATTCTGGAAAGTCAAAGAAAGAATAATCAAGCACATGGGTCGGTGTCACTAGCATGCAACCCGCTTGATTCGAGATAACGAAACAAAGGGATTACATTACACGGTAAGCGTTCGTAGGAGGTGAGACGTAGTTGCAGTGTTAACTTTTTTCTCTATGGGTGCCTTGGTGTGTTTCTAGACACTAACCTTGGACTTTAGATAGGCTACACCTAATGCCACTGAGAAAGAGGCCTAGAGGTTCACACACTAAGTGTGTCTAAGTATCTTAGTTAAATATTAATTTAACAAGTTGAATAAAGATTATTTCTGACTGTGGTTTAATAATTATTCAAGGATGTCTGATCGTATT
Organism: Viscum album; assembly: GCA_963277665.1. Classification (NCBI taxonomy): domain Eukaryota; kingdom Viridiplantae; phylum Streptophyta; class Magnoliopsida; order Santalales; family Viscaceae; genus Viscum; species Viscum album. Next base: position 28,528,368 of record OY728119.1, read on the forward strand.
TATTTTGACACTAGTTATTTGAGAGAATATATTGTGGGAAAAATAATATATTTTTAGCGAGTAATGTAGTGATATTTATTTGAGAAATAAATAGTCATTATTCAAGGTCTAATAAATGAGGTGGAGGAAATTAAGAAAAATAGAAAATAAAATTACACGCTGTGTATATTAATATATTCACACTGTGTGGTTTTTCTGGGAATTTATGAGAAATAATATTATTTGTTTAATTAAATAATATTAGTTGTAATTCACTGGGTGCATGTCAAGTAATAATAATAGTCAACTGTTATTATTAGACATGGGGTATTACTAAGAATTAAATTAAATGAATAAATTATTTTGGGTAATTAATTCATTTTATTATTCTATGTAATTAAAAATTACAATTATATATTTCTCATTAGCCTAGCCATTTTTGTGTGGTTGTGCACAATGGATTTGTAAAAGCTCTCAAGCCAAGAGAGAATTCCTTTTCCACCAATAATGCTCTCAGGATATGAGAGAGAGATCCACCTCTACCGAATCAAGATGATCGAAGGCGGACATCACAAGCGAAGGCTCTTCCGCGCTATCACCCGGATATCCCTTCGGCGACGTCCAGAGATACATGGAGCACGTGTGGATCACCGCTAGAGGAATCCTATACTTGGATTCTACGACGTAATGATGGATCACATCGGATCATCACTGGAAACATCAACAAAGAAATAATTCCATCAAGGTAATTCTTTTCAATTAATTAAATTAATTATAACCAATATATGATGATCCTATACACGGTTCTGGGACTCCCCTCTTTCTTTTTCGTTCTTTTTTCTATTTCAAAGATCTAGAATTTTATTATTGTGAAGGATCTCAGATTGATCATTGTTAATGCTAAAATTAAAGTTGGGTACACCCACCAATGCGCTTCCGCTGCACCTAGAACCTACAAGTTTTAAATGTATTCATGAGGTATGTCTTCATGATTTTCTTTTCCAAAAGATGATAAACTATGTTACATATGACTAAATACAATTCATATTTTCTATAGGTGTATATATAAATATTAGTTAAAGGGATTCCCTCATGAACATAAATTTGGACTTTTTAGTCCTCACAAAACTTCTACGAAACAAACAAAAATAGAGAAAAAAATGGATGAAATAGTAGAAAAACTAGGAAAATCGTTTGAAATAAAAAATACAGATGATAGAATATTTTTAATACCAATGATGTAGGGGTAAAACTCTACAATTTAATCATATAAAATATATTTTTATTTTTTTCATTACATATTCTGTTTTGTGTTTTATGCTACATTGGATGCTCATTGCAGTCACTTTTAATACTCTAAAGATTTATTTCTTGGATTCAATGAATGAGTACCCAACAAACCGATGATAGATGATTAATTTTTTCAATTTTTAATATACTACATCCCACATTTTAGAACTAAACTTCTAGTTATATATTTTATATTATGTTTTAATGAGAATTTTTTTATGATAGAATGGTGCTTAAATAATGTGAAAGTCATGTCATGACAGGCATTGCGCACAGAAAGCCGGAAAAGTTATACAACTGGACAAGTATCAGGGTATATGTAATAATATTTCAATATCCAAACACATATCAAAACAAATTACTTATTTTTATCAATGTTTCTGCAGTGTCCAAAACAAAAAAAAAATAGAAAATATTGTGGATATTATTTTTGTAAATTTATGAAAGTGATCATATTCCATATTAAAACTAGCATCCCCTGAGAGGTATTTTTTAAGATAATTACTATTTAATTTAAAATATTTATTAATACCTTGTTTATTTATATTTTCTTGTAATACCATGACTATTGAAAAAATTCATATTTAGAATATGAGATTCATTTGATTAGAAATGAATGGGCAGTATACTTTCTAGAAGAATGCACACATATAAAATGAAGTTGTGACTTCCATATAAGTAATTAATTGTTTCATTTTTATTTTTAATTTTTTTTTTATTACTCACATAATTATTGTTTTCATATATAGATGGATTCCTTTGTTTGAGTTGGGGTGGTTTGTTCGAAACTGATCATGCTCATGAGATATTGGGCTTCGAGGTTGTAACTGAGATAATTACAACAAGTAAACGGTTCAATAATGTATAAAGGTGAATTGCAACTACTTATGTAATTAATTTTTTCATAATTTTATCTACTATTTGTAAGTTAATTTTCTTATCATTTTTATCTAATACTTATTTAGTTTTTTTACGGATCTTTTGGGAAGCCATATTTTCCTTTAAACTATCTGCAACAAGCCATAAAAGCAAGAACATGTTCTTTTGGGTGGAATATAAAACCCCATGTTTCATGAAATGTGAAGTGTATCATAATGATGCATCTACCAATGGATTTCTTAGTAGTTGAATGTAAAGTATGACTTCTCAAAAGATTTTTCATGAACATTTTTCTGAACAATGTAGTAATCAGCCGCAACTCAATCATCCACACCTAAATATGATACACAGTGTGCTCAATGTGAGTCGAAGTATATGTTTTTATTTTATAATATTCTTTGATCCTTTAATATTCATGTCTTCTTAACTATCATGCTTTAATTCGTGACTCATGATTATGATCTATGACATAAAAAGTATGTATTTCTAATGTTAATATCGCCTTCTAAAATTTTTATGGTCATGTTATTCTTATATGATCATTGATATCTCTTTTTTTACACTTATTCAGCATCTATGATAACCATTTCTTATGTTTCATATCCTTAGGTTATGAATAATGGTTTTATAAATGATATATCTACAAAGGTTTCTAGTAAAGAATAACTTAAGGAGAGACTCTTATGAACTAGTTCTTTATGTTTCCATATTTCCAAAAGCACTAGAACTAAACTATTCTAGCATGGATCATTATGTTATGTAAGGAATATTAATCTACTAAAATGTGATATTTATGTATGAAATGTTGAGGTCAATATAGTTGGAATCAGAGAAACTAACCTACTCAAAATAGAGTAAACACAATTGGATTATTTTTGATACTTTAAGAAAATGATCTATGAGTCATTTGAGACATTTATGAATCATCCATACCTCAATATGAATCATAGTGTGACTGGTATGACTCCAAGTATGCCTTGTTATTTAAAATTGACAATAATTTTAGTGAAAATGACAACTGACCTACTCAAAATTAAGCAAACGTATTAATATTATTTTGATACTTTGGGAAAATGATCCATAATTAATTTGTGACATGTAGGAATTAACCACACATCAATCCAACACACAGAGTGACTCATGTGACTCCAAGTATGTTTTTTTATTTCAAATTGAAATTAAATTTAGTAGAAAGAAAATTTGACATACTAAAAAATGAGAAAACGCGTTCATATTTTTTTGATACTTTTGTAAAATAATATATAAGTAATTTATGATGTGTAGGAATTAGTCGCACCTCAATTTGATGCACGGTGTGACCGGTATGACTCTAAGTGCATATTTTTATTTAAAATTGACATTGAATTTAATAAAAATAATAAGTGACATACTAAAAACTGAGAAAATGCATTTATATTTTTTTGATACTTTAGGAAAATAATACACAAGTCATTTGTTATGTGTAGGGATTAACTGAAACTCAATATAATGCATGGTGTGAACGATATGACTTTAAGTGTGTATATTTATATTAAATTGACATTAAATTTAGCAAAAAGAATAAGTGACGTACTCAAAACTGAGAAAACGCATTTGGATTGTTTTGATACTTTAGTAAAATGATTCATGGGTTATTTGTGACATATAGGAATCACCAAAACCATAATATGGTTCACAGTGTAACCGGTATGACTCAAAGTGTCCATTATCAATTTAAAATTTCTATTTTAGTTCAATACTTGTGTCACTCACTAAAAAACAAGAAAATATGCTCTTATTGTCTTGATAATTTATGAAAAAAAATCATACGTCATTTTTTATTTGTAGGAAGAAGTCTCACATCAAACCAAAAAATGATACGACCTGTATGACTCAAAGTTCATGTTTCCAGTTTGAAATGAAATTTTAGTAAAAAAAAACAAGTTACATACTAAAAATTGAGAAAACACATTCAAATTGTTTTGATACTTTATGAAAAAGTTTCATAAGTCATTGTGATGTTTAGGAATCAACCGCACCTCAATCTGACACACGGTGTGAATGATATGACTTTAAGTGTTCATTTTTATTTTAAATTGACATTAAATTTAGAAAAAAGGACAAGTGACATACTCAAAACTGATAAAACGCATTGGGATTGTTTAATACTTTAGTAAAGTGATTCATGAGTCATTTTTGACATGTAGGAATCAACCATACCACAATCCGACACACAGTGTGACCGGTATGACTCCATGTGTGTCTTTTTATTTAAAATTGACATTAATTTTAGAAAAAATAACAAGTGACATACTAAAAATTGAGTAAATAAATTTGGATTTTTTTGATACTTTAGAGAAATGATACATGAGTCATTTTTGATGTGTAGTAATAAACCTCACCTCAATCCAACACATGGTGTGACCAATGTGACTCCAAGTGTGTTTTTATTTCAACTTGACATTAAATTTAGCAAAAAGAACAAATGACTTACTGAAAACTAAGAAAACACATTCAGATTATTTTGATACTTTATGACATTGATCCATAAGTAATTTTTTATGTGTAAGAATCAACTACACCTTGATACGTGGCACGGTGTGACCGGTATGACTCCAAGTGTGTCTTTTTATTTAAAATTGACATTACATTTAGAAAAAAGAACAAGTGACATACTAGAATCTAAGAAAATGCATTAGGATTATTTTGATACTCTAGGAAAACAATCCATAAGTCATTTGTGAGGTGTAGAAATCAACATCACCTCAATCTGATGCACGGTGTGAATGATATGACTTTAAGTGTGCATTTTTATTTTAAATTGATATTAAATTTAGTAAAAAGAACAAGTGACATACTTAAAACCAATAAAATGAATTCGGATTGTTTTGATACTCCAAGAAAACAATCTATGTGTCATTTTTGATGTTTATGAATCACCCACACCTCAATCTGATGCACGATGTAATTGGTATGACTTAAAGTGTCCATTATCAGTTGAAAATTGACATTTTAGTAAAAAACACAAGTGACATACTGAAAATCAAGAAAACACATTAAAATTGTTTTAATACTTTAGGCTAATGATACATAACTCATTTGTGACCTGTTAGAATAAACTGAACCTCAATATAACTCCAAGTTTGTCTTCTTATTTAAATTTTTCATTTTTTAATGTATTCTTTCATATTAATGTTTAATTTATTTCTTTATAATATTACTGACATAAGATTATTTTTCTTATATAGGTGGATTATTTTGGTTATATTGAGGTGATTTGTTCGGTAACAGATACCATGGTAAGACCTTTTTGGGAAGGGATGGGTTTCAATTGACGATGAAACATTAATGCTTAAATTTTTGTGGATAGTAATTGTGAATGTAATTATACAAAACATTGTTTGAAATATATATAATGGTGTTTTTTGTATTCATGATTTAAAATTTATTTCCATTAAAATATATGTTTTATGTTTGCAGGTTGTAAAGTGTGATGTTATAAAAACACCACATGAAACAGGTGGAGCCTTTATCAGTGCTAAACTAGTGATGATAAAGGGGAACCCCCTAACAATGTTGCCAATAACAGCATGTTTTTAGCATTGTTAAAAGCCTTTTCATGCTCTGTTAAAAGGGATATTTGTAGTAGTGGGTGATTTTTTTGGTAATGGATATCATGGGTGGACCTTTTTTAGAAGGGATCACGGGTGTCAAATATGATGAAACATTAATGTTTTTAAATGTTTGTGGACAGTAATTGTAAATAAAATTATACAAAACATTGTTTGAAATTTATATTGTAGTGTTTTTTTTGTATTCATGATGTAAAATTTATTTCAATTAAATTATATATTTTGTGTACAGGTTATAGGTTGATGCAGTGTGTTTTTATACAATCTGGAGTAGGTGGGGCCTTTATCAGTGCTAAAATAGAACTGATAAATGGGACCCCCCTCCCTTTAATAACGATGAGGTTAACAGTGTTTTTTAGAACTGCTAAAAGCTTTTTTTCATGTTGTTAAATGGAATATCTGTAGTAGTGTGTTTTCCAATTTGGTTTACTATATATTTCTATTTCTTTTAATGTATTCTAATTGGGTGATGTAGGGTTGTATCTGTGTAGCACCTAAAATGGCATTTATCATAACTTCATGCATTGTTGATAAATGTTACCCTTTATTAGTGCTTCATCCAGCGCTGATAAAAGTATCATTTATCAGTGCTTCATCTAGTACGGATAAATGATACTCTTTATCAATGATAAATAAAAATCACTTATAAAATATTTCAAATATTAAAGCTTTCAAAAAACACTGATAAAATAATATTTTATGAATGTTTTTTGAAAGTGGTGATAAATGGTACATTTATGAGTGATTTTTCTGATGTTGATAAAGGATGAGATCTTTTAATATCTCTTAGATTTTTATCCCTTTTAAGCATTGAAAAAGGTCATATTAGCATTATTAAAAGTGTTTTTTATAGTAGTTAATGTTGGTTGTTTAATAATAGACGTAAGGAAAAAACTTTAACTTCAGTTGTCGAATAACCATTGTTAAAACATCAACTTTATAAATACTTTTTACACTAGTGAATCCTTAAAATTTTTAGTTTATCTATCAAGAGGAAAGGGTTAAAGATAACCTCTTTAGTCCTTCTGAACCTGAAAATAATCAATTTTAATGGGGAAATGAGTTTAATAATGATTTAATTTATTATCTATGTTAAATGTCTCTTATATGGTTTGCGTTTGTGCAATTGTGTTGGTTGGTGGTGGGTGTCTGTTTTATTTTGACATATAATGGGGTGTGCAACTTTAATTTGTTGTGGGTAAGCTTATATGATGTTGACTTGATACTATTTCTTTACCAGATGATATGTTGTCATTGCCTCCATATTTGTATTGTGAAGGGTGTAGGATGATGAAAGATTTAGATTGCTGCAATAATTTAATGTTGCGTGCATTGATGCACCTTGTTGTTCGCAACCAAGATTTCATCTGTATAGTTTTTTTATTAATTTTTTTGAGGGTGATGTGCTATCATATTGATTGGTCATTGTAATGTTTCTTTAATTTTGTTGTTCCCCTCATTTTTTCTTATAGTTTTTAATAAATTTTTTATGACTCCTTTTTGGGTCTTTCAAGATCATTTCTCAGAACACTGTGGATCATTATTAAAAAAAGATTTAATAAAATTTAATACAATTGTATCAGCAATAAATATTATTTTAATAAAAAAAATTGTTAAATTATAAAATTGTATTTCAATAACTAAAATTTACAAATATTAAAAGCTTGATGAAATTATATGTTTTTAGTTTATAATATTCTTTGATCCTTTGAGATTCATATCTTCTGAACTACCATACTTTATTTTGTGACTCATGCTTATGATCTATGATATGAAGGGTATGGAATTCTAATATTAATATTATGTTATAACATCTTTATTCTCATGTTATCCTTATATGATCATTGATATATCCCTTTTTAACATTTATTGAGCATCTATGATCACCCTTTCTTATGTTTCATATCCTTAGATTATGAAGAATAGTTTTAGAAATGATATGTCTAACAAGGATTCTAGTAAAGAATAACTTAATGAGATGCTCTTATGAACTAGTTCTTTATGTTTCCATGTTTCTAAAATCACTAGACCTAAAATATTCTCGCATGGATCATTATGTTATGTAAGGAATATTAAAGTATTAAGATGTGATATCTATGTATGAAATGGCAGGGTCAATATAGTTGGTATCAGAGAAACTGACCTACTAAAAACTAATAAAACGCATTCATATTGTTTTGATAATTTAGGGAAACTATCCATGAGTTATTTGAGACATATAAGAAATATCCTTACCTCAATCTAACACACGGTGTAACTGGTATGACTCTAAGTGTGTCTTTTTATTTAAAATTGACAATAATCTTAGTAAAAAAGACAATTGACCTACTCAAAACTGAGGAAACACATTAGGATTGTTTTGATACTTTAGGAAAATGATCCATGAGTCATTTTTGACATGTATGAATTAACCATGCCTCAATCTGACACACTGTGTGATCTATGTGACTCCAAGTGTATCTTTTTATTTCAAATTAACATTAAATTTAGCAAAAAGAACAAGTGACATATTGAAAACTGAGTAAATGCTTTGAGATTATTTTGATACTTTAGAAAAATGATTTATAAGTCATTTTTGATGTTTAGGAATTATTTTTATCTCAATCGATGCACGGTGTGACCGGTATGACTCCAAATGTGTCTTTTTATTTAAAATTGACATTATATTTAGAAAAAAAGAATAAGTTACATACTAAAAACTAAGAAAATTTATTTGGATTGTTTTGATACTTTATGAAAACAATTTGTAAGCCATTTTTGATGTGTAGGAATCAACCGCACCTCAATCTGACATCCGGTGTGAACGATATCACTTTAAGTGTGTCTTTTTATTTTAAATTGACATTAAATTTAGCAAAAAGAACAAGTTACATACTCAAAACTGAGAAAACGTATTTGGATTGTTTTGATAATTTATTACAATGATCCATGAGTCATTTGTGACATGTATGAATCACATTCACCCAAATCCAACACATGGGGTAACTGGTGCGACTCAAAGTGTCCATTATCAATTTAAAATTGACATTTTAGTTCAAAATGAGTTTCCCTCACTGAAAACCAAGAAAATTTGATCATATTATCTTGATAATTTGTAAAAACAATTCATAAGTCATTTGTGATGTGTAGGAATCATTATCACATCAAACTCAAACACGATGCTACCCGTATGACTCAAAGTGCATGTTTCTAGTTTGAAATGACATTTTAGTAAAAAACACAAGTGACATACTAAAAACCAAAAAAAACACATTCAAATTGTTTTAATGATTTAGAAAAGCAATTCATAAGTCATTTTTTATTTTTAGGAATCAACCTCACCTCAATATATCACACAATGTGATCGATATGACTTTAAGTGTGTATTTTTATTTTAAATTGATTTAAATTTAGCAAAAAGGACAAGTGACATACTCAAAATCAAGAAAACACATTCGGATTATTTTGATACTTTAGGATAGTGATCCATGAGTCATTTGTGACGTGTAGAAAAAAACTGCACCTCTATCTGACATATGGTGTGAACGGTATGATTCCAAGTGCGTCTTTTTATTTAAAATTGACATTACATTTAGTAAAAAGAATAAGTGACATATTAGAAACCAAGCACATGAATTCGGATTAATTTAGGACAATAATCCATGAGTTATTCTTGATGTGTAGAAATCAACCGCACCTCAATCCAATTCACGGTGTGACTTATGTGACTCTAAGTGTGTCTTTATTTCAAATTGACATTAAATTTAGCAAAAATAATAAGTGACATAATGAAAATTGACCAAACACATTATAATTATTTTGATACTTTAGGAAATCGATCCATAAGTCGTTTGTGACGTGTAGGAATTGACCGCATCTCAATCCAGCGCACGATGTGGCCAGTATGACTCCAAGTGTGTCTTTTTATTTAAAATCGACATTACATTTAGAAAAAAGAAAAAGTTACATACTGGAAACTGAGAAAATTCATTCAGATGGTTTTGATACTTTAGAAAAACGATCCATAGGTCATTTGTGATGTTTAGGAATCAACTACACCTCAATTCGATGCACGGTGTGAACGATATGACTTTAAGTGTGTATTTTTATTTTAAATTGATATTAAATTTAGAAAAATGAACAAATGACATACTCAAAACCGCCAAAATTCATTCAGATTGTTTTGATATTTTAGGACAACGATCCCTGAGTCATTTGTGACGTGTAGGAATCACCCTTACGTCAATCTGATGCACGGTGTAACCAGTATGACTCAAAGTATCCATTATTAGTTGAAAATTGACATTTTAGTAAAAAACACAAGTGACATACTGAAAACCAAGCAAAATCATTCAAATTGTTTTGATACTTTAGGACAGCAATACATAACTCATTTGTAACTTTTTAGAATCAACCGCACCTCAATATAACTCCAAGTGTGTCTTATTATTTAAAGTTGACATTTTTTAATGTATTATTTCATATTAATGTTTAATTTATTTAATTATAATATTACTGATATAAGATTATTTTTCTTATATAGGTGGATTCTTTTGGTCGGGTTGAGGTTATTTTTTCAGTAACAGATACCATGGTGCGGACCTTTTTGAGAAGAGAGGGGTTCCAATTGAAGATGAAACATTAATGTTTAAATGTTTGTGGATAGTAATTGTAAATGTAATTATACAAAACATTGTTTGAAATATATATAGTAGTGTTTTATTTTTGTATTCGTGATTTAAAATTTATTTTCATTAAAATATATGTTTTTTCTTTGCAGGTTGTGGAGTGTGCTGTTATAAAAATACCACATGAAACAGGTGGGGCCTTTATTAACGCTAAAATAGTGATGATAAATGGGACTCCTCCTATAACATCATTGCTGATAACAATGCTTTTTTAGTGCTATTAAAAAACTTTTCGCACCCTGTTAAAAGGGATATTTCACTACTACAAAAATGGGCTTTATCAGTGCTCAAAACGAGCTTTAACAGCACTAAAAAAGTGTTGTAAAGCTCAGTGATGATAAAGGGGGGGTCCCCTTTATCAGTGCTAAAAAGTGTTGATAAAGGTAGAATTTATCAGTGCTAAAAAAGTTCTAATAAAGGTATCCTTTATCAGCACCAAAAACGCGCTGATAAAGGGCTCCTTTATCAGTGCTAAAAAGGTGCTGATAAAGGGATCGTTTATCAGTGTTTTTTTAGCACTTATAAAGGGATCATTTATCAGCCCTTTTTTAGCACTAATAAAGGAATCCTTTATCAGTGATTATTTATCACTGATAAAGGATCCCTTTATTAGTGCTAAAAAAGCATGGATAAATGCCCTGCCTGCTGTAACATAAAATTCTGCAGCAGCACACCCAAACAAGACCTGCAAAAAATCAGCATATCAACAAGTATACCCATACAAAATTAACACATAATTCATAATTTAATTACAGAAAGTATACTCATACAACAAGTATACTCATATTACCCATACAACAAGTATATCTATACACCATTAACACATAATTCATAAGTTAATTAAATACATAAAGATTTAAATTCAGAATTTAGGGGGTTGGGGGCTGTTTAGGGGTTTGGGGTGGCTGTACAAGGGGGGTAGGGGGTGTCCCGGGGGTGGGGTGTCTGGGGGGTGGGGGTGTCCAGGGGGTGGGGTGGTGTCCAGGGGGTTGGGGGGCATTCCAGGGGGTGGGGGTGTCCAGGGGGTGGGGGTGGGGGTGTGCAGGGGGTGGGGTGGTGTCCAGGGGGTGGGTGCGGTCCAGGAGGTTGGGGGGCACTACTGGAATGTGGGTTTTTCCCAAAACTTCCATACCAACGGTTTCATAAAACCATTGGTAAAGAAGAGTTTTACCAACGGTTTCCTAAAACCATTGGTAAATAACCTCCTAAGAAACCTTTACCAACGGTTTAAATAGAACCTTTTGTAAAAGGATGTATTAGGGGACCTTTTACCAATGGTTCCTCAGAACCATTGGTATAATTGTGTCCCAAAAATGTTTACCAACGGGTTTTAAAAACCGTTGGTAAAAGTTTCCCCCAAATTAACAGCAGCCCCTCCTCTCCCCCATTCGCGATACAGAAACCTAAACCGGAGCACTTCCCCCCAAATTCCCCCTCTCTCTCGGCAATCTAGGAGCTTCTTCGACTTACTCTTCCTCCATCCCATCCATGTTGTTGAATCTACTACTGAATCTCCATCCGACCCATCCCAAATTAGGTATTTTCTTAAGTGGTACCTTATTTTTTTTGAAATTTATCTAATATTTCAGTTTTTAGTTTTGATTTTGATGTGTATATGTTTTTGTTTCTATTTTGATTTAACCTAGAATTTATTCATTTGAATCCATTTAATTAATTAAATCTTTAACCCTCCATCGAAGATGAAGGTATGTTTTCTCCAGAACCATAGAAAACCCTTTTAGATTTTTTAGTTGTCTCTTTAATTTATCATATCATTATATTAAAATGTTATATAAATAGACTGGATAGTTATAGACCTCTCGGTTATCACCTACATGAATTGTATCTCACACATTGGTTGAGATGCCATTGGGTACCCAGATAAACTACATGATTATATGATTAGATAAGAGGAATCACCATCTTACAGATGCATGACTACTCACATGACATAGGATAGAGCATGTAGTAGATGATTGGGTTTTAGCTCAAGAAGCTAGATCGAATTTTAGTATTTATTGAGCCTCTTGTATATTAATACTTCCTACTAGTTGTAACTATCACTACTAGAAATCGAGCCTATACCAACACTTTGTTCCCAACGGTTTAAAAAACCTGTTGGAAAAAAGAACCTATACCAATGGTTCTAGTAAACCGTTGGCATAGGCTGTTATATGTTGAGTTTTCCCAACAGTTTAAGAAAACTATTACCCATGGTTTTTATTAACCATTGGGAAAAAAATATACCCAATTTAGGGCTCCCTCACGACATTTCATCCCCGCGCACTCCTCCCCTCCCGGACCTCGACCTCCTCCCGACCTCCGCCTCCGAATCACAGCCTCCGCCTCTGCCTCCCATCCCCCCTCCCTCTCCTCTAGCTATAAGATCCCGAAACTTCTTGTCAGGTATGTTTTTCCTTTTTCTGGAGTTTTTCAGAAAAGAGGAGTTTCTGGAAATTTTTGAAGTATACGCCATGTACTTTCTGAGTACACGCCGTGTACTTTGTTGCTTCTCGAGGCCGTGTGCTGGCCGTGTCATGGCCACACACATGGCCATGTAGGGGTGTCATGGAGGCCGCCTAAAGAGGAGTACAGAAAAGACTAGTACACGCAGTGTACTACAAAAGTACATGCCGTGTACTTCTTTTTTACTAAACTCACTGGGGTCGCATCATAACCCCAGAACTGTCTTCTTCTCCAGCTTCTTCGACCGAGAGCATTTTGTACGGCCACGGTTCTTCGATGAACCCATGAGCCTCCATCCATTCTCCGAATTGACTGTCATCGATTGTGTTGGAACCACAGCGGTAAGCTCTTCCTTCTCCTAGAGCTTCGTTTCCCAATTCCTCCTCTTTCTCATGTTATCGTGGGTTGAGCATTTTGGACATTTTATTAGATCTACGACGTTCCAAGGAGATTCAAGATTCAAGGTTAGAGTATATCAACCTCCTAACATCAAGGTAGGTGGTTTGTGCCTTTCTGTAGGAAGTCTTTGAGTATTTGTGCAAATTTCACCAATACCCTTGAACATGGTATTGCGTAGTTCCTGTTTTGCCCTTGTTGTTTTCTTGATTTGCTTATATGCTTGAGTAGAGGATATTGTTTCTGAATAGGGTAATTTACTGTGCTTTGGATTCTTTTCCCATGCATGTTTGTCTGTTTATGACCGTTTGTTCTAGTTTTTCCTGTTAGGCTATTTCCAGTTCCATGCCTAGTTTGTAGGATGGTATGAATGTTCTTTCATGCTGATATGCCATAGAATGCTAGACAAGTAGTTCTTGAGGTTTACCTTGGCCGTTATGTGTGCTATACTTATTTGATTTACATAGAGCTGTGAGAACCTAGTGTAGTAGACCACATGAATAATGGACGTAAGGGCTTCTCCAGAGTGTCTTTATAATACGATGTGAGACCACAGGGGGAATTGACGTTGAGTGATTCCTCAGAGTGTCTGTAGTTCCTCGAAGTGGGCCACAGGGGGAATGAGACGTTGAGTGCTTCCCCAGAGTGCCTTTAGTATGATACGAGACTATAGGGGGAATTGACAGTGAGTGCTTCCTCAAAGAGTCTATTTCTTTAGCTGAACTAGAGGGGTGAGACTGTGTGTGCCTCCCAGAGGGTTGCTAGTGCTGTAGGTTGAACCATAGAGGTTAATCTGTGAGAACTTCCCAGAGGGTTACCTGTTTGTTTTACTTGCTTGTGTGGCTGCTTACCTGTTTGTTCTACTTTCTTGTGTGGCTACTTATCTGTTTGTAAATTATATGCTAGGAACTGTGGATTGTTTGTTGTTGAGTACCTTCCTGTTTACTATTACTGTACTTTTACCTGCCATATATTCACTAACTTTTAGGCACAGATCTTCCAGTGTTTTCCTACTGGGATTTTTATCTCACACCCTATTTGGGTCATGCTTTTGGGCCCAAACAGATTATATTGTTGCAGGTATAGATAAGGGAAAGCACCCTTATACTTCAAGTTCTTGATTTCACTAGATATGGAGAGCATGGGACCAAGACGAGGCTTGCGATGATGAGGAGTTTCTCATCTATTATTTTTCTTTTGTACTTTGGTTTAGTACTGTATTCAGCATTGTGACTTTTTTGGCTGTTTTCCTAGACATATATGTATCATGCATCATTTACATATACTTCTGCTCCAGTTGTTTATTTATCAGTATTCTGCTGTTATTGTTGTTAGATATTTACTGCTTCTATTGTTTTATGTGATGTTACTTCCATTGTGTACTCTGCTAATGAGGTCATAGTTTCCCCACTATCACACCCAAGGCCCTTGCTGCTAGTTGGCAGCCTCTGGTGTTCAGGGAAATACATTTGAGGCCATGTGACCAACCGGGTACGGGGCGCCTCTAGGTGGCTTCCAGAACTGGGACGTTACAAAGTGGTATCAGAGGGATTTCTTTTCTCTTGACTTACTGTTTAGACCCTATATCCAAGGATAGGACAGAATAGGTACTTGGTAATAAGTTGTACCTAGGAGTATCTAACTCATGTACAGGGAAAATCCATACTACCTCGTTTATTATAATTTTACTGGTTTTCAATTTTACAGTTGATTTGATTTCACCATTGGGTGATTCACATGCTTTGTGTTGTTACCGTTGTTGTTATTGCAGTTCTATTTCTGTTGAAACTCGATGAGATGAGGGTATTCCATCTCATGCATCATATAGGCACTTCCTAGAAATCACATGTCATGCATTCTTGCCATGTCATCTAGGATGCATTATCAATTTCGTGTTTTTGTGATAGATGTTGTGTAGAATATGAATGTTTTTTTGATAGATGCTTGATAAAAATATCTGCTTCTTGTTAGAGCTTTTATTGAGTAAGGTTTTACCTGAATGAATGCCAAATTTTGGTTCTTGAGGTGTTATGGGCCCTCATGGACCGAAATTTGGTGGATCATTGACATGTTTACCTTGTTTGTAACTTGTATAAGATTCCAAACTTTGATTCACGGGGAGTATGGACCCTCACTAATCGGAATTTGGCACCTTAATGCTGGTTTCTGTATTTTCTGGGCTCTAGAGCAGTTTCTAAGGCTACTGTCTGGAAAAACCCAGAATACATGGCGTGTACTTTATGGTTACACGCTGTATAGTCTATAGCCGTGTCACTGACTATGCGAGTAGGGACACGGGGTTGTGAAAAATCTTGTAGGAACACACCGTGTAGTATAAAATAGGTACTCGGCTATGTCACGAACAACACGGTTTGGTGTTACCCTTTCTCGTACATGTCATGTCCATCTGGAACATGTCGTGTAGTGTTATCCATGTGTCAGACCGTGTCACTAACAACATGGGCCAAGTAAGGAATGTCTAGTACACGTCGTGCCTGCCCTGAACATGCCATGTAGTTTTGTCTTAGAGGAGTCATGTGGCTTAGCTGTGTAGAAGGACTCAAGTAGGGAAGAGAATTCAAGTACATGTCGTGTGTTGGGACAACACACCGTGTATTTGGGGTGTTACAAAACCAGTTTAGGTATAAGTACATTCCCATGTAAATGACTTAAGGGAACACATCGTGTAGTCTTTATACACGCCGTGTAGTCATGTTTTGTAAATTTTGAATGCTTTCTTTCCCCTTTTCCCTTCTTATGATCCTAGTTTTTAGTCCCTGGTAATGTGATCTAAAGTTTTCTTTTGACCTTGAAGAGTCATGGCACTGAGATGTCCTCCGGTTGCATGCCAGTTTCCAGGCGGTGATCAGATGTCGGATATGGCTGATCAGAGACTTCCTGCATATCCTCCTGTTGTGCCAGCCTTGGAACCAGCAATGATACCGGTTACAGTCACTGATGCACAGTTTAGGGAAGGCTTTCTGAGGATGATGTAGACCTTCTAGGTAGCTCTGGATTCTTCCATGTCTATGGAAGACTTGACGCGGGTTTTCCAGCAGCAGCATCCTCCCACCTTTTCAGGGGAAGGAGGAACTTAGGCTGCAGATTCATGGTTAGAAGCCATGATGACGATCTTCGAGCATCTGGAGACACCTCCAGAAAGGCGGGTCAAGTTCGCTACCTACATGCTACGAGACTCCACCAAGCGGTGGTGGGACGTGATCTCACAGGCGGTTCATCAGCAGGTTATGGCGTGGGAGGAGTTTCAAAATGTATTTTACGACTACTTCTATCCGAAGACCCTAAGGGCCGACTGAGCCCAGGAGTTCATGAGCCTAGAGTAGGGTACTCTTTCTGTCATGGAGTATTCCTCTCGTTTAACCGAGATTCAGCATTTCATGCCCCTCCAGAGTGCAGATGGGTTGTTCTTGGCAAGGAATTTTGAGGATGGCCTCAGACGGGAGATCCACTCACAGGTGAATATCTTCAGGCTGACTTCCATCACTTCCATAGTCAACCAGGCACTGATTATAGAGCACAATCTGAGAGATTTTGGAGTTGAGAGACAGGGCGGTTCTGCTTCCAGGGTTAGTGCTTCACTAGCTGATAGCAGTAAGCGTCGTAGGAAGTCTACACATGGTGATTCAAGGCAACAAGACACATCTTCATGTAGCCAGGTGGTATGCTACCAGTGTGGAAGGGTTGGGCATACGAGGACACAGTTCCAGAGAGACCCAGTGGAGTGCCGATCTTGTGGCAAGATGGGTCACCTTCAGCGCTTCTTCTAGGTTTTCTCACCAGCAAATGGTGACAGGGGTTCTTCCATGACTCCTCGTTCAGGAGCAGCGCCACCAGTTTCTCACCAGTATGGGAACTGGAGTTCTTCCGGCCGTTCGGTCTGAGGTGGAGGTCGAGGCCATGGTGGTCAGTCACCGGTCTTTCAGTGACAGTAGGGTGGATCAGATCAGAGCGGTCAGGCAGGGTCACAGGGTTGTGGTACAGGTCAATCCTTTTTAGTGGAGCAGACCTAGCAGGAGCAGGATCTAGGACCCTCTATAGTTCAAGGTATGATCTTAGTATCCTTAGTTTTATATTCTACTCTTTTAAATACAGGGTATTCTCATATCTTTATCTCTATTTCTATTGTGGAGAGCCTTGGGATCTTCATCTTTTCCTCTACCGATACCTTGACTCTAGACACACCGTTGGGGACTAGAGTGGTTAGTGTACATCAGTGCAGAGAGTGCCCTCTTGAGGTAGCGGGGTTTCGCTTCTTATGGGACCTCTATGTCCTAGAGATGACAGGCTATGATGTCATCCTCAGGATGGACTGGTTGGTTTCCTTCCAGGTAGTCGTCGATTGTTATCACCGCATGGTGAGTTTCATATCACTAGAGGGTGGATCTTTTCTTCATAAGGGTGAGTGGGATGTCTAGGAGAGTAGAGCAGGGGCCGAGCATCATGGATTAGTAAAAATTACAGCCCATATTTCTAGTCTATATCTGGATGATGAGGGGACTTCATAGTTAGACTTTCCTCTAGTGGTGGATCATTTCAGATATGTCTTTCCAAACGAATTTTTAGGTTTGCCTCTGGAGCGTGAGGTATACTTTTCCATTGAGCTTGTTCCAGGAGTGGCACCAGTGTCCATTCCTCCGTATAGGATGGATACACCTGAGTTGCAAGAGATCAAGAAGTAGTTAGAGGTGTTGCAGGCAAAGGGTTTCATCCGACCTAGTACTTATCCTTGGGGTTTGGATGTCCTGTTTGTGAAGAAGGTAGACGGAACCCTTAGGCTTTGTGTGGATTATCGGAAGTTGAACCATTTGACGGTCAAGAATCAATATCCCTTGTCAAGGATCAATGATCTCTTTGATCATCTTGGAGGAGCCCGAGTGTTCTCGAATATTTATTTGAGATTCGGTTATCATCATTTGCGTGTTAGGCCATCATATATAACTATTATAGCCTTTAAAAGCAGGTATGGTCTATACGAGTATATGGTTATGTCATTCAGCCTCACGAACGCACATGCAGTTTTCATGGCACTGATAAACCGAGTGTTCCATCTATACTTAGACTCTTTCATGGTGGTCTTCGTGGATGATATCTTGGTGTACTCCCACACTCGACACAACCATGCCATACATCTTGATATCGTTCTGAGTACACTGAGAGGGCATCAGTTATATGCTAAGCTCTTGAAATACCACTTTTGGATGGATCAGATTTACTTTTTGGGTCACGTTATCTCAGAGACAAGAGTATCAGTAGACCCAGAGAAAGTGAGAGCAGTAGTTTTCTGGGAGCATCCGAAGAATTTCTTTGAGGAGTGGAGTTTTCTAGGGATGGCTGGATACTACAGACATTTAATACAAGACTTTTCATGCCTAGAAACACCACTGATGAGTCAGACTAAGAAGGGTGTGAAGTTCTTATGGTCAGATTCTTGTGAGTCAGCCTTTCATAAGTTGAAAGAGAGATTGACTTTAGCACCGATACTAGTCTTACCAGATCCGGGAAAGATCTATACTATTTACTGTGATGCTTCAGGTATTGAGCTGGGAGCTGTACTTATGCAGGGAGATGGAGTTGTTGCGTACGGGTCTCGGTAGTTGAGGCCACCTGAGAGGAACTACCCGATGCACGATCTCGAGCTGGCTGCAGTTGTTCATGCCTTACGTTGTTGGAGACATTATATTCTGGGAGATAACTTTGTGGTTTTCACTGACCACAAGAGTTTCAAGTACATCTTCACCCAGTATGATCTGAATCTGAGACAGCGTAGGTGGGTTGAGTATCTTCAGTCCTTTGACTTTGAGCTTGCCTATACGTAGGGAAAGGGAAATGCAGTGGATGATGCATTGAGTAGGATGAAATAGATATAGGTAGTTCAGGAGGCCAGTAGTGAGTGGAAGCTTATGGCTCTGTTCTCTGAGATGCATTTGGAGGTGCACGATAGACAGGGGCAGACTTTTCTATCTTCTATAGTTGTTACATCTACACTTATTGATCGGGTATGGATGAGGCAGATCTCAGACTCAGAAGGCCTAGTCCTGTGGGAGAGTGTGTTAGGAGAGGACCCTCTTCCTAAATGGAAAGTGGGCGAGGATGAGATCTTGCATTTTCAGGGATGTGTGTGGGTGCCAGCAGACATACACGAGGAGCTGATGCGGGACTTTCATTCCTTAGTTTGGGCAATTCATCCTGGCATCACCAAGATGTATCATGATCTACACCACCAGTATTGGTGTCCAGGTATGAAGAGAGATATTTTTAGTTTTTCATGAGGTGTTCCACTTGTCAGCAGGTGAAGGTGGAACATTAGCGACCAACAGGTCTTTTACAGCAGTTACATATTCCCGAGTGGAAGTGGAATGACGTCGCGATGGACTTCGTGACCAGTTTTCCGAGATCACCTCGAGGGAATGACGTAGTATGGGTTGTCATTGACAGACTCATGAAGGTTTCTCACTTCTTTCTGATCAAGGAGACCTTTAGTGTTGATGATCTAGGATGTTTGTACATCCGAGAGATTGTACGTCTTCATGGAGTTCTGCACTCCATCGTTTCAGACAGGGATGCATGTTTTAATTCTCAGTTCTGGCAGGGGCTTCAGAAGGCTTTGAGTACATAGGTACTTTTGAGTACAGCATACCATCCCCAGACAGATAGCCAGTCCGAGCATACGATTCAGGTGCTTGAGGATATGCTCCAAGCTTTCATTCTAGACTTTGGAGGTTCTTGGAGAAGCATATACCTCTTGTGGAGTTCGCCTACAACAATAGTTTTCAGGAGGCTATTCAGATGGAACTTTACGAGGCTTTGTACGGTAGGTTACGCCGATCACCTTTATGTTGGCTGGAGGTGGCAGAGGCAGCTTTGCTGGGACCTCGTCTTGTTCAAGAGTCCTCAGAGCAGATAGAGTTGATTCGGAAGAGGATGGATACAGCGCAGTCTCGATAGAAGTCTTATGCTGATCAGGGGAGATGACCTCTAGAGTTTGAGGTTGGGGATCAGGTTTTCCTGTGTGTTTCACCGAGGTTGGGACACAATAGGATTCATAGACATGGTAAGCTTTCACCACGGTATGTCGGTCCATTTGAGGTGTTGGAGAGAGTTGGGATGGTTATCTATCGGCTGCAGTTACCTCAGAGGTACCAGGCTATGCACGATGTCTTCAACGTTTCTCAGCTCCAACGTTACTTTTCAGACCCGTCTCATGTCCTTCAACCTGATGAGGTTGAGCTCGAAGCAGATGCATCGTTTGAGGAGCATCCTATCTGGATTGTCGATCACGGTATGAAGGTTCTCTGTGGTTGGTCTGTTCCTCAGGTATGGGTTCTATGGCAGTATGGGCGAGTACAGGACGAGACTTGGGAGAGGGAGGCCGATGTATAATTGTAGTGGTCGGAGCTTTTCGGGGTTTCTTCTTCTACACCTCTCTAGAGAAATTCAGGGATGAATTTCTTTAAGGGGGGAAGTTTGTAAGAACCCGGACCTTCTTGTCAGGTATGTTTTTCCATTTTTTGGAGTTTTTAAGAAAAGAGGAGTTTCTGGAAATTTTTTAAGTACACACTATGTAATTTCTGAGTACACGTTGTGTACTTCATTGTCGCTTGAGGCCATGTGTTGGCCATGTCATGGCCACACACATGGGCATGTAGGGGTGACATGGAGGCTGCCTAAAGTGGAGTATGGAAAATCCTAGTACATGTCGTGTAATCTAAAAGTACATGTTGTGTACTTTCTTTATTTTTTAATAAACGCACCTGGGTTGCGTCTTAACCCCAGAACTATCTTCTTCTCCAGCTTCTTCGACTGAGAGCATTCCGTACGACCAAAGATCTTTGACAAACCCCCGAGCCTCCATCCTTTCTCTGAATTGACCGTCGTCGATTGCATTGGAACCGCATCGGTAAGCTCTTCCTTCTCCTAGATCTTCATTTCCCAATTCCTACTCTTTCTCAAGTTATCAGGGGTTGATCATTTTGGACGTTTTCTTAGATCTACAACATTCCAAGGAGATTCAAGCTTCAAGGTTCGAGTATATAAACCTCCTAATGTTGAGGTAGGTGGTTTGTGCCTTTCTGTAGGAAGTCTTTGAGTATTTGTACAAATTCCACAAATACCCTTGAACGGAGTATTGAGTAGTTCCTGTTTTTCCCTTGTTGTTTGCCTTCTTTTCTTATATGCTTGAGTAGAGGATATTGTTTGTGAATAGGTTAATTTATTGTGATTTGGATGCTTTGCCCGTGCATGTTTGCCTGTTTATGACCGTTTGGTCTAGTTTTTCCTATTAGGATATTGCCAGTTCCATGCCTATTTTGTAGGATGGTATGACTATTCTTCCATGCTGACATTCCATAGAATGCTAGCCAAGTAGTTCTTGAGGTTTACCTTGGCCGTTACATGCACTATACTTATTTGATTTACACAGGGCCGTGAGAACCTAGTGTAGTAGACCACATGGAGAATGGACATAAGGGCTTCTCCAGAGTGTCTTTATAATACGATGTGAGACCATAGGGTAATTGACGTTGAGTGATTCCTCAGAGTGTCTGTAGTTCCTCGACGTAGGCCACAGGGGGAATGAGACGTTGAGTGATTCTTTAGAGTGCCTTTAGTATGATACGAGACTATAGGGGGGGATTGATGGTGAGTGCTTCCCTAGAGAGTCTATTTCTTTAGATGAACCAGAGGGGTGAGACTATGTGTTCCTTCTAGAGGGTTTCTAGTGTTTTTGGTTGAACCATAGGTGTTAGGCTATGAGGACTACCCAGAGGGTTACCTATTTGTTTTACTTGGTTGTGTGGCTGCTTACCTATTTGTTCTACTTGCTTGTGTGGCTGCTTATCTATTTGTAAATTATATTCTAGGAACTGTGGATTGTTTGCTACTGAGTACCTTCCTGTTTACTATTTCTGTAATTTTATCTGCCATATATTCACTGATTGTTAGGCACAGATCTTTGGGTGGTTTCCTACTAGGATTTTTATCTCACACCCTGTTTGGGTCATGCTTTTGGTCCCAAACAGATTATATTGTTGCAAGTATTGATAAGGGAAAGTGCCCTTCTACTTTAGGTTCATGATTGCACTGGCTCTGGAGAGCATGAGACCAAGTCGAGGCTTGCGATGCTGATGATTTTATCATCTGTTGTTTTTCTTTTGTACTTTGGTTTAGTATTGTATTCATCATTGTGACTTGTTTGGGTATTTTCATAGACATATATGTATAATGCATCATTTACATATACCTCTGCTCCAGTTGTTTATTTATCAGTCTTCCACTGTTATTGTTGTTGGATATTTACTGCTTCCACTATTGTATGTGTTGTTACTTCTACTGTGTACTCTGCCAATGAGTCCATAGTTTCCTCACTATTACACCCAAGGCCCTCGCTGCTAGTAGGCAGCCTCTGGCGTTCGGGGAAATTCACTTGGGGCCATGTGACCAACCGGGTACGAGGCACCTCTGGGTGGCTTCCGAAACCAGGACATTACACTGGCGACATTCCACTTCCCATCTCGGCTTCTTCTCTGACGACGATATCCCCCTCCCCTCTCGGCTCCCGGCGACGTTCCCCCCTCCCCTCTCGTCTCCCTCTCTTGGAGATATCCCCCTCCCCTTTTGGCTCAATCACCTCCTCCGACATCCCCCGACCCCCTCTCCAGTCGTGCACGAGACCCCCCATGGCCGAACACCCTTCGAGACATCCCCCTCTCTTGAATCCCTCTCCACCCTCCAGGTTTTTTGATGGGTACTTCCAGGTAAGAATTAGTCTTCTTTTTTAAAAAATGAGGCAACAAGGAATGCATTGTTAGGTTCATAGTTAGGATAACCATTCATATTAATCGTTAATTTTCTAGAGTTTTGGGTAGTAACCAACTCATGGTGTGGTGAATTATTGGTTAAATTGTAAATTTTTTCAAAATAGAGTCTTCCATAAATGTTGGGTTAGATTCACAGGTTGTATTCCATTAATTCAAATAGTGCATTCAATAAAAAGTTCATGATTTTTTAAAAACCTCATATTTTCCTCTATAGACTCCTATTATACCTTATACTGTGTTGGATTTTGTTTATTAATCATGATATATATGTTATGAGGTTGTATCGTCATTAAGATGTGCAATAATGTGGGTTAATTGGAGGTGAGTGATGCTATATGAGATTTTATGGGTTATTGTGAGAAGTTTCTTTCCCTTTAATTGATTGGTTCATAAAACATAAGTTGGTGCTGCATATATTATGTAATTGGAATTGGTAAAGTAAAATGTTGGCGGACCTGGTCGATCTGGGGAACTCAGGAAATCCGTTTACTTGGTTCCGCGGTAATTCAGAAGGCACCTGTATTGCTGAGAGTCTTGATAGATTTATGGGCTCCACTGATTGGATTAATCTGTTCAGCATGTTTCATATCAACCACATGGCCCTAAACTGCTCGGACCACTGTCCAATCCTCACTGACTGCAGACGTGGCGAACTTACTATACATTTTAGTAGACCCTTCAGATTTGATATCTTCTGGTCAAAAGATCAGGAATGTGAAGAGGTGATCCAATCAAGCTGGAAATGTACTCATGAGGATGTTTGCCTCAACCTCCAACAGGTCGCATTCGATCTGAGTTCATGGAGCAATAAGAAATTCTGACACCCTGACCGGCACTATGGCGTCCTTGAAAAGAGACTTAACTTTCTCCTCAAACAACCCGCATCCAATGGCAATCTCTATAAGATTGGCGCCACACAAAGAGAGCTGGACACGGCCCTACGTATCAAGGAAAGCTTCTGGGCTATGCGTGCACAGGAGAACTGTATTAAATAAGGGGACGCTAACACCCGGTATTTTCACCAGAAAACTTCATCCAGACATAGAAAAAACTCTATTACTTGCATATCACAACCCGATGGAAGCAAAGTTTCTGACACCAATGGTATCCACGAGGCCTTGACTGGCTTTTTTCAGAACATCTTCTTTGCAGGAATCCCTTTCATGTCTACTAAGATGGAAGAATGTATCAGACTTGTGATCACTAAAGAGATCAATAGGAAGCTCTCCAAAGATGTGATAGATGACGAGATATGCCTGGCTTTGAAACATATTCATCCCACCAAGGCTCTGGTACCAGATGGGTTCCACGCCCTATTTTTTAAGCAATACTGACACATAATCGGTCCTGACATCTGCAATATGATTAAAAATATCTGGGCTGGTAACACCAGAATTACGGCCATCAATGAAACTGTCCTCTTTCTTATCCCCAAAATCAAGAAACCTGTGGCGATCCCTGAATTTAGATTTATCAGCCTCTATAATGTCTCTTACAAGATCTTCTCAAAGATCCTTGTCAATTGGTTGTGACCTTGGCTACCAGATATTATCTGCGAAAATCAAAGCGCCTTCGTGGCCAAGAGATCGATCATTGATAATGCGATTGTGGCCCATGAAGTGTTCCACTCTATGAAATCACGCTCCATGAAGAAAAGAGGAACCATGGCCTGGAAATTTGATATGTCTAAGGCCTACGATAGAGTTGAATGGCACTTCCTAAGAGCTGTTATGAAGAAAATGGGTTTTTGCGTTAAATGGACAGATATGGTCATGAATTGCGTTTCGACTACCTCTTTTAAAATCAAGGTCAATGGGGAGCTTACTAGAGAATTCACCCCATCTCAAGGCCTTCGCCAGGGAGACCCTCTCTCCCCTTTTCTCTTTATCCCGGTGGCTGACGTGTTTTCTAATCTAATTTCCAGGGTTGTTTCCTCTAAGTCTACTCATGGGACAAAAGTCTGCCGAATTAGCACTCTAGTGTCGCATCTCTTCTTCACTGATGACTGCCTACTTTTTTATAGAGCAACAATTAATGAATGTCGAGTGATCTGCCAGGCGATTCTCCAGTATGAGAGGGCGTCTGGCCAAATAATTAATCATGGTAAATCTGAAATTTCCTTCAGTGCAGGGGTGCCTCTTTCTAAGAGGGATGGACTTTGAGCATCATGTAACTCCCTGACCCCAGTTACCCAGAGTCGGTGCATTATTACATAAAATTGGCATGATCAAAAGAAAGATCAAGTCTCAAAATACCGATTAGTTTAGTAGTCTTGGAAACACTAGATACATTCATAAAGTTTTCATTACATCATAAATTGAAAACTACAACAACATCTTATCTCCACACTCATATACTCTTATACTATCCCTGAAGTTCATTCATAAAATACTTCTTCACATCCTGGGAAAAATAAAACATAGAAAGGGGTGAGCTCAAATGACCAGTAAGGATAACAATATAGCGGAGACTTTCATAAATAAGCATAAACATTTAAGGCAATGTATAACTAAAACAAAATCCTTTTAAAACTTGAACTTCAGCATAATATGGCAGAAATAAAATGAAATAATTCCATATACTTAATCACATGGATATTCTACTAGTCGAATAATCACATGCAATATCAATAAACACTTTCATAATGATGGAATGCATAATGCCAGACTATCATAACCACATATCCAAGGCCTCGTTCTAAGACTAAAAATAAGATTTTGTCAAGGCCTTGTGCCAAGACACTAGTTTTTCTCATGAGACCTACCGATGCATCGAGGAGATATAGTGGGCTCCACCTGTCACTTATTAAGTCCAATGCATTCCTCTTATGAACAGGTTTAAACATAACATAAACATTCGTATTAAAACTAGCATACGAAATGTCAATACTTTCTTCATAAACCATGAATGGTATAAAAATAAAAAATCCATAGTCAAAACATATCACAAAACCATCAATATAATATGGAAGTTTTTTATCATAATAAATCAACTCCAAATAAACTTAAAATCCATCAAAGGATGTTGACATAGATGAAATCAAAACTCTTTTTATAGAAATATCTCTTTCTATTTTGAAATCATTTAAGAGTCATATATTTATAAAATAAAACATTTTCTTTGAAAATATTCTTATAATCTTGTAAGGGAAGCTTCGATGATTTTATAATGGCAGAAAATAGCCGCACCCGCTGTATAAGTTAAAAAAACATTCTTACCTTAATTCTCTCGAAAAGGTTAAAAAGGACCTTGTCTGGAAAACGACAGAAAGATTCCTTAATAAACATCTTATAAAAAGTCAAAAAGGGTATAAATGACTTTATCCCATATTCTTTAAAATATTAATAATGATTTGTAATACAATTTTAAGAAACATGGATGTGGATGATAAAGATGTACCAGTAGATAATTACATATAAACAACCTCGGATAATGAAGAGATTGTTAAATAAACCCTTAACTTGTACTTTTCCTTGGTTGAGGGTAGGTTAACCTCCTATATAATGGTGAAATAATTGTTATTAAATTATACAAGAATCATATACATTAATATGATATCATATATGATCTTTTAACATTGATTTGTTAATAATATCTTAGTATTATCGTTGTTTCAGGTGTTAACTTACTCATTTTCTTTTATATGTTTTGTTACGTAAGCCGTGTTTGTCATGAATAGGTTGTATCTTATTCATATCAAGAATGATATCAAGTCCTAAAACATTATTTTTAATCATTAAATTAGAATTAGTCTTGAATGGATACGATGGGGAATGAATCTCATCGCATTCGTGGAGACGGTAGTCCGTACGTACGCACGCGCGACAATATCATTATTTTGATATTAAAATAATATATAATTGGATAGTATATCATATATACAGAATAATTATCATGTTATATTTATTATTTACATGAATTACACATCATTATTATACCCATCCAAATAATAATTTATTGAATAACAATTACACCATGACGTGGAGACGGTAAGCCGTACGTACGCACGTATGGTGACATGTCATTCAAAGGATGGATCGAATACTGAATATGGTTGTACCATATTTATAATAACATCACAGTATATATAAGATACTGGAGTTATTATTTTATAATGGGAATAACAAAGAAAGACGAAGTTGAAGAAGAAAGGAACTTGAAAGAGGGTGGTGAAAACATTACCTCTTCTTCGGGTTCTTCCTTTTGATTTGATCAAAAGGGCTCCTTAGGTTGGATTTATGATCAAACTAAGGCCTCTAGGTTGAATTTAGGGAAGTTGATGGAGTATTTGGGTAGGGTTTGGCCGAGAAAAAAGGCTTTGAATGTGTGAATTAGTGAGAAGGGGGAGTTCCCTTTTATAAGAGGGGTGAGGGGCACCTTTGGAAAAGGTAGAAATATTATTTCATAATAAATTAATATTCGGTTTCTAATAGCTCAAAAGTGGATTATTTAAATTTTAAGGTGGGTATGGGTCTAAAACCACTCAACCAATAGAATTTAGACAGGTTTGGGTCATTATATTAACCTTATCTTTTAGTTTTAACTCTTAGTTAATTAGTTTGACACTTACCATGTCACTTTGTAATTTTATATTATATAGTTAATAAACTTACTATATACCTCCAAGAAACCCCCAAGTGGTCCATTAATTATACACCTATAATGATATAAGTCTCTTGGCCGAACCTTATATTTTTAAGAATAGAATATAAATTAATAATATAATATTTGTTTTAAAAACTCTTTTATGTCAATTTTGACACTATTGGGTATTTTGTTTTTGATAAATTCATAACAGCATTATTACTTTGAAAAAAATTATATAATCAATACTAATATGTCATATTAACCTAGAAAATTAGTGGAATTCATAAAAAGTCTCAAATTACATTTATGTTGATATTTATATTATCAATTATTTTAATATTTCATTAATTAGGTAATTACTGCATCACCATTGTGTCATAAATAAATTAAATTATTTAATGTCTAAAAATTATAAATAAAATACAATTATGTAGGAAATCATTTTATCTTTCTAATTAATATTTACAATCGAATTTATCTTATGTATAACTCTGTATTAAAAATGTTTTAGTAAATAAACTTTGATTTTAACTTTTTTAACTCTTCTTTGAATTAAATAACAATAAATGTCCTAATCTAATCCAAGTGGACCTAAATGATAATATTTTATTCCTAAGGTTGTTTTTTTTTTGAGATAAACTTGTCTAATAGAATTAGGACATGTGTTTGGGTAATATTAATATCATTTTTACCCTTAATTACCCTATTTACTTTTAACCGTGGTAAATAAAAGTAAAAAAGTTACTATTCACAAAAAATTATTTTCATCTCATTGAACCACATTTTACTCCTTAATATTAACCATATCTCTTGGATTTTATAAATTCCACTCACATAAGCGGTAAAATTAATTTTTATGTGAATTTCCAAATTCTCCTAGGAGATGGGTAAAAGACGGTGAAAAGTTCAATAAAATTTTTATATATCTAAAATTATTCTAAACTAACTCCAATGAATTAAATTGAACTTATATAGGTATTATGTATCTATTTTGACCTTAATTAAATTTCAATAAAATAAATAATTATTTAAATAAAAATTTGGTTTTAAACTATAACTCAGTGTTTTCACTATTCATCAAAAATTGAAAGGTTTCAGAAAAATACCAAAATTTCACCCTAGGCTAATTTCGATATTCTGAATCCAAAACTGAAGTCCATTTTGAATGATAAAATTTATAAAATTTCAAAAATTGGGTATTACTATTCATAATGGATAGTTTGATTGGCTGTGGTGTGTGTGTTAGAACTTGAAGTTGCGTACAACACACGCTACTGTATTATTCAAAGGAAAGCATACCGTGGAAGCTTGGGGTGTTACATTCTCCCCTCCTTCAAATAATTTTGTCCTAAAAATTTCTAGAATACTACCGCATAAAAAGAATCGGGTGGTTCTTCATCATAAGTTCCTCGGGTTCCCACATTGCCTCTTCCATCTTATGGTTTCTCCACAATACTTTTACCAGATGAGTCGTCTGGTTTCTCGGTACTTGTTCTCTCGTATCAAGAATCCTGAGGGGTCTTCGCAATAAGACAGATCGGGTTCCAGTTCTAATTCCTCATAGTTGAGTACATGCGTTGGGTTAGGCATGTATTTCCTCAACAGTGATACGTGGAACACACCGTGAACTTTGGAGAGACTTGGCGGCATTGCCAAATGGTAAGCTACAACCCCAATTCATTCTATAATTTCAAAAGGTCCGATGTACCTAGGACTCAATTTACCCTTATTGTCGAAACGTATAACTCCCTTCTATGGAGATACCTTCAAGAAAACATGATCTCCTACCTGAAATTCCAAATCCATCCTTCAATTATCGGCATAGCTCTTCTGCCTACTTTGAGCTGCTTTGATGTGGTTTTGGATTACCTTTACCTTTTCCGTTGTTTCCTCCACCAGTTCTAGGCCTATAAGTTTTCGTTCACCAACGTTATCTCAACAGGTTGGTGTGCAACATCTCTTTCCGTATAATGCTTCATATGGTGCCATCTGAATACTCGAATGGAAGCTATTGTTATAGGAAAATTCTACCAGAGGTAAATATTGATACCACATACCCTGAAAGTCAAGCGATTAGGATCTCAACATGTCTTCTAATGTTTGAATAGTTCATTCTGATTGTCCATATGTTTGATGGTGGTAGGCAGTGCTCAATTGAATTTAGTGTCCAGGGATTTATGAAGACACTTCCAGAATCTTAAAGTAAAACAGGGATCATGATCATAAACAATGGATATGGGTACTCCATGAATTCTCACCAATTCATTAATATATAGTATTTCTAGAAGTTACAATGTTAGATCTTCTATTATAGCATGAAAATTTGCTGACTTGGTAAGACGATCAATAATAACCCATATTGCATTGTTCCTTCTAGGAGTCTTTGGTAGCCCCATGAAAAAGTCCATCGTAATATTGTCCCATTTCCACTCCGGTATGGGACGAGGTTGCATGACTCCTCCAAGCTGTTGCCTTCCAGATTTCACTTGTTGAAAAACCATACATCTTGATACAAAATCAGTAATCTCCCTCTTCATGTTGTCCCACCAAAAATGTTCCTTCAAGTCTCTATACATTTTGGTGCTCCCAGGGTGTATAGAGAAATTGGAACTATGAGCATCATCCAATAATTCCCTTTTTAGATTAGGTATATTGGGAACACAAAGACTCTTCCCAAATTTCAAAATTTCATCTTCATACCCAAAGTCATTCAATCTCCCATCATTCACAGCTTTAATCTTCTTTTGAAATTCTTCATCATCGGTCTGAGAACTCTTAATCCTTTCTAGTAAAGATGGTTTGGCAACTATTTGAAAAAGAACTGATGTTTCACCTTCCATGGTTATTCCCTTGTCCATCTTCACTAGATCCATGAAAATTGGATCCCTTTCAATTCTCATATTGTTCAAAACTCCATGATCTTTTCTTCTCAAAGCATCTGCCACCTTATTTTCCTTCCCTGGGTGGTAGTGTATCATACAATCATAATCCTTGAGTAATTAAAGCCATCTCTTTTTCCTCATGTTGAGTTCTTTTTGTGAGAAAATATACTTTAAACTCTTGTGATCAGTATAAATCTCACATTTTTCACCACAGAGGTAGTGCCTCCATATCTTCAAAGCAGATATCATAGCTGTTAACTCGAGATCATGAGTAGGATAGTTTTTATCATGAATTTTCAACTGTCGTGATGCATAGGCAATAACCCTTTCATTATGTATAAGGACACAACCAAGTCCTTTCTTTGATTCATCACTATAAATAACAAACATATCATTACCCGATGGTAGAGTAAATATAGGAGAATTGACTAATCTTCTCTTCAGTTCTTCGAAACATTATTCACACTCTTTTTTCCAAACAAATTTAACCCCCTTACGTGTGATCTTTGTTAATGGGTTAGCCAATCGGGCAAAATTCTGGATGAAATGTCGATAATAACCTGCTAAACCAATAAAATTGCATACCTCAGTTATACTCGTAGGTACTGGCCATTCTTGGATTGCCTTGGTCTTAGAAGGATCAACAGAGATTCCATATTTAGAGACAATATGGCCAAGAAAATAAATCTCCTGAAGCCAGAATTCACACTTGCTAAACTTCCCATATAATTCATGTCTTCTCAGAGTCTTCAGAATAATGCACAAGTGATTTTCATGATCTCCGTAGCTTTTGGAGTATACCAATATATCATCAATAAATACCACCACAAAATCATCGAGATATTCCTTGAAAACTCTATTCATTGGATCCATGAATATAGAGGGTGCATTAGTCAGCCCAAAAGGCATTACCCTAAACTCGTAATGCCCGTACCTTGTTTGAAATGTTGTCTTTGGAATTTCTTCCTTCTTCACACACAACTAATGGTATCCATATTGAAGCTCAATATTTGAAAATTATTGAGCTCCATGCAGTTGGTCAATAAATCATCAATGCGAGGTATGAGATACTTGTTATTTATTATTATAGCATTGATCTCTCTGTAGTCGATACATAACCTCATAGATCCATCTTTCTTTTTAACAAAAAGAACAGGGGCTCCCCATGGAGAAACACTAGGGAGAATAAATCTCTTATTACTCAATTCCTCTAATTGTTTCTTTAGTTCAACTAATTCCACAGTGGCCATTCTATAAGGGGTATTAGATATAGGCCTTGATCCAGGAATTAAATCAATGGAAAACTCAACTTCTTGTTCTGGAGGATGTCCAGGTAAATCTTCCGGAAACACATCTACATATTCTTTCACAATAGGTACATCTTCTATTTTAACATTCCTTTCCTCACCCACATTCATTTCATTCTCTTCCTCCCCAATAATTGAATTTAGTTGAGCTACTGGGGGTGGATCTAGATAAGAATTAGGTGGTGACGATTCTGCTCTAAAGATAAGGTGTTCCTTATCATCATCATCAAAAACCGTAACCTCCTTCTTCTTACAATAAATCTTCGCATCACGGTCCAAAAGCCAATCCATACCAAGGATTATATCAAACTCAATCATCGGTATGATGATGAGATCAGTGGATAAAGAACATTTATGTGCTCTAATGGGGACTGATTCCCAAAACTTTGTTGCAATGATACTTCATTTAGGAGTTTTAACTGACAACTCCCTTGTTAAATCAAATTAGAAATATCTAATTTTCTTAGAAAACTGGGAAGATATGAAACAATGCGATGATCCAGAATCAAATAATGCATTTTCTAAACTTGAGGAAACCATTAAATTACCTACCACCATGTCTTTCGGAGCTTCTACCTCAGCAGTAGTGATAGCATAAGCTTGGCCTTGATCCCTTGTCCTTTTCTAAGGTAAGTTCCCCTGACACTTGGACATTCATTTGCATAATGTCCCATCTCCCTGCAATTGTAGCATTGGACATCGGTAGCTTCCTTCTTCCACTTGCAATCACGAGCTTGGTGGCCTTTTTCACCACACTTGTAACAGACTCTCATTCCTTTTAAGAAAGTACTGGGG
The DNA here is from genome assembly GCA_963277665.1 of Viscum album. NCBI lineage: Eukaryota > Viridiplantae > Streptophyta > Magnoliopsida > Santalales > Viscaceae > Viscum > Viscum album. The sequence goes on from OY728119.1 coordinate 28,561,063, forward strand.
TGTTTCTTCCCACATTTACTACAGGATGGATATTTAACTTTTCCCTTATTCCCCTTATTTCTATTCCTAGATTGATCAGCAGATCTCTTCTTATCTTGCTTTTCTTTAAATTCATAAGACTTAGAGAATTCCTTTTCTGTCTTGATAGCACATGAGACAATGTCTTCATACGACGAGAAGGATTGTGACACTAATGATCAACGGAGAAATGGTTCTAACTCATCAAAGAAATGATCAATATTACTTCTTGGGTTATGTATATAATCTCTATCATACATTTCTAACCTCGTAAAGTTATCCTCATACTTTACGACATTCTCATCCTCCTTTTGTCTCAGAATCAGAAATTGTCTTTCCATATCTGCTTGATGGTCACGAGGAAAGTATTTTTCTAAAAACAGATCTTTGAACTCCCTTCATTCCATATTTGATACTTCATCATCTTCCTTCGTGTTTTGAATCAATGACCACCATTGATCAGCATCTCCAGTGAGGCGGTAAACTTCCATGATAACTTTTTCCCTTTCACTACTCCCCAAAGCCTGAAATATTTTCTCTAGGGAATTTATCTATTGCTCAGCTACTAAGGGATTTTTATTCCCATTTAACGTTTGTGGTTGTTTCCTCATGAAGCGATCTAACATTTATCCTCCACACTGCGGATCAGGGTGCTCCATACGAGTAAGGTTATTATTCATAACCTGAGTGAGTTGTCCCAATATGGTGATTAGTTGATCAGCACCAGTTGCATCACCAGCTCCACTATAATTATCTTGAGTAGGAGGGAAATCCCTACATGGAGTGTGTGCATTGATAGGATTTCCATTTCTTCCACTAGGCACCATTTATAAACAATAGCATAAACTAGATCAGTTTATGAATCAAAATACATAATTCCATACTTATAAAACACTTAACATAAATTGAACTATTTATGAATATAATCCATAATCATAAAAATGTTTTCTTTGAGTACGTATATACTCATAAACCCTTCATAATGATTTGTAAAGAAAATGAGAGTTATCCTAAGCATATCCCCCGGGAGTGTCGTAAACAAGAGTGCAGCAAGGCCCGTTGTCGTGCACCAGTTCCAGTTTGAGTCTAACTCAAAGCGGTGTTTTTGGGTTTTACCCCTAAGTACATTTGTGCCAGAGCTTCCTCTACCTTCTTGTATCCAGACAGGGATGTATTTCTCGTAAAACTCACAAAATCTCTATAATACCAAAATTCTAGGAAGTTATTCTATATTAATCCTCAAAGTCCATCTTAAATCTATGTGATCTAATCAGAGTTTATCTAAATCTAGCTTCCAAGGTTTGTACTAAACTTCCTCTGATACCAACTGTAACGCCTCGACCCCAGTTACCCAGATTCGGTGCATTATTACATAACATTGTCATGATCACAAGAAAGATCAAGTCTTGAAAGACCTATTAGTTTAGTAGTCTTGGAAACCCTAGATACATTCATAAAGTTTACATTACATCATAAATTTAAAACTACAACAACATCTTGTATCCACACTCATATACCCTTATACTATCCCTGAATGTCATTCATAAAATACTTCTTCACATCCTGGGAAAAATAAAACATAAAAATGGGTGAGCTCAAATACCCAGTAAGGATAACAATATAGCGGAGACTTTCATAAATAAGCATAAACATTTAAGGCAATGTATAACTAAAACAAAAGCCTTTTAAAACTTGAACTTCAGCATAATATGGCAGAAATAAAATTAAATAATGTCATATACTTATTCACATGGATATTATACTAGTCGAATAATCATATGCAATATCAATAACCACTTTCATAATGATGGAATGCATAATGCCAGACTATCATAACCACATACCAAGGCCTCATGCCAAGACTACAAATAATATTTTGTCAAGGCCTTGTGCCAAGACACTAGTTTGTCTCATGAGACCTACCGATGCATAGAGGAGCTATAGAGGGCTCCACTCGTCGTTTATTAAGTCCAATTCATTCCTCATATGAATAGGTTTAAACATAACATAAACATTCGTATTAAAACTAGAATATGAAATGTCAATACTTTCTTCATAAACCATGAATGGTATAAAAATAATACATCCATAGTCAAAAATATCACAAAACCATTAATAAAATATGGAAGTTTTGTATCATAATAAATCAACTCCAAATAAACTTAAAATCCATCAAAGGATGTTGACATAGATGAAATCAAAACTCTTTTTATAGAAATATCTCTTTCTATTTTGAAATAATTTAAGAGTCATATATTTATAAAATAAAACATTTTCTTTGAAAATATTCTTATAAGCTTGTAAGGGAAGCTTCGACAATTTTATAATGGTGGAAAATAGTCGCACCCGCCGTATAAGTTAAAAAAACATTCTTACCTTAATTCTGTCGAAAAGGTTAAAAAGGACCTTGTTTGGAAAACGACAGAAAGATTCCTTAATAAACTTGTTATAAAAAGTCAACAAGGGTATAAATGACTTTATCCCATAGTCTTTAAAATATTAATAATGATTTTTAATACATTTTTAAGAAACATGGATGTGGATGATAAAGAGGTCTCAGTAGATAATTACGTATAAACAACCTCGGATAATGAAGAGATTGTGAAATAAACCCTTACCTTGTACTTTTACTTGGTTGAGGGTAGGTTAACCTTCTGTATAATGGTGAAATAATTGTTATTAAATTATAAAATAATCATATACATTAATATGATATCATATATGATCTTTTAACATTGATTTGTTAATAATATCTTAGTATTATCGTTGTTTCGGGTGTTAACTTACTCGTTTTCTTTTATATGTTTTGTTACGTAAGTCGTGTTTGTCATGGATAGGTTATATCTTATTCATATCCAGAATGATATCAAGTCCTTAAACATTATTTTTAATCATTAAATTATAATTAGTCTTGAATGGATACGATGGGGAATGAATCTCATCGCGTTCGTGGAGATAGTAGTCTGTACGTACGCACGAGCAGCAATATCATTCTTTTGATATTAAAATAATATATAATTGGATGGTATATCATATATTAAGAATAATTATCATGTTATATTTATTATTTATCTGAATGAAAATTCATTATTATACCCATCCAAATAATATTTTATTGAATAACAATTACACCAAGACGTGGAGACGGTAAGCCATACGTACGCACATATGGTGACATGTCATTCAAAGGATGGATAGAATACTGAATATGGTTGTACCATATTTATAATAACATAATATTATATATAATATACTTGAGTTGTTATTTTATAATGGGAATAACAAAGAAATAAGAAGTTGAAGAAGAAAGGAACTTGAAAGAGGGTGGTGAAAACATTACCTCTTCATCAGGTTCTTCCTTTTGATTTGATCAAAAGGGCTGCTTAGGTTGGCTTTATGATCAAAATAAGGCCTCTAGGTTGAAGTGAGGGAAGTTTAGAGAGTATTTGGGTAGGTCTTGTCCGAGCCAAAAGGCTTTTAATGTGTGAATTAGTGAGAAGGGGGAGTGCCCTTTTATAAGAGGGGTGAGGGGAACCTTTGGAAAAGCTAGAAATATTATTTTATAATAAATTAATATTCAGTTTATAATGGCTACAAAGTGTATTATTTAAAGTTTAATGTTGGGATGGGTCGAAAACCATTCAACCAATATGATTTAGATAGGTTTGGGTCATTATATTAACCTTATCTTTTAGTTTTAACTCTTAGTTAATTAGTTTGACACTTACCATGTCACTTTGTATTTTTATATTATATAGTTAATAAACTTACTATATACCTCCAAAAGACCCCCAAGTAGTCCATTAATGATACACCTATCATGATATAAGTCTCTTGGATGAACCTTAGATTTTTAGGAATTGAATATAAATTAATAATATAATATTTGTTTTAAAAACTCTTTTATGTCAATTTTGACACTATTGGGTATTTTGTTTTTGATAAATTCATAACAGCATTATTACTTCGAAGAAAAATTATATAATCAATCCTAATATGTCATATTAACCTATAAAATTATTGTAATTCATAAAAAGTCTCAAATTACATTTATTTTGATATTTATATTATCAATTATTTTAATATTTCATTAATTAGGTAATTACTGCATCACCATTGTGTCATAAATAAATTAAATTATTTAATGTCTAAAAATTATAAATAAAATACCATTATGTAGGAAATCTTTTTAGATTTCTAATTAATATTTACAATCGAATTTATCTTATGTATAACCTGATATTAAAAATGTTTTAGTAAATAAAATTTGATTTTAACTCTTTTAACTCCTCTTTGAATTAAATAATAATAAATGTCCTAATCTAATCCAAGTGAACATAAATGATAATATTTTATTTCTAAGTTTGTTTTTGGTCAAGATACACTTTTCCAATAGAATTAGGACATGTGTTAGGGTAATATTAATATCATTTTTACCCTTAATTACCCTATTTACTTTTAACCGTGGTAAATAAAAGTAAAAAGTTACTATTCACCAAAAAAAATGTTTTCATCTCATTGAACCACATTTTACTCCTTGATATTAACCGTGTCTCTTAGATTTTCGAAATTCCACTCATAGAAGCGGTAAAATTAAGTTTTATGTGAATTTCCAAATTCTCCTAGGAGGTGGGTAAAAGACGGTGAAAAGTTCAATAAAATTTTTATATATCTAAAATTATTCTAAACTAACTCCAATGAATTACATTGAACTTATATATGTATTATGTATCTATTTTTTCCTTAATTAAATTTAAATAAAATAAATAATTATTTAAATAAAAATTTGGTTTTAAACTATAACTCAATGTTTTTTCACTATTCATCAAAAATTAAAAGTTTTCAGAAAAATACCAAAATTTCACCCTAGGATAATTTTGATATTACGAATCCAAAAATGAAGTCCATTTTGAAAGATAAAATTTATAAAATTTCAAAAAGTGGGTATTACTATTCATAATGGCTAGTTTGATTGGTTGTGGTGTGTGTGTTAGAACTCGAAGTTGCGTACAACACACGTTATTGTATTATTCAAAGGAAAGCATACCGTGGAAGCTTGGGGTGTTACACATCAGCTAGAATCCATATGGTTGTTAAACATCAGAAGAATCTCGGGCTTCCCACGGTGATTGGCAGGTCTAAAAAAGAAATCTTCGCATCCATCATGGACAGGATTGAGTCTAAAATTCAAGGCTAGACCCCAAAAAGAATTTTGAAATCTGGAAAAGAGACACTCATCAAATCTATCATCCAATCTGTCCCCAGCTACTTTATGTCCCTTTTTAAGCTCCCGGTGGCCATCATCGACCAGATCCATGCACATACTTCCAATTTCTGGTGGGGAAAGCACGATGGAAGGAATCGACCCCATTGGATGGCCTGGGAGAAACTCTACAAAACAAAATCAGAGGGTGGGATGGGGTTTCGGAATCTTCTTCTCTTCAACGGAATGCTTTGGGCCAAGCAAGGATGGTGCCTTATTAACTGTCCATCATCTCTTTGTGCGTGAGTTCTACGAGCCAAGTACTTTTCCCACATGGACTTTCATGCTTCCTCTCTTGGTCCCCGTCCTAGCTTCCTCTGAAGAAGCATCTAGGGGGATAAAAAGCTCCTGGATAAAGGATTGGGCTGGAGGATTGGGACTGGCTCATCTGTCAAAATTTGGGTTGATCCCTGGCTTGTTGATAAGGATGGTTTACGGGCTACATCCCCCTCCTAACCAGGTCTGGAAGACGCCACTGTCAGCTGCCTCCTCTCCGACCAGGGACAAGGGTGGTGTTTGGAAAAGATCCTTGAATGGTTTAACAAAAGAGATCAAATAATTATCCTTAGCATCCCCTGGGTACCAGACGCAGGACCTGAACATCTCTTCTGGATCAATGATATTTCGGGCGATTACACGGTGAGATCCGGCTACAGAATTGCTCTTGGAATCCACCCAGTTGGCAGGCATGAAGGTCCTTGGAAATCGATTTGGTCGCTCAACGTCCCCCAAAAAATTCATCAATTTTGGTGGAAGGTTTGTACGGGCACTCTACCAACAATGAGCCTTCTCTTTTATCGTCATATGGCCAGTACCGCCTTTTACCCTTTCTATCTGAACACTCCTGAAACTCCTCTGCACGCTATCATTCTCTGCCCGAGAGCTAAGGAAATCTGAAATCAATGGGGCCCGGCTTCTGCTGCTTCGCTGGCATTGGTCTCTGACCTTCCCGATCTTCTAACGCATTAGTGCTCCTCTCTCTCCCCGGATGATGTTGGTTCACTCTACACTTTGGCCTGGATTATTTGGGTCCAGTGCAACGACACTTTTTTATCATGCCCACAGACCCCCCAAATTCTGGATTGATCGAGCCACTTCTTGGATTGAAGGTTGGGAAGGCCACAATGGGTGTTCTATGCCGGGTGTATCCCCCTTCCCTCCTACTCACTGGAATCCCCCAATGGAAGGGATTCTCAAGATTAATGTGGACGCGTTGCTTCCAAAATCTGGGCTTGTTTCCCTTGGCCTCCTTGCCCAAAATCTTATGGGGAAAATCCTTGCTGCTAAGTATGAACCACATCAGGCATTCTGGGAACCAGCAGTTGCTGAATCCAAGGCCATCCTTGCTGGTATGATGCTCGCTATTGAATATGGATGGGGTTACATCATCATTGAGTCTGACTGTCTTTCCATAATCGATGCTATCAATCACAACGACAGAGGACTCCAGTCGTTTGGCACCATTATCAGGAGAATTCTCTCACTCCGCCAATGCTTCTCATTGTGCACCTTCTCATTCACCAAAAGGGAAGGAAACAACGCGACCCATAAGCTGGCGTCCTCAGGCTCCTTCGATACTAACCAGTTCTGGCTGGACAATTTCCCTTCATGGCTTCTCCCATGTACTTCTGCTGATCTTTGTCATTAATGTTATATGCTTTTATCAAAAAAATGTTTGTATCATATTTCTGACTTGGTTATTTGTATGGTATTCTCTATCAAAAGTGGGTATATCTCTATTGTCTATGGGTGTATTTTCTAATTGACTAATGTATTTATTAAACTGACCATTCAATACATATTTCCCACAATACAGAATCACCACAAAAATCATAGATAGACACTACACACCACAAGACACCCATGGGAGACACCCCTTGACATCTACGGATAGTTAAGGGGACATTAACTTAGGAACTGAAGTCGATTGGCACTCAAGCCTTGAGAAATTCCCATTGCTGGTAGAAAATATACCAATACCTTTATTCTTAGTATAGTATAATGAAATGTTTTACACCCTCATGACCAAGTAGACCATCTGGTTTATGGATTGCTGCCCAACCAGGTTCAAGAATAGGATCAACTACTAAACATTGATTGTGGTCCCTCTGAGGTTCTTTCCATAGTGAATAGGGTTATGTGCACAATCTTTAACTCAACTAATGTAGCATAGGTGCATATTCAATGGTTAAGTGTACTTTTATGGTGTTTCCAACAACGTGCTATATAAAGAACATAATGAAAAATAAAGAGATTATTAAATGGAACTGTTTCCCCCTTGCTTACAAGAACATGATTTGACCCATGGGGAGGTGTGGTTCTTATATATTGTGCGGTGACATGTATAGTCATAGGATACAGGTATGTTTTTGTTTAGTTTTTATTTTATTTTCTTTATCTCATTGGCCACTTAGGTATTTTACTTCTTTCTATAGATGGAGTGTAGTGATTCTATCCTGACTAGTTGATGTAGATCACTTATATACTATAATACCATGACGTGTGAGTGTGAGGAAACATTGGAAGATATAGGATCCTTGGGGTCTTCCATGAGATGGAATTGTTTTTCTAAAACATTGTGTGGGAACATTTCTGGAGTATGTTAGATCCATGAAATAACCCCAAGTGTCTCCATGAGATAGCATAAATAACCCCAAGTGTCTCCAAGTGTCTCCCTACATCGTATCATCCTCGCATGGGTTGGCCACTCACCCAATCCTATCAAACATTTCCTAGTCTATCCTCTCAGTCACATAGTCTAGACTCATCTCTCTAGGATTATCCCATGCCTCGATGCACATCTCATCATCCAACTAGACAAAGAGGATTATTCACCTTATGATTTTTCTAGTCACAAAAGCACACCATGTAGAACCCATATACATTATATTCTCAATAATCTGGTCAAGAACCTCATCAAAATCATGTATTATAACCCAGGACCACTAACCAGGTGATTCACGCTCAAATTTACCCAAGAGAAGAAGGTAGGACGGTCCTTGTAGTTTAGCTTGGGTTGTCGAATCCTCAGAGACCTAAGAAGAAACCTATAGACACGTAAATTCTATGGACTGTTTTTGGATATGAAGTGGAAAACTTGGATTGGTTTTAGATGGGTTTAAAGGAACTCTAAGAGACTTAAGTGAATTCAATTTAAAATAATGAGTTGATCCTAGGTTATTGCTCGGGGTGGATTGGACGTATTTCCTTTTCAATGACTTCAATTTCTTATATTTGAGATGGGTTCATTTAAGGAGATAAAACAACATCATAACTTACTGGTTTAATGCCTACACCCTTTAATACTAATCACCTATAAAATTGAAGGATCAATGTTTTGATCACTTCAAGGTAAAGGTTCGTATTAGCACTTGAAGTGTGTGGCCTTAAATTCAACAAGGATGATGGAGTTTAAAAATCATCAAATAAAAATCTCAATTAAAGAAGTGATTATACATTAATGGGGTGATAAATAACATCCAATCCATACTCTTGCTGCTCCCTTGGATAAACCCATAAGTGGATTAGCCCTCCATTGATCCCATGGTTTCAATGGAAGCGGAAAGTAGACTCATGATGGAGGAAATGGATAAGTAAGAAAACAACAAAAATAAAATGATCACTCCACCGTTGTGTGAATAATTTTACAAGGTTTGGTGTGAATAAATTCACACCATGATCCAAGGGTATCAAAGTGATATGAAGAACAAGAGAATAAGAGAAGAAGAAGAACTTTTATTAAGAAACTAAAGTGAATTGAACAACTTACATGTGAAAGACAAATTTGAGACAACAAAATTACAGCATAACATTACAATTGAACAAAGCACCCAAGATCCTCAAATCCTCCAACACCACTACCTTAAATAGAAATTTTTGATCCCTTGGGTCGAGCCTCCAACAGTACAATTCTTATCAATTAATTGTGGTAGGCCATAGGTGGGTGGAAAGTAAGGGAGAGTTGATTTTTCCACCCTTGACCCGAGGTGGCATCGAGCTTTCCTTCACCGAACAGAAGCGCTTGGAAGACCTTCTAGATGGCCGAATCAGAGTGGGCCATATAAGAGGAAAATTGATCCTCGGATTTCTTATAACCGCCTATAAAATTTGGTCCCATTTGGAGTTGTTTAGTCCGAGATATGATCAAATTAGTGGGCTGTTTTTCTGGGCCGCAGAATCTGGCCCAGAATTTTATCTCTAACTTGGGCCGCATTAATGACCACCATAGAGGCAGAATTAGCATTATCTTCTAAAGAGTTATTTTTTCCTAAACATTTCTTATATCATTCCAAAAAATTTGGGATTCATTGGGACTGTATGTTGGGCCCCACAGTCTCATAAGTTGGCTGGTGTCCAATCTGCCTTCTCTAGAATTTCTTCCATTCATCTCCAAATATCTCCATCATCGTTTATTTTTTTTTTTTGGTCAAAAGAACAAAGAAAATTTATTAGAAAAAAGAAAAAAAGGATTACAAGAGTCTAAAAGACGGGATCAAATTACAATCTTTAAGTTTCAAAGGCATCAGGTTATCTGGGAGTTCCTCCAGCCATGTTAGATTCTGATCAATGCCTTTATTAGCGAGAGAATCCGCAACCATGTTAGCTTCGCGGTAAGTATGTGTTGCAATGAAACTGACGTCATGGAGAGATTTAAGACAATTCATCCAGCGCGTAGTAATCGGCCAAGCAAGATGAATATCTCCCTTCCAAATGGCTTGAACAACAGTAGTAGAATCACTTTCAATCCATAAGTTGTTCCACCCACGTTGAAGAGCAAAAGCAGTGGCATGAATAACACTTAGCATCTCCGCTTCCAGAGAGGTTGCAGTACCGCAGCCTCCAAAAAAGCACCCCATAACATTACCATGATGATTTCTGAAGACGGCTCCACAACCCGCAGGACCTGGATTTTCTTTAGAGGCTCCATCCACATTAATTTTAATCCAACCTGAAAAGGGAGGTCTCTATAAAACCTCAAGAGTGCGGAACGGTTTCGAGAAAATGGCCTCAACTCGAAGACGTCTAAGGATCATAAAATCATCCACCGAATTGTTGCAGGAACCATTCTGAATCAGTGCAGCTTCCCGAATAGCAATAAGAATACGTGTTTTACCTGCATTAATGTTGTGTGAGCAATTATTGTGAAGAATCGAGTTTCTATCATACCATATCACATGTATCAGCTCTGAGACCCCAGCAAGGAACAAGTTTCTGATTTGTTGAGAGTTATCCTTAGTAACACAACGCTTAAGCTGCTCATCAATTGAGTTCTGAACCAGCCATCTGCATTCAAAAGTGTCAAAAATATAGTTCCAAAGAGCGGTGGCAGTAGCACAAATGATGAGAATGGATGTTCATAATGAAAATGCACTAACTCAGGCCCATAAGATCAAAAATGAACATTTAATACCATTAAAATGTAATTAAAATATATGTTTTTATTGGATAATCACACCCCCCAACTTGAGATTTGCTAGTCCCGAGTAAATAATTCAATGATTTTATTTGAATTCCTTTCTTCAAACACATTATAACAAATAGTGCTCACAATGTAAACTGCACACAAATATATCTTTATAACCTATAAATATAATTTAAAACAAGATAAATTTAAAATCATATCCCAATCCCAAGCTCATTCCTTTGATCAAATCTATCATCATACTTCATCCAACTCAATTAGGTGTAATGATGTGTTGTGAATCACAATAGATATGGGGGTTAATTTTCATTCAAGGGGGAAATCATGGAAGCGCTAGGTGGAATCACATTTAATCCTAATATTAGTATTCTTCATTCCTTTTTTTGGATTTTTTTTTTTGCAATATTGCTATAGTAATTGAAATTGCAGTTAATCAAATTAACCCATGTAGCAAGACTTTGCTGATGACTCCCAGACTCAAAGGCCTTAGGGAACCAAGTGAAGCCCACATACTCGGGCATCATCTCGAGTTAACTTAATCAAAAAAAAAGTCATATTACCATAAATAGAGATAGATTGAAAAACTCAGGGCTAGACAACTCTGGAGTCACGATCCCCAAGTGCCGAAAGTCTCGCATTTTATCAATCCATTGCTCTACATGCAAAATTTTATATATATATATATATATATATATATATATATATTGAATACTCATATTATTCATAAAAATCAAACCAGCCTATGCTATTTATTATGGGGCCCCAAAAATTCAAATTAGTACCCCACAGTCTAGAGGACGTGCATTGTGGCATTTTGATTTAATGGATGAAAATAAAAATGATAAAAATTTTCATTGGACAACCAAACTTCCAAAATCAATGATTTTAAACTTAATCATGAATTAAATTAAGAGTCAAGGAAATAAAAGTTATTTGCTATGTATTTTTAATGTGAGAAAAGATGTTATTATATGAATGATAAAGGAATTTTACTTCTTTTTTATCATTTTTTTTAAACAAACATTTTGTTTCCACACCCCCCAACTTAGAATGAAATTGTCCCTAGTTTCGTAAAAATAAAATTTAGAATGGGGTAGAGGAATAAAAGGGGAGTTCAATAAGGAAATTGAAATATGAGGATCATGGAATGAAGTCACCTGGTGGTTGAAGTTTGAAGTTCTTGCCGCTCGAATTTAGTCCTTTGATATCCATGTCGCTTGCAAAGTTCCCTAGTGGAAAAAGGAAAACAAACAAAACAAAACAATATATATATATATAAGTAAAATATAAGTATATATATAAAAATTATAGAATAAGTAAGCACATTAAGTCGTAGGTCAGTGGTAAGCACGCGCCCCTGTCTCCCTTCGGTCCCGGGTTCGAGTCCCCGCAGCTTCACCGGTTGTGATGGGGTTTGCCCCACGGCCTATGGCGTGTCCCCTTTTTTAATTATTATATTTTTATTTTTATTTTTATTATTTTTATCTTAACCTATAAAATAATTAAAATAAAACAAAATAAACTGATGATACATTGTCTTCTTTTTAAATTTCTGGGTAAGGTATTACTCAAGGATCACACCACGTGACACGGATGAATATGGTGCTCCCCTTTCGTACCCATCCATACTCATAATAGAAGAACAGGTCAAAAGTCTATTTTTTATTTTTAAATATAAAAATGATTAATTAATCTTATTTGAAAAATAAATATGATTCAGAAAGATTAGAAACATAAAAACTACGCGTTGCCTCCCGTGCAGCGCTTTGTTTAACGTCGTTAGCCCGACATAGATCCTAAATTTATCAATTTTTTCCTGGTTCATAGATTGGCTCAATTAACTCAACATCTATTTCTTGTTTATTGAATGATTCAATGAATGTTTTTAACCTTTGACCATTGACCTTGAAAATGTGACCACTAGTGGGATCTTGAATCTCTACTACCCCATGGGGGTATACATGATGCACTATGAAAGGACCTGACCATCTAGACCTTAACTTTCCTGGGTGTAAATGAAGTTTTGAACTATATAAGAGCACAAGTTTTCCCAGTTCAAAATGTTTTACCTTGATATTCCTAGATTGGTAGGCTTGAACTCTATCTTTATTGATCCATGAATTTTCATAAGCCTCCATCCTTAGTTCCTCCAGTTCATTGAGATCTAATTTCCTTTTTGTTCCGGCCAATGAGAGATCATAATCCATTTTCTTAATTGCTCAAAAGGCATTATGTTCAATCTCCACTGGAAAATGGCATGTTTTACCATAAACCAACCTATATGGGGACATTCCTAAAATGGTTTTATATGTGGTTCTATAGGCCCAAAGAGCATCTAAGAGTTTCTCAGACCAATATTTCCTAGAGAGGTTGCCAGTTTTTTCAAGAATTTGGTTAATATCCCTATTCACTAACTCAGCTTGACCATTGGTTTGAGGATGGTATGCAGTGGACACTTTATGAGAAATACCATACATAGACATGAGTGAAGAGAATGGGCGGTTGCATAAATGGGTTCCTCGATCACTGATTATAGCCCTAGGAATTCCAAATCGAGAAAATATGTTTTCTTTTAGAAATAGAATCACAACATGATGATCATTAGACTTAGTGGGAATGGCCTCAACCCATTTTGAGACATAATCAACAGCTAAGAGTATGTAGAGGTATCCCCGAGAGTGTGGGAAGGGATCCATGAAATCAATTCCCCAACAGTCAAAGATTTCAACCACTAAGATGGGAGTGAGTGGAATTTGATTCCTTTTTGTGATGGACCCTACTTGTTGACACCTAGGACAGCTTCGAAAAAATGTGTAGGAGTCCCTTGAGAGGGTGGGCCAGAAGAGACCACATTGAAGAATCTTAGCAGATGTTTTCTTAGAGGAAAAGTGACCTCCACATGCCTCACTATGACAGAATTTAAGGATGGACTCTTGTTCAGATTCTGGAACACACCTCCTAATGACTTGGTCAGGCCAGAACTTATAGAGGTATGGATCATCAAACACATAGTGTCTAACATCATAAAGGAATTTCCTTCAAGCTTGAGTCCATAAGAATTTTGGAATGACTCTTGTAACTAAGAAATTGTCTATGTCGGCATACCAAGGGCAGTCACTCATAGAGTATAGGTGTTCATCAAGAAATGAATCAGACACAGAAAGGTGATTTGAGTTGTCTTTGAATTCCATCCTAGAGAGGTGATCAGCTACAAAATTTTCAACGCCATTTTTATCCTTGATTGTGAGGTCAAATTCTTGTAAGAGAAGGACCCACCTAATTAGCCTAGCCTTGGCATCTTGTTTTTGGAAGAGGTATTTTAGTGCAGAATGGTCAGTGAACACAGTGATGGGAGGTCCTAAGAGGTAGGACCTAAACTTCTCTAAAGAAAGCACAATAAAAAGTAACTCCTTTTCAGTAGTGGTTTAGTTTATTTGGGAATCATTTAAGGATTTTCTTGCATAAGAAATGACATAAAGAGTTTTATCACAACGTTTTCCTAACACAGCACCAACAGAAAAGTCACTGGCATCACACATAAGTTCAAAAGGAAGGTTCCAATTTGGAGATTTCATAATGGGAGGAGAGGTGAGAGAGGATTTGAGGGTTGAGAATGAACCCTCTATAGAAATGGAGCATCCTTTACTGGGAGAGCACAAAGGGGACGGGATATTGAACTAAAGTCCTTGATGAATCTTCTATAGAAACCAGCATGTCCTAAGAAATACCTCACTTCCTTGACAGTTTTGGGTGATGTAAGGTGACGAATGATGTCAACCATTGCTTTATCAACTTCAATCCCCCTACTCGAGACCAGATGGCCTAGAACAAGTCCCTCTTTAACCATGAAATGGCATTTTTCCCAGTTTAGGACCAGATTATTTTCTTCACATCTTGACAAGACTCTCTCCACATTCTGCAGACATCCCTCAAATGTATCCCCAAACACAGAGAAGTCATCCATGAAGACCTCTAGAAAATCCCCTACCATGTCTGAGAAGATTCCCATCATGCACCGCTGGAAGGTTCCAGGGGCATTGCATAACCCGATGGGCATGCGTTTGAAGGAAAAGGTTCCTAATGGACATGTGAATGTAGTCTTCCCTTGATCCTCTAGAGAGACCTCAATTTGATTATACCCTGAGTACCCATCTAAGAAATAGTAGAAGTCATGACCTGCCACTCTCTCAAGGACTTGGTCAATGAATGGTAAGGGAAAATGGTCCTTCTTGGTGAATGAGTTTAGCTTCCTATAGTCAATGCAGACCCTCCATCCACTACTCACCCTTGTTGGAAGAATCTCTCCATCCTCATTGGTTATCACTATGATTATAGCCTTTTTTTGGAACCACTTGGATTGGGATCACCCATTCACTCTCAACTATGGGATATATGATACCAGCTTTTAACAATTTCAGAAGTTCTTTCCTTACTACCTCCATGAGATTAGGATTGAGTCGCCATTGAAGTTGATGAAATGGCTTTGAATCAGATTCCAGAACAATCCTATGAGTCCCAATAAGTGGGCTAATCCCAGGAATATCAGATAGGGTCCAACC
The DNA here is from genome assembly GCA_963277665.1 of Viscum album. Classification (NCBI taxonomy): domain Eukaryota; kingdom Viridiplantae; phylum Streptophyta; class Magnoliopsida; order Santalales; family Viscaceae; genus Viscum; species Viscum album. Next base: position 28,576,325 of record OY728119.1, read on the forward strand.
AATGGCTTTCTTATATTTTCTAAGGACATCTAGAAGCATCCTCTCATGATTGTATTCAAGAGAAGAAGAAATGAAAATAGGATGTGTTTGATTGTCCCCTAGGAAAGCATACTTGAGTGTAGCAGGAAGTTCCTTCAATTCAAGATCAGGTTGGTTTGGAATTTCAGCAGAATATTGGAACATTGGATCAAGATCAATTTTATTTCCTAAAGTTTTAGACAGGATTGATTCCCCACATGTAGAAGTTTCATCTACTAGATTGGCTTGATCAGATTTAGGGAAGGAAGTTTGATCAGTCTCCATGAATGTGGTTTGCTGAAAGGTTTCACTGATTATTGGACCTAAGACTTCATCATAAGATCAATTTGAAAATGATTCAATCCAAGGCGATAAACTTCTTTCATATGAACAAAGTAAATCAATATCATCCTGACTTAAACATCCATCAAATATTCCTTGATGTTCTATGGATTCATTATCAATGCTTCCTATCATGTTTACTTCATGAATGTCCTCATCATCCCCTATTTGTGAGCTTGCATTATAGATGTTCAAGTCTAGACTCATGTTCCCAAAGGTGATGGTCATGTTCCCATTTCGGACTCGTATAACAGAGTTGATTATTGCAAGAAAAGGATAACCAAGGATGATTGGGGTTTGTTCCTTATTTCATAAGTTTGGATGGTTGTCAAGGAAAATGAAGTCAGCAGGGTAGATGAAGTTTTCAACCTTTACCAGAACGTCCTTTAAAATCCCCTTTGGAACCTTAATGCTATGATCAGCAAGTTGAAGTGTGACAGATGTGGGTTGGAGTTCTTCTAGGCCTAACTGGTAGTACACGACATAGGGGATGAGATTGACACTAGCACCTAGATCACACAAGGCCTTGACAACTTTGCTTTCTCCTAGTTCAACATTGATGTAAGGGCAACCTGGGTCTTTCAACTTAGGAGGAATGGTCCCTTGAATGGTGGTACTCACACTAGTAACCAAAAGTACTTGGTTATTATGTGAAAATTTTCTTTTAAAAGTGCAGAAGTCCTTAAGGTACTTTGAGTAGGCAGGTATGGTTTGGATGGCATCAAGAATAGGAATGTTCAACTTGACTTGTGAGAAGATTTCCCTCAATGTTTCACTCAATTCAGGCTTGGTTTTCCCCCTCATGCGTTGAGGAAATGGTTCAGGTTGTGGGGTTGTTTGTTTAAGAGTTGTTTCTTTGACAATGTTATCATGTTTTTCAGTTTGATCATTTGGTTCATTTGAATTTTCATCCATGTTTAAATCTTCAGGTGGGTTCTGAATTAGATGTTCAGGTTTCTCAATTGATTTCCCACTTCTTAAAACAATCACAGCCTTTAGTTGTTCATGAGTTGTTTGAGTGCAACTTGACTCTCCTCTTGAAGTTGAGGATGGAACCGCCTGAGTAGGCATGGGTTCCTTTCCAGTTTTGATGGTTTGAAGTTCTTGTTTAAGGGAAGAGACTTCCGAGTTTATCCTTTCCATTTGTTTTCACAGTTGTTCTAGTAGGCTTTGTGGAACAGTTTGGGTTGGTGCTTGAGAAGATTGGTTTATCCTGGGGGATATTTTGGAGGTGGGATGGTTTGTTGAAAATGGATCGGTGGCTGTTGGTATTGGATAGGTTGGGTTTGGAACTGGTTATGGGTATGAAACTGGTGGGGGTAAGAATTTTGTCCCTGTGGTTGGCTAGGTTGTTGGTTATCTTTCCATCGGAAGCCTGGGTGGTCATTATACCTTGGGTTGAAGTTGTTTTGGTATTGAGGCTTTTGAAAGTTCAAAGCATTTACTTCTGCTGCAGGTCCTCCTAAAAGAACATCCTTGATAGATAAAATAGTTGGGCAGTTGTCTGTCTTATGGTCATGTTTGTCACAAATTGTGCAAACAAGGTCTACAGTTTGGATTTCATGGACTTTCCTAAGGTCTGTCTCTTCAACCTTCCTAGAGAGTGTTGTGAGTTTAGCCCTAAGGATTTCCTCTTCTCTAAGTGTATGAATTCCAGTATTTCTTTGTGGCTTTTCAGAATAAGGTGAAGTTCCCCATGTTTGGTTTTATTCAGAAAGGCTTTCTAGATACTCATAAGCATCATTTGGGGCTTTGTTTTTAAAGGTTCCATTACACATCATGTCAATGAATTGTTTGTTCCCTGGACCCAACCCTTCATAGAAAATTCTCACTTGTTTAGGAATAGAAAAACCATGGTGTGGAACCATGTTTAGAGTGTCTTTGAACCTCTCCCATGTTTCATAGAATGACTCTCCCTCTTTTTCAAAAAAGTTTTGGATGCTCTTTTTAAGTGCAATTGTTTTGTGGTGGGGAAAGTATTTTTTGTAGAATTCTCTTTGTAGTTGGTACCAAGAGTTGATGGATTATGGTCTCAAATTTTTTAGCCAATTTTTAGCTCTATCCTTTAAAGAAAAAGTAAATAGCCTCATCTTAGCTGATTCTAGTTGATGTGGGGGACACATGGTTTCTACATTGTCATTGAACTCCTTAATGTGAAGGTAGGGAATCTTGGACTCCATTCCATGGAATGTGGGAAGATGGTTTAGGACATGGGGTTTAAAGATGTAGTTGGCATCTCCTAGGGAATTGTGTCTAATGCATGAGGGGGCATTGGTCCAGGAAGGTGTGAGGTATCCATTCATGGTTTGATCAACCACATTCCCCAAGTTTGGGGCTACCTCATTTGGGTTTCCATTTTGGTTTCCACCTGGGTTTATGAGTTGGTTTCTTTGAAGACCTTCCATTGAAATGGGCTCAATTTTGGACTCTAGAGTATTAGGAAGATTATGATATAATGTAATGAGTTCCCTTGGTGTACTTTACTCCCCAACCCCAGGACTATCCACCCTAACTAGACGGTTTGATTTATCGCGGGTGTAGGTGGACATGCGCCAAAAGAAAAAAAACGAGAAAGGGACAAGATAAGAGAATTTGGATGAGAAAAGAAGAAATGGGGGAGAATAGAATGGGTGTTTAGATGACTTACTTGGGTCCCCGGAAACGGCGCCAAAATTTGATTCACGCTCAAATTTACCCAAGAGAAGAAGGTAGGATGGTCCTTGTAGTTTAGCTTGGGTTGTCGAATCCTCAGATACCTAAGAAGAAACCTATAGACACGTACATTATATGGACTGTTTTTGGCTATGAAGTGGTCAACTTGGATTGGTTTTAGATGGGTTTAAAGGAACTCTAAGAGACTTAAGTGAATTAAATTTAAAATAATGAGTTGATACAAGGTTATTGCTCGGGGTGGATTGGACGTATTTCCTTTTCAATGATTTCAATTTCTTATATTTGAGATGGGTTCATTTAAGGAGATAAAACAACATCATAACTTACTGATTTAATTCCTACACCTTTTAATACTAATCACCTATACACTTGAAGGATCAATGTTTTGAGCACTTCAAGGTAAATGTTCGTATTAGCACTTGAAGTGTGTGGCCTTAAATTCAACAAGGATGATGGAGTTTAAAAATCATCAAATAAAAATCTCAATTAAAGAAGTGATTATACATTAATGGGGTGATAAATAACATCCAATACAGCCCCTTGATACTCCCTTAGATCAACCCATAAGTGGGTTATCCCTCCATTGATCCCATGGTTTCAATGGAAGCGGAAAGTAGACTCATGAGGGAGGAAATGGAGAAGTAAGAAAACAACAAAAATAAAATGATCACTCCACTCTTGTGTGAATAATTTCATAAGGTTTGGTGTGAATAAATTCACACCTTGATCCAAATGTATCAAAGTGATATGAATAACAACAGAATAAGAGAAGAAGAAGAACTTTTATTAAGAAACTAAAGTGAATTGAACAACTTACTTGTGAAAGACAAATTTGAGACAACAAAATTGCAGCATAACATTACAATTGAACAAAGCACCCAAGATCCTCAAATAATCCAACACCACTACCTTAAATAATAATTTTTGAGCCCTTGGGTCGAGCCTCCAACATTCCAAGTCTTCTAAATTAATTGTGGTAGGCCATAGGTGGGTGGAAAGTAAGAGAGAGTTGATTTTTCCACCCTTGACCCGAGGTGGCAGCCATTTTTCCTTCACCGAGAAGAAGCGCTTGTAATACCTTCTATATGGCCGAATCAGAGTCAGACATAGAATAAGAAAATGGATTGTCGGATGTCTTATAACCGACTGTAAAGTTTGGGCCCATTTAAAGTTGTGGATTACGAGATATGATCAAATTAGTGGGATCTTTTTCTGGGCCGCAGAATCTGGCCTAGAATTTTATCTCTAACTTGGGCCGCCTTAATTACCACCATAGAGGCTGAATTAGCATTATATCCTGAATAGTGATTTGTTCCTAAAAATTTATTCTATCATCCCACAAAATTTGGGATTCATTGGGACTGTATGTTGGGCCCCACAGTCTCATAAGTGGGATGGTGTCCAATCTGCCTTCTCTAGAATTGCTTTCATTCATCTCCAAATATCTGCATCATCGTTTATGAATCATCCATTGATCCCTGAATGAAAAATGTTTACATTTAAGTGTAGATATAGTTCCCAAAATAACAAATTAAAATATTGGGCCTAAATTGGTGTACATTAGGCATTAAGTGCACAAATGATGAGAATGGATGTTCATAATGAAAATGCACTAACTCAGACCCATAAGATCAAAAATGAACATTTAATACCATTAAAATGTAATTAAAATATATTTTTTATTGCATAATCACCAGGTTACATACTAAGCTAAATCAAACTAAGCCTCTTGGAATTATAATGCCAATCTGTCTGACAATACCCAATACCCACACTAGCATCTCATCCTTCATCTCTTTAGTTGAACTCTTGAATCATTAAATGGAGTAAAACCTTTCATAATACATTTTATATACTCAGAGGGACCATCCCACTCTAAGAACCTACCAAGATTCTAATCCATCCTCATAATTATTTTCTCATCAAATGCTAGATTTACAATTGTCACACCTATCACTACAAGGCCCAATCCTCTTAGGAATATTTTACTTGATCTAAATCCTCATAGTTAGTGACATCAATCGCATTAAATCACATAAATGTCAACTAAACCCTACATTCCAATAATTATTCATGTGGATAGGCCCCATGGCAACAGGATAAGAACTAAAACCATAAATAATAATTCCAAATACATGCATCATTTTTAATTAAATATCTTAAGTGTAAACATAAAAACCAAGAATAGTAAGGCCTCATCCCTTGTATCGAACAAAACCAAACTAAGTTGAAACTTGGGCCAAATTGATTATATACCATTATTAGGAAGAGTAATTGTTAATTAATAAGAATGTACTATTTGATAGTATCATTTTGAAACATTGATCTGTTTCCCCTTTGCTTGCAGGAACATGATTTGACCCATGGGGCGTTGTGGTAATTATATGTTGGGAGGTGACAGGTATAGTCACAGGAGATGAGTATTTTTTAGTTTAGTTTTTATTTTATTTTCTTTATCGCATTGGTCACTTAGATCTTTGACTTCTTTCTATAGAAAAAGGGTAGTTATATTCTGCGAAGGGTGCCAGAAGGAGTTCAGGTTGATTCAGTCCACTGGCTTTGATCTGAGGTAATATTATATGGTTACTACTTGTCTTGCACCTCGTGTATTTGGGTATTTAGTGTTTTTTACTCCATATTATTTTTTCGGTACGGCGTTGGATCGTTTCATATTGGTTTGGGTGGATTTGGTTCTCTGATGCCAATCTAGGTAAGGCTTTAATGCCATTGGTTGGTTTCTCACTGGTTATGTAGCATCCTTCATGTGTTTTAAGGTTCTTAATATCCTTTGTGTAGTGCATTGATCCCTGCTCGTTGGTTTCGAGTCGCCAAGTCAAGGGTGACTTTCCTGCATGTGCATAGGTAAGTAAGTATATGTATGTGGGTTCCCCCGTTACGTGTATAGTCACCCATGGCAGTGATTATGCATGTATGGGGCTAGGTGTGCCCATGTATATATAAAAAAATGCATACGCAGGTGAGTGGAGACTAATATGTGCATATAAGCATATGTGTAAGGATCCCCTTGCACATGCTCATGGCCATGCAGGTGTGTGAATAGGGGATAGGTGTCCTTGCATGTATGTGAAGGTGCATATACCCAGTGGAGGAGCAGCAGCTTTTAGTTAGAAAGCTCCAACAGCCAAAGTGGATGGCTTGGTTCCACCTTAAGGTAGAGTCCCTCTCGTAGCCTCTTTAATTTAAGAATTCTTTAAATTGAATTTAGATTCTTTCTTAATTATTCTTAATTATATTGAATTGCATATGTTGAATAAGTGTTCTTTAATATAATTGTTTAATTTGATAAATAAAGTCATGTTTTTATAATAAAACCCCTCCAATGGAGGTGCGCTGTCTGTGAAAACTTACAGTGATATTTTAGGGTGTGATAATTTGACTCTTAATCAGTAGTTTCAACTACCTAGTACCACTTTTAAAAACAACGAATATAAAATATATATCTTTATCATACCACAATACCGAATCAAGAGTCTTTTTTTTATAACATAAGATCAGTTTCTATAATGTGAAGGACGACTACATAGGATTTATTTGGAATCCTGGCTAAAAGATGCTGCCCTGCAGATGTCGCTGGACCGGGCCAACACACCGCAGTCACGCCGCGGTCATGTTACGGTCACACCGTGGTCATGCCGCGGTCACGCCGCAGTAATGCCTTGATTTGGACCTACTTCAGGACGACACCCTGTGGTGGTTTGCAATCCAGTCGGAATTTGATGTATGATACCTAGATAGAGTTTTAGATACATTACCCATCCATAGTTAATGGGGAGGGAGGCGACGACCGGAATGTTGCCCTGCTTCCTCCCGCTCCCTTCGCTCCTGGACGAAAGATGCTGCCCCGCGGATGTCGTTGGACCGGGAAAACACGCCGCGATCATGCCGCGGTCATGACACAGTCACGCTGTGGTCACACCGCGATCACGTCGCGATCACGCCGTGGTCACTCCGCGGTCACATCGCGGTAATGCCGTGATTTGGCCTACTCCAAGACAACACCCCACTGCAGTTCACAGCCCTATCGGAATTCAATGTATGATACCTAGATAGAGTTTTAGATACATTACCCACCCTCCTCCCTGGACCCCGGATCCCAATCTAAGCCCTCTTTAATATTCACCATAAATCCCAATGGAAAAGAGGGTTTTAGAGCTTCGGAAGAAGATGAGAGAAGAGTGCAAACCCTAATCGAAAAGAGGAAGAAAGAAGAGGATTAGACTAACCTAGATCTTCAATCTGAACTTTACGGCACTCAAAACGCCCAAGTTACATGTATGAGTCAACCCCGCCTCAAACCGAGGCACGGTGGGCCGGTACCACTCAAAGTGTCTCACTTTTCTTTGAAATGGACAACATTTTAAGTGAAAACAACAACTAGCATATGAAAAACTGACCAAATGCATTTGGATTCTATTGATACTATAGTACAAGGATCCATGGGTTATTGTTTATGTGTACAAGTCAACCCCGCCTCAATCTGAGGCATGGTGTGGCCGATACCAGTCAAAGTGTTTTTCTTTTGTTTAAAATGAATACTCTTTTAAGTAAAAACAACTGGCATATGGAAAACTGACCAAATTCAATCGGATTGTGTTGATAATTTAGTAAAATGATCCATGGGTCATTTTTGACGTGTAAAAGTCAAACCTGCCTCAATCCGAGGCGCGTTGTGGCTGCCACTACTCAAAGTGTCTCTCTTTTGTTTCAAAAGGACATCATTTTAAATGAATACAACAATTGAAATATAGAAAACTGACCAAAGGCATTCAAATTCTATTTAAACTTTAGAAAAACGATCCATGGGCCATATGTGACGCGTACGAGTCAACCCCACCACAATAAGAGGCATGGTGTGGCCGGTATCACTCGAAGTGTCTCACTTTTATTTGAAATGGACAGGATTTTAAGTGAAAACAACAACTGGCATACATAAAACTGACCAAACGCATTTGGATTGTTTTGATACTTCAACACAATGATCCATGGGTCATTTTTTATGTGTATGAGTCAACCCTGCCTCAATCCGAGGCACGGTGTTGCCGGTACCACTTAAAGTGTCTCACTTTTATTTGAAATGGACAATATTTTAAGTGAAAACAACAACTGGCATACGGAAAACCGACCAAACACATTCGGATTGTGTTGATACTTCAACACAAAGATCCATGGGTAATGTTTAACATGTATGAGTCAATATATTCTCAATCTGAGGTGCGGTGTGTCTGGAACCACTCAAAGTGTATCACTTTTTTTTTGAAAAGGACAACATTTTAAGTGAAAACAACAACTGGCATACGAAAAACTGACCAAACGCATTCGTATTCTATTGATACTTTAGGAAAAAGATCCATGGGTCATTTTTGACGTGTATGAGTCAACCCTGCCTAAATCTGAGGCATGGTGTGGCTAGTACCACTCAAAGTGTCTTTCTTTTGTTTAAAATTGATATTCTTTTAAGTAAAAACAACTGGCATACGGAAAACTGACCAAACGCATTCGGATTGTGTTGATACTTTAGAAAAAAGATACATGGGTCATTTTTTATGTGTATGAGTCAACCCTACCTCAATCTAAGGTGCGGTGTGGCCGGCACCACTCAAAGTGTCTCTCTTTTGTTTCAAAAGGACATCATTTTAAGTGAATACAACAACTGACATACGGAAAACTGACCAAAGTCATTCAGATTCTATTTAAACTTTATTACCATGATTCATGGGTCATATGTGACGTGTAAGAGTCAACCCAACATCAATATGAGGTACAATGTGGCCGGTATCACTCGAAGTGTCTCACTTTTATTTGAAATGGACGGGATTTTAAGTGAAAACAACAACTGGCATACGGAAAACCGACCAAATGCATTCGGATCATGTTGATACTTCAAAAAAATTATCCATGGGTAATTTTGGACATTTAAGAGTCAACTCCACCTCAATTCAAGGCACAGTTTGGCTAGTACCACTCAAAGTGTCTCACTTTTATTTGAAATGGACAACATTTTAAGTGAAAACAACAATTGGCATACGAAAAACTGACCAAACGCATTCGGATTGTATTGATACTTCAACACAACGATCCATGGGTCATTTCTGACATGTAAAGGTCAAACTTTCCTCAATATGAGGCGCGGTGTGCCCGTCACCACTCAAAGTGTCTCACTTTTCTTTGAAATGGACAGCATTTTAAGTGAAAACAACAACTAGCATACGGAAAACTGACCAAACGCATTCAGATTCTGTTGATACTTTAGGAAAAGGATATTTGGATCATTTTTGACGTTTATGAGTAAAACCCTCCTCAATCCTAGGCATGGTGTGGCCGGTACCACTCAAAGTGTCTTTCTTTTGTTTAAAATGGATACTCTTTTAAGTAAAAACAACCGGCATACAGAAAACTGACCAAATGCATTAGGATTGTATTTATAATTTATTAAAACGATCCATGGGTCATTTTTGACATGTAAAAGTCAACCTCTCCTCAATATGAGGTGCGGTGTGGCCGTCACCACTCAAAGTGTCTCTCTTTTGTTTCAAAAGGATATCATTTTAAGTGAATACAACAACTGACATATGGAAAACCAACTAAAGGCATTCATATTCTATTGAAACTTTAGGAAAATGATCCATGGTTCATATGTGACATGTAAAAGTTAACCCCTCCTCAATCTGAGGGCTGGTGTGGCCGGAACCACTCAAACCGTCTCACTTTTATTTGAAATGGACATGATTTTAAGTGAAAACAACAGCTGGCATACGAAAAACTGGCCAAATGCATTCAGATTGTGTTGATACTTTAGGAAAACGATCCATGGGTCATTTTTAATGTGTATGAGTCAACCCCTCCTCAATTCAAGGTGCGGTGTGGCCGACACCACTCAAAATGTCTCTCTTTTGTTTAAAATGGACATCATTTTAAGTGAAAACAACAACTGACATACGGAAAACTGACCAAACACATTCGTATTCTATTGAAACTTTAGGAAAACGATCCATGGGTCATTTTTGACATGTACGAGTCAACCTCGCCTCAATACAAGGTGTGGTGTAACCGACACCACTCAAAGTGTCTCACTTTTCTTTGAAATGGACAACATTTAAAGTGAAAAAAAACTGACATACGGAAAACCAACCAAACGCATTTGGATTCTATTGATACTTTAGTAAAAGGATCCATGGGTCATTTGTGACGTGTACGAGCCAACCCCGCCTCAATATGAGGCACGGTGTGGCTGGTACCACTCAAAGTGTCTTTCTTTTGTTTAAAATGGATACGCTTTTTAAGTAAAAACAACTAGCATACGGAAAACTGACCAAACGCATTTGGATTATGTTGATACTTTAGGAAAACGATTCATGGGTCATTTGTGATGTGTAAGGGTCAACCCCACCTCAATCTAAGGTTCGGTGTGGCCGGAACCACTCAAAGTGTCTCTCTTTTGTTTCAAAAGGACATCATTTTAAGTGAATACAACAACTGAAATTTACAATCATCAACGATAGTCGCAAACTCTTTTTCATGAGTTGGGTAGTTTCAATCATGGGTTCAAAAGTGATGAGATTCCTAAAAAAATACCTTTTCACCATATATTATAAAAAATACAAGTTCAATGCAAAATACATCACAAATAATTACATACCCAAATCTAGGATCAGAAAAAAAAAATGGGATTTGAGCCAATTTCAAACTCTTATTCAACTATAATAAGTATTTCTCAGACTATTCTGCCTATTATAATTTTATGGGGAGGTGGGGGCTGTGCTGGTTGGGGGGGTTGTGCATGGGTGAGGTGAATTACTACTGGAAGAGTGGTTGTCATATGAAGATTGAAATGGCTGTAAATAATGTTTGAGTTATTGAAACTGTTATTCAACTCTACTATATGATTGTTGTCATATGAATATTGAAATAGGGAATTGTAGTACATGATATGGTTGGAAGATTTTGATGGTTTTATTTGTGTGTTTTTGTGTTATTGTTGGTGTTTTTTATGCTGTTTTAAGTCTGTTTGTATGTGTTTTTTATGATATTTTTTATGCAAGTGTATACTAGAGGGTATAATGGAGGGGAAAATGTTCAATAGTTCTAGAAATACACAATACCAATGGTTTTAAACCGTTGGTATACTTTGAGCGAAATTTAAAAACTATCCCTGTGGTTTTAAAACCGTTGGTATAGTGTTTAGTCTTCAATATATACCAACGGTTTCAGTGAAACCGTTAGTAAAAATGCTATACAAACATATACCAATGGTTAGCCTACAACCATTGGTAAATCAATACATACAGTGGCCTATACCAATGGTTTAGATCAAACTGTTGGTATAGGGCTTTCCTCATGGCTTACTGCCCTACGGTTTGGAAAACCATTGGTATAGGCTATACCAACGGTTTTCCATCTTATACCAACGGTTTAAAACCATTGGTATAACCTTCATTTCCAGTAGTGGGGTTGTCCAAGGGGGTGGGGTGGTGTTCAGGGGGTGGGATGGTGTTAAGGGGGTGGGGGTGGCTGTCCATGGGGGTGGGGGTGTTCAGGGGGTGGGGGCGTCCAGGTGGTGGGGTGCTGTCTAGGAGGGGTGGGGGTCGTCCAGGGGGTGGGGTTCGTCCAGGGGGGTTGGGGCTGTCCAGGGTGGTGGGGGCTATCCATGGGGGTGTCTAGGGGGTGGGGTGGTGGGGTGGTGTCCAAGGAGGGTGCGGTGGTGTCCAGGGGTGGGGGGCTTTAATGGTTTTAATGGAATGAATTTCATGGATTTTAAGATCATTGGTATTTTTAAAATGGTTTTGGAATAGTTTTTATTTCAATAGTATGTGTTTATTTAGGAAAAATGAATTCTTTTGGTGTGTATGGTAGGAAGGGGTTTTTCCGTACATCAGTTGTTGTTTTCACTTAAAATTCTATCCATTTTAAACAAAAGAGAAATACTTTGAGTGATACCAGTCATACCGTGCCTCATATTGAGGCGGGCTTGACTCGTCCACGTCACACATGACCTATGGATCGTTATCCTAAAGTATCAACACAATCCGAATGCGTTTGGTTGGATTTTCGTATGTCAGTTGTTGTTTTCACTTAAAATTATGTCCATTTTAAACAAAAGAGAGACACTTTGAGTGACACCGCCCACACTGTGCCTCGGATTGAGTCAGGGTTGACTCATACACATCAAACATGACCCATGGACTGTTCTCCTAAAGTATCAACACAATCCTAAAGTGTTTGGTTGGATTTTCGTACATCAGTTGTTGTTTTCACTTAAAATTTTGTCCATTTTAAACAAAAGAGAGACACTTTGAGTGACACCAGCCACACTATGCCTCAGATTGAGGTGGGGTTGACTCATACACATCACACATGACCCATAGATATTTATCCTAAATTATTAATATAGTCCAAATGTGTTTGGCCAGATTTCCTTACATTAGTTGTTGTTTTCACTTAAAATTTTGTCCATTTTAAACAAAAGAGAGACACTTTGAGTGATATCGGACACACCGTGCCTTGGATTGAGGTGGGGTTGAATATCACACATCACAAATGACCCTTGGATCGTTATACTAAAGTATCAACACAATCCGAATGCGTTTGGTCAGTTTTTCATATGTCAGTTGTTGTTTTCACTTAAAATTCTGTCCATTTTAAACAAAAGAGAGACATTTTGAATTGTACCGGTCACACCGTGCCTTGTATTGAGGAAGAGTTGACTCATACACATCACACATGACCCATGTATTTTTCTCCTAAAGTATAAACACAATTTGAATATGTTTGGTCATATTTCCTTACGTAAGTTGTTGTTTTCACTTAAAATTCTGTCCATTTTAAACAAAAGAGAGACATTTTGAGTGATATCGGCCACACCATGTCTCGGATTGAGGTTAGGTTGACTCGTACACATCACACATGACCCATGTATTGTTATCCTAAAGTATCAACACAATAAAAATGTGTTTGGTCAGATTTCCATACGTCAGTTTTTGTTTTCACTTAAAATTATGTCCATTTTAAACAAAAGAGATACACTTTGAGTGATACCGGCCACACTGTGCCTCGTATTGAAGCGGGATTGACTCATAAACATCACATATGACCCATGGATCGTTATAATAAAGTATCAACACAATATGAATGTGTTTGGTCAGATTTTCATACGTCAGTTGTTGTTTTTACTTAATATTATGTCCATTTTAAACAAAAGAGAGACACTTTGAGTGATACTGGGCACACCGTACCTTGAATTGAGGTGGGGTTGACTCTTAAACATCAAACATGACCCATGGATTATTATCCTAAATTATCAACACAATCCAAATGCGTTTGGTTAGTTTTCTATACGTCAGTTATTGTTTTCACTTAAAATTTTGTCCATTTTAAACAAAAGAGAGACACTTTGGGTGATACCAGCCACATCGTGCATCATAGTGGGGTGGGGTTGACTCTTAAATGTCACACATGACCCATGGATAGTTCTCCTAAAGTATCAACACAATCTGAATGCGTTTGGTCATATTTCCTTGCTTCAGTTGTTGTTTTCACTTAAAATTCTGTCCATTTTAAACAAAAGAGAGACACTTTGAGTGATATCGGCCACACCGTGCCTCTAATTGTGGTGGGGTTGACTCATACACATCACACATGAACCATGGATATTTATCCTAAAGTATCAACACAATCTGAATGCATTTGGTCAGATTTATGTACGTCATTTGTTGTTTTCACTTAAAATTTTGTCCATTTTAAACAAAAGAGAGACATTTTGAGTGATACCGGCCACACCGTGCCTCATATTGAGGCAGGGTTGACTCGTACATGTCACACATGACCCATGGATCTTTATCCTAAAGTATCAACACAATCTGAATGCGTTTGGTTGGATATGAAGGTATTTTGGATATATTTACTAGTTTTTCTTATCCAGGGCCCAATGAAAAGTGGTTCATCATTCTTACATGTTGCTGCTACATTTCATCTGTTAAAATAGACAAATGACTCATTGGAGAAAGGATGTTTTATTTAATAACAATTAAAAATTTTCTACAAACATTTACATACAACAATGTTTCATCTTTTGATCTCCTTAACCCCTCTCAAAAATGGTCGCCAATTGTACACGTCCCCAAGTCAGATCTTCATGCTATTTGTGTACAATATTCCATCAGGTATGCGACCCACTCATTTATAAACAAATATATATCGTCTTATGAATATGAGTCATGTTCTGATGGTTGTTGGACCTCAACACTAGGAGCAGCAACAGGTTCAAAAACTTGTTTTTGCTCTGTACTGTGAGCAGCAGCAGCAGCAGCTTGAGAGACTTGTTCAGCCTCGAAGTTAGAAGCACCAGAATGTGCAGAAGTCATTATATTCAAAAGTGGTTGAATAGTTAGTTTAGATTACATAAATTCAGTAATGATAAGATAATAACATGAGATAACAAGATCTATATTAAAAACAAAAAATAACTTGTTTATTGAACTCTCTTTCTTTTTTTCAAAGGCTGAAGGGATTTGACACCTCTATCGATTATCCAAATCCCTTAATTGTGGTATCCTCTAACATACAAAACATCATCTACATTGGGACCACTGCGAAATGATTGTGACATACCACTGAAAGGATGTTTCTCAACTGAATTTTCATCGGACCCTTCAGTAGTTTTGGATGATAACAGAACAATCGACCACTTTCAGTTTGTGGGATCTAGAACATAAAATAATTGTACCGATTGTGATGCCATTATAAACTATTTGTCTCTGTACCCTTCTTTACTAAAATCAACTTTCATAAATCCCAATTCATCTATTTTAACACCATTGTTGTTATCAACCCATTTGCATTGAAAAATGGGCAATTGGAATGTCGTATAATCCAACTCCCATATTTGTTTGATAATGCCAAAGTATAACATATTTACATAAATTGGATTTCTATCCTTACTACCAGAAACATGCATCGCTTCAATCACAAGTGTAACTCCACTATTTTGCATGGTACTATCTTCATCATGTTCATCTATATAGAATGTATAACCATTAATTACATAACTATTGTAAGATAATACATACACACTTGGTCCGGCGGCTAGCCATCGAAGTCATTCTGAAATTGAATTCAAATTTTCAGCTAACTCCTTAAAAATATGGTCCCAAAACCATCCTATAAACTGGTGATTATGTGTATTTGATATCCATTTCTCAGCCCTTGATGGATTCAACTTCCTAAGAATTTATTTGTGGGTTTCAATATATGGAGCAACCTCCCAACTGTTATGTAAAACATAAAGGTGGGCCTACTCCCGATCTGTAATATTGATTTTCACAACATCTCTTCCATAAATTCTCTCACCCTCAATGCATCCAGTGTGATGAGATTGCGGGAGACCAATGCTTTCCACATCAGATAAGTATTCGGTACAGAATTCAATGGCTTCCTCAACAATATATCCCTCCATAATAAAACCCTCTGGATGACTTCGATTTTTGACATACCCTTTCAAAATCTTCATATACCATTCAACGGGGTACATCCATCTATAGTGCACAGGACCACAAAGTCGAATCTCTCTCACCAAGTGAACCATCAAATGAACCATCATATCAACGAATGATGGCGGGAAGAACATTTCTAATTCACATAATACGGTGAAAATTTCTCTTTCTATAGTTGGCAATTTCGTCGGGTCTAAAACTTTGCTACATATAACTTTAAAAAAGAAATAAATTTTGGTTAACGTATGATGAACATTCTTGGGAAAAATGCAATGTAAAGCTATAAGAATTAAATCTTACATCAAAACATGACAGTCATGTGATTTCAAACCTTTTAACTTCAAATAATTCATAGACACAATGTTCTTGATATTTGATGAATACCCCTCTGGAACCTTTATATCATTGAAGAAGTTACAAAATTGATATCTCTCCTCCCTGGAAAGAGTGTAAGCAAATGAATGAAGAAACATTCGATTTTCACCCTTCACGGGAGCCAACTCTTCTTGTATTCCCATCTCAATCATGTCCAACCTAGCCTTAATTCCATCCTTTGTTTTTTCAGGGGAATTTAGCAACATTCCGATAACACTATCACATATATTTTTTTCACATGCATCACATAAAGAAAATGTCTGACGTACAGACAATTCCGATATGGTAATTCAAAAAAACTGATCTCTTTTTCCAACAGATTTTCGTAAGGTTTTTCAAAAATGGTTTACCAAAAACAGTGTTTATATCTTTTACTTTCTCAAATAGCTGGTCACTTGTTAGTGGAGACGGTGTTGTACATTGTTTTGAACTTCCATTGAATGATATCGTCTAAGATCGGTACTTATGCTGATGATGTAGAAATCTATGATGTCCTAGAAACACATATTTCAATGAATGTTTCAACCTAATTGATTTTGTATCTTCTTCACACAAAGGACACCCTTGAGTTCCTTTAATGCTATAGCCTGACAAATTTCCATAAGCAGAAAAATCATTTATCGTCTCATACAACATCGCTCTCAATGTGAAGTATTCACTTTTATAATCATCATACAACATAACACATGAATCCCACAATAACTTCAAATCCTCGATCAAAAGAGCCAAATAAACATCAATATCGTTACCTGGTTGTTTCGGTCCCGATATAAGCATAGATAACATGATGAATTTCTGTTTCATGCATAACCAGGGTGGCAAGTTATAATTTACCAACATAACAGGTCATGTACTATGAGTGCTGGTTTGAAAACCAAAAGAATTCACTCCATCTATAGATAATGCAAGACAAAGGTTTCTCGGATCATTTCCAAATTTAGGATACTCATGATCAATTCTCTTCCATTGAGGAGAGTCGGTCGGGTGACGTAATTTCCCATCTTTATTTATTTTCTCTACATGCCACGACAATTGTCTTCCAGTTTTTCCACTTCCATATAGACTCCTAAACCTTGGAATGATTGGAAAGTACCGTACAACTTTCATAGGACTGGATTCATCTTTCAAGTATCAGGAAGCACCACAATTTGGGCATTCTGTAAGTGATTTGTTCTCCTTGTGAAACAATATACAGTCTTTTGGGCAGGCATGTATTCTTTCAGAAATCATACCCATCGAGCGTAGCATTCGTTTAGCTTCATATGTCCGGCTTGGGAGCTCATTATCTTCCGGGAGCATGTCATTCAAGAGAGCAAGTAGTTCCGTAAAACTGACATCACTCTATCCGTTTCCTGCTTTCAATTTATACAACTTCAGTACAGCTAACAATGTTGTATATTTAGTGCAACCGGCATACAATTGCGTCTTTGCACAACTCTTTAACTTCTCAAACAATTTTGGGCTATCATGGAGTTCATCTTCAACTGTCCTTGTCATTTCCTCAATACAATCTTCATCATCATTGACATCTGTAATCACATCCTCCATACAGTCTTCTTCATTATCCATATTTGTAATCATTGATGATCCATAAAACGCAGTTTTATCCCAACCAGTAGCTACATTCACTTTTTCTCCATGTTTATTCCAACATTTATAACTCCGATCTATTCCGTTACATATCAAATGTTCTTCCAAATCCTCTAGAGTAATTAGTCTAGAATAACAACAACGTAAACACAGACAAAGGATTTGAGAAGGATCCTTTGCGTGATCCTTTGCAAACTTGATGAACTCTTTCACTCCATTCTCATACTCTGTTGTCAAACGATTAGCATTCATCCAATCTTTATTCATCTCCATCCTATTTGAATCTGAAATATTATTATTTATGATTCAAATACACAAAACAAGACTTCCAAATACAGTAGAAGAGAACCACTTATAATAATAGAGATTAATAGAGTCTAACCATTTCCAATAAAGATTTGGAAATCAACAGAACTAGGATAGACCCCCCATCAAAATCAACACACTTTCCAGCCCCCTTACCAATAGTTCTAGCACCCACCACACTTGCACCAAAACATTAAACATCCTATTAACCACCCCTACCAGTCACCTCATTCATAATAAAATAATCACATTAAACAGCCCAAAACTAGTGATCAAACTCAAATAAAATGAAAACAAGGATACAATTTTGATGAGAAAACTGATATAGTAGATACATTTCCAAACACATGACCTTTAGATTAGAAAAATTCCCATCCATTTAGGTAAAATAGATATATGCTTCCTTTTTTCCCTTATGAATCATTAAATTTGGACAAACACACTAACCAAATCAATAAAATTCTTATTTTCACAGGAATTTGAAGGTAAAATGAGATAAATAATTCCATTGAAAATAATTCAACTGAATCTTTTAGTATCAATTGAAAGAGGGTACTGGTTAATAAAGGGATGGGGTCAATAACTCAGGACATAATCATGCCTAGACTCTCAAACCAAACTCACCACATCCCAAAATTTTATCAACTAAAACATGACCATCCGACTAAATAAAACTACACCATAATGAATATTAGCATAAGAACAAAAGGAAACGAATGAGGATGAGTGAAGAAATCACCAAAGATCAAAGATGGGAAGCCGAGAATCTAACCTCGTCGAAAGGAATCTCAAACACTTGAAGTAGGGTTCGCAGGGAGTAGGGTCCAGCGGGGAGGAGGAGAAGTAGGGCTCACGGGGAGGAGGATCTGCGGAAGGGGTTCAAGGGGGAGGATAAGGAGTAGGGCCAGCGGCGGCGGAGTAGGGCAGCGGCGGCGGAGTGGCAGCGGCGGCGGAGTAGTGGCTGGCAAAGAGAAGATTGAGGGGAAGGGAGGGGAGTTGTCGCAGGGGGTACAGTCTTGGGAGAGCTTAAGAGTGCGATAAACAGAGGGCACTGTGCACCCTATTTTATAAAATGGGACTATGGTTTTATTAGCGCTAAAATTTTAGCTCTGATAAAGTGACCCTTTTATCAACGCTTTTAATTAGTGGTGATAAAGAGTTACCTTTATCAGCGCTTTTTGCTTAGCGCTGATAAAAGGTGGGGCTTTCCTTGCCCATTTTTGTAGTGTTTGTAGTAGTGGGTGATTTGTTCGGGAATGGATACCATGGATGAACCTTCTTGAGAAGGGATCACGGGTGTCAAAGACGATGAAACATTAATATTTTTAAATGTTTGTGGATAGTAATTGTAAATTTAATTATACAAAACATTGTTTGAAATGTATATAGTAGTGTTTTTTTTTTGTATTCGTGATGTAAAATTTATTTCAATTAAATTATATATTTTGTGTGCAAGTTACGGGTTGATGCAGTGTGATGTTATACAATCTGCAACAGGTGGGGTCTTTATGAGTGTTAAACTAGCGCTGATAAAGGGGGGCCTTTAATAGTGTTGAGGTTAACGGCGTTTTTTAGCACAGTTAAAAGCTTTTTTGTGCGTTGTTAAAGGGCGTATTTAAAGTAATGTGTATTCCAATTCAGTTTAGTGTGTATTTTTATTTCTTTTTTGTGTATTTTGATTGGGTTTGATTTTATAGGGTTGTGGCATGAGTGTTGTCGGGTTGCAGCTGTGCAACAACTAAAATGACCATTATCACCACTTCATGTATTGTTGATAAATGTTACCCTTTATCAGTGCTTCATCTAGAGGTGATGAAGACACTTTTTATCGGTGCTTCATTTAGTGTTGATAAATGATACTTTTTATCAGTACTAAATAAAGAGTGATGATAAATGATGTCATTTATTAACGCTTTCAAAAGATGGTGACAAAAGAATCATTTATGAGTGTTTTTGAAAGTGTTGATAAATGGTACCTTCATGAGGGTTTTTTCTGACGTCGATGAAGGTTGAGGGCTTTTAATATCGCTTAGATTGTCAGCGCTTTTAAGTGTTGACAAAGGTCATTTTTAGCGCTATTTTAAATGCGTTTTGCAGTGGTGAAAGTTGGTTATTTAATAATCGACGTAAAGAAATGAATTTAACTTCAGTTATTGAATAAACATTGTTAAAACATCAACTTTATAAATACTTTTTACACTAGTGAATTCTTAAAATTTTCAGTTAATCTCTCAGGAGGAAAGGGTTGAAGATAACCTCTAGTCTTTCTGAACCTAACAATAATCAATTTGAACGGGACAATGAGTCCAAGAACGGTTTACTTTATTATCGGCGTTAAATGTCGCTTATATGGTTTGCGTTTGTGCAATTGTGTTGGTTGGTGGTGGGTGTCTGTTTTATTTTTACAGTGAACGGGGTGTGCGACTTTGCTTTGTTGTGGGTAGGCTTAGATGATGTTGATTTGAGACCGTTGCTTAACTGGATGCTATGTTGTCATCGCCTTCATTTTTGCAGTGTGAAGGGTGCAGGCTGATGAAAGAATTAGATTGCTGCAATAATTTGACGTTGCGTGCATTGACGCACCTTGTTGCTCGCAACCAAGATTGCATGTGTAGTTTTTTTTATTATTAATTTTGTTTGAGGATGACGTGTTATCATAGTGATTGGCCGTTGTAATGTTTCTTTAATGTTGATGTTCCCCTCATTTGTTCAGTTCTTAATATTTTTTTTGTGACGCCAATTGGGGTTTTCAAGCTCATTTCTCAGAACACTTTCGATCATTATTAAAATCAAACGCTTTCAAAAAAGTTAATACAATTGCATCCGCAATAAATATTATTTTCATTAATTTTTTTTGTTAAATTATTTAAAAAATTAAAAACTGAAGGAAATTGTATGAAATTGCAAGATTCACACGAAATTAGTGGTGATCGACGGCCAGACTTTTCACATCCATCTTCTCGAAACAAAGGGATGGTGGGATGGAAGAGAAGTTCCTTCACGCCTCTCATCTATCGTGACGGGTCCGTTTGGATCAGGAACCGGGCCCGAAGGAGGTGGTGGGATAAGTCGGCGGCGGCGGCAGGGATAAGGCCGCGAGTCCCACTCCACGTGTCACCGTCCCCCATCACTCGCTCACTCGCGATGGAGTTGAGGGTGGAATGCACCTCCCCCACGTCCTCCCCGGTTCCACCTTCGCCCCCACCGCCACCGCCACCGCCACCGCCACCGCCACCAACACGTGTCCGTCCAACCCCCAGTTCCCAACACAAAGCCATCGGATCGGGGCCGCCTTCCACGATATATTGAAAACACCACATATCTTCACATTTTATATAGTTCAAAAAACAGACACAAACACTACAGATACGTACGGCATATTTCACATGTTTTCTGTTATTTACACAAACTTTTCTCTCGCTTTGACTACTGCTAGGCTTAACTTATGAAACGTACAACAGCGGTTCAAACGAGGCATCGGCCTTGCAGCGGGCATCCTTTTCTCCTGCCGCGCCCAGACCTGTACTGTATGGTAGCTGTAGCTTGATTCCTGACGATCTAATGTACATCCGAAGGCCGCCGGGGGTGTTAAAAGGGCGCACGGTGGGGGACGCCCTTCCGCCGCCGGGCGTTGCGGTGGCTGAAAATGGGGGGAGTCGCCGGGGAAAGGCCGGCGATGCTGTCATCTCCACTACCCGAAACGGACGAACACTTGTCCACCGCGTCGTCATCACGATGGTGAAGCATCAATGAACGGCCCACCCACAGCTGCTTTTGAATTTTCTTCGGGGTGGACGACTCATCGGACTCGGAGGCCTCCCCCACCCCGTATCTGGGTTTCTGCTTCAGCGCGAAGCTCACCGCCGCCTCCCCTCGCTTGATCGCTCCCAGCTGAGTGAGACACCGTCAGCACCATATAACCAAAACCAAAGGGGGAAAAATGAATGATTACAAGGAAATTGAAACCGTGAACCGACCTTGCAGCCGAGAGAGCAGAACCTGAAGGAATCGAGGAGGCTTCGGCAGCAAATCTCGCAGGTGTTGGTGACCCCCTTTCCGGGGCGGAGCTGCGGGCGCTCGTTCAGGAACACGATCTTGGCGCTGTTGATGATGTATGTCTGGACGCAGGAGATGTCGATGTGCCTCTGAATCTCATTCACCCTCACCACGTTATGGTAGGAGGATCGCCTTATCTGACTCCCACGCCCAACATTCAGTATTGAAAACCAGAAAAACGGAGATGGAAAGGCCGCCTCACCTGAACCACCTGATGCCCCCTGTGGCGGTGCCCGCAGTAAGAACAGAACGCATCCCCCCTGCACTCCAAACAGAACATGTTGCATTCGCTTTTATTGGAATCCCCGTGAATCTGGCAGGGGTTGAAGTAGGTTGCCCCCAGCAGAGGTTTCAGCCACGGCGGACCCGCATCGCCGCCCATCGGATTCACCTGACACGCAAGCAACGATCGGGAGTCACGCCATTCGGTGGAGGAGTTGGTGAGTTCCGATCACCCAAATTCAAAAGGGGGAACCGGAAAAACAGGAAACCAATGGAATAACAGAATTAAAAGGCACCCACCACGGTTTTCCTCTGGCTGCTCGGCTGGTGTTGATTATGCTGCAGGCCGAGACTGGCCGGCTCCGGAAAACGAAGAAACCCCCAATCCGAATACAACATCAAGGCCGATGGGAGGAGGATGAGGTCAGAGAGGACGGAGGCGGTGGGATTTTAGGAAGGGCGAGGGGAAGGAAAGTTCGAGGCACCAAAATCAAATAATATATTCCTTACATCCCTCCATAAAATATAATGCGATTTCATCTCTTTCCACGAAAACATATATATTTAAAATATTTTTAAATGAAATGATTTTAAGATGCGTCCAGAATTCTCTTCGTCGGGAAGGCGGCTATTGGGGAAGTGATTTATTTAAATCATAAAAACACGTGGCGTGGTATCAAATCATGCCCTCATGCACTGTTTTATTATCCGAACGTCAAATATGAATGGTTTGAATGATGATAACCATAATAACATGGCTGACCCACTTGTCTGCCGGATTTTATACTTTATTTCCACCTAAAATTGGCTTGGGGGCAGGACTGACAATGGATCACATAATGAAAGTTTTTCGAGAATAAAAGGAGGTGCAACTCGAAACAAAAAAACGGAAAAGATGGAATGTGCAGGATATTTTGTGATATTCCTTAACAATGAAGACAGAACGTTTAAATCCACGAGTGTCCATCAAACCCCAATTCTGATTTGATGAGCCTTATTGATGTTGTAAATGAAAGGGAATTTGATAATTGTTAGGATTGAAAATAATTGATCGTTCACCATAATCATAACTGCGAGATAAAAACAGTACGAAAATGAAAAATAAAAAATAAATACCGGATGTAACATGGAAAACCCCCCAAATAAAAGAGGTACAAACCAACAGTTAAATAGAAAAATCTCACTGTAGTAAAATGTGGGTACAGATTCTATCTCAATTACAAGGAAAAAACACTCAAAAAAATCCATCTTGATAAAATGGAGAAACACCTCACAAAATACCACACTCAAAGCTAAAACCAGAAGATGATGTGTTGCTTGAGAAGTCAATGATGAAAACCATTGGGGGTCCCCTTTTATAGGGTGCCCTCACCCTCCTTTAATCTCCCCTCAAATAAATGTCTTTTACCAAATTAATTGGGGGAAATAAAAGTAGCGACCCACCCATTTTGAATGAATTAAATGGGGCAACTATTATTTTTTCTCTCACCCAAAAGTATTCAGACTCATCTCCCACTTGGAGATTTGATTGAGAACCAATCACAACTACAAATATCTTTTCTATCTGTCAAACATGCTGCTCATGTCTCTGCAAGGCCACTCGATGATCTACACCATCTCAACTTATCAATGTCCATCACTTTCGTGAGGAAATCTACCGGATTTTCTTTAGTGTGAATTTTATCCATATCCACACTTCATTCTTCTACCACATCTCGAACAAAATGATACTGTACACCCACGTACTTCATTCTGTAATGAAAATATGGATTCCTTGCAATGCACAACGCACTCCGACTACCACAAAACAATAAAATGTGCTTCTGTTTTTCCCCAACAACATTTTCATCCAAATCGCCTATTTGTAAACCTGTGTAGCTGTTATGTACTCCGCCTCGGTCACGAATAAGGCCACAACCGACTGTAATTTGGAAATTCAGCTCAAAGCACCTCCTGCAGGAGTAAATACATAATCAGAATCGGATTTCCTCTTGTCAAAATCACCTGCAAAATCTGAATCAACATAGTCTCTGGTAGTAAAATATAATCATCCATAACATAATGCAGCATCTGAGGTGTTCTTAATGTATCTTAGGATCCTCTTCACGGTGTTTCAATGCTCTCGTCGTGGATTCGACATATACCGACTAACAACTCTCATTGCATGTGCAATGTCAAGTCTAGTATAAACCATAACGAACATCAGACTCCTCATTGTTGATGCATATGAAACTCATGACATTTCCATCCTCTCATCTTCTCTGTTAAGACCCATCATGGATGATAACTCCCAATAATCTTATAATCATGCATGTTGAAGCATTTCAAAACTTTCCTCAAGTAATTCTGTTATGATAGCCAAATCTTCCTATTATTTCTATCTCAATGGATCTGTATTCCAAGAATCTTGTTTGCGGGTCTCAAGTCCTTCATATCAAAGTCCCTAGCTAAATGTGCCTTCATCTCCTGGATGTGATAATTTTTGGGGCTTGCAACCAACATGTCATCCACATACAACGATAGAATAATAAAATCATTACCATCTAGACCCTTGAAATATACACAAGGATCTGAATTAAGTCTTTCATATCCAAGACTCATGATATATGAATAAAATCACCTGTACCAACACATCATCACATGTTTAAGGTCGTATAAAGATTTGTTTAACCTTCAAACCTAGTTCTCTTTAACTTTTTTCAGCAAAACCTTATGGTTGGAGCATAAAGATTTCTTCATCAAGATCACCATGGAGATTTTTGTTTCATATCCATCCATTATAGATGTAGAGTGTATGTAGCACACATCACTAGAACTACCTGAATAGTCACCAGTCTAACAACAAAAGAAAATATTTCATTGAAACCAATACCTTCCTTCCGAGCATATCATTTGACCGTTAGTCTCACACAATATCTTTCCACCTAATCCTTTTCATCCCTTTTCATCTTATAGACCCATTTTTTTACCAATGGCCCTCATTCCATGAGGCAATGAAACAAGATCCCAAGTCTTGTTGTTGTGCAAGACTGCAAGTTCCTCCTACATTGCCACCATTCATGAAGATACACCCAAACCCTGGGTCACCTCCAAAAAAAGAAGACGGTTCTCCATCCTATTTCAATAAGCAATACACAACATTGCTCTCAGTGACATAATCTAAGTGCCTTATTGGTGTTGTTTTCTCTCGATTTGACTGTCATCATCCATGATTATCTAGTACTTGATCATCGTGCTGTGGTAATGCCTTAGAGGAAACTGGTTCTTTTCTTTGTTTCTTCCTCCACCTTGACTATTGTAGTTTATGTACTCTCTTTCTCCATGTCATTATTAATCATCATTTACACATTTTCATCTATAAAAATGAAATCTCCGTTGATGATAAGTTCGTGGGTAGTGGGATCCCACAAACAATACCCATTTACTCCATCAGCGTATCCCAAGAAGATACATTCTCTCGATCTCGATCCCAACTTTGATCTTTCCTAGTAATTTAATAGTGCATGTACAAGACTTCAAAAAGTATGTAACTGAGAATAGTCATAAAGTTTAACAGTCCACATATCCATCAGTGTCTTTAGATTAATTTCCACTGAAGGGGATTGATTGATCGCATAACAGGTGGTATTCACTATTTCTACCCAGAACGTCTTGGAAACTTCTACAGTCTTCATTATCACCCTTGTTCTATCCAACATGGTTCTATTCATCTACTCCACCACTCCATTCTAATGATGAGTGTATGCCACTATGTTGATGTGGCCGATCATTGAAAATGACTCCACCTCTCAAAGAGTATATAATCTTCTTTTCAAGAAAATTTTGTTGTGGAGTCACTTCGCCTCATACAACTTTTTCAGAGTATTAAAAATTTCATTCGCCGTCTTTTTCTATGTAATGATTAATAGGGCCTCACCTGCTAAAGACAAATGGATGTTGGAAATAGCATTCCGGTCCATGTCATTCCATTTCTCCTCTATCGCACCCACCAATTTTTCATCAATCGGTTTTAGGAAATTATATTTTCACAGCACCGCTTGCATCTTCATTTTCCACAATAAAAAATTATTTCCATTGATTTTTTTATCTCAAATTTCTCCTCCATTTGGACACACCATCGGTCTAGAATTTCCTCAGGCCAGAACCTTCCCTTTTATACCACTTGTTAGGATAAAAAATAATTGACACTTCGGTATAATGATAATTGTGAGATAAAAATAAAGCGAACAAAAGAGTGAATAAAAAATGAACACTAGAAGTAATGTGAGGACCCGACTCCAGAAACCCAGGAGCCGGTGCCTTCTGAACATGATGTGTGTCTTGAAATAAAAACATGCATTGATAAACACACATCATGTCCCATATAGAGGAACGAGTGTGGTTCAGGCTCTAGGAAACCAGCAACTTCCAGGATGTTTTATCTGATAAAAGCTGTTACCAGAAAATTTTAAATCAAAACGTAGGGTGAGCATAAGAATGCCCAGTAAGGGGGTTTAAAAAAAACCAAAGTAACTTTTGAAAGCATTCTTTAAAACTATCCATAGAACATTCTCTTGAGGAAAACTGTAACACATGTAACATAACATTAAAGTGCTTAACTAACACATGAATCAATTAGGACATTTACAAAGGGTAATAAGTAATGGTTTCCTGGACAAGTATGACATGTGAACATTTAAGTACAATTTAAACAGTTGAGAGTAATGATTTTTGAGAGTTGAGCGTAAAGGAAACAACTTAAATTCCATATGCTGGTTACTATTTTACTAAGTGATAAACACAAATCACGCTCCAAACTTATATACTTGCGAAATAAAAACTTTATGAAAACATAAAGTCTCTCCCGCCTGAGAGAGTTTCTCATAGGGTTTTATAGGTTTGAGTCCCCCTTCCCGTTCGGCGCACGGTGGCTCCCCCACCCCCCTCGGTTTCCCTTCAGATCCGCGAGACACCGGTCCTCCCTCAGCTCGGTGGTTGCGGTCCGTCTGTTTTTCCCCTTCTTCTGCACTGCTCCTCATCCCTTCACGGTGCGGTTCTGGTTCCGTTTTCCTCCGGGGTTCCGCCTGTTCCCGGTTCCCCCCTTTTGCGCCTCGGAGGGAAGCAACCTATCTCCCTGTTGTCTTCGCCTTCTGGCGCAGCCCCGACCTACCAAGGGGACTTGCAATCCTTCCCGACGCTGGCATCCTTCGCCGGCGTCAGATCTGTGAGTGGAGGACGGTTCCAGTTCACACTCTCCGCAAGATTCACCATTTCCACAGATTTGAGAGTCCTCTGTCTCTTTTCCTTCACCGACTTCGGAGGAGTCATTACCCTAACTCAGATCCCTTCCAGTTGTTGACCAGTGTTTCTGTGCTCGAAATTTCCTCCCATCCTTTCTGACTTTCGTCTCCGGTTCGCGAAGATAGGCATCGGCTGGGGCGGGTTCCACTTTCCTGGTTGTGCGTAGCTTACACCGCGTAGTGGCTTGATTCACGCACCATCTTCCGCAATGGATCACCGCAATTTTGTGCTCGCGATGTGGCCGTTGCGGGGTGTTTGGTCCGCGTGATTCAGGCACAAAGCTTCAGTCGCGAAGAGGCTTCTTCACGAAGCATCTGCCGCGAAGAGGTTGTGTTCGCGAAGCATCTTCCGCCAAGAGGTTGTGTTCGCGAAGCTTCTGCCGCGAAGAGGTTGTGTGCGCGAAGCTTTTTCCGCGAAGTGGTTGTATGCGCGAAGAATTTTCCACTAAGAGGTTGTGTTTGTGAAGCATCTGCCGTGAAGAGGTTGTGTTTGCGAAGCATCTGTCACAAAGGTTTGCGGCGCTGGTGGGTTTTTGCACAGTGTTCTGTTTGCGAAGCGCCTGGCGCAGGGGTGTGTGGCGCTGTGCGAGTGTGTGGCTCTGGTTCTGGATGTGTGTTCACGAAGTGGATGAGTCGCGAAATACCTAAATCTAAGGGAAGAGAAGGTCTGAGGCATTGTGAAGACACAAAGGCCTGCCGTGGGGTGCTGCTCTGCGAAGGCTGGGGGGCGCGTGACGCGGGCTCTTGTCGGGACCAGTTTCGTGGTTGTGCTGTCTGTAAAGGCTGTGGTGCCCGTCTCAAGTGGGTGAACCGTGTTTGGGGCCGTGAAGTGCTTTTCGGTCCAGAGACCTTCCCGTTGGACCGGGTTTTTTGAAGTGCCAGAAGTGCGGATGGTCTGGGATCTGCAAGGGTACCGGCCATCAAGGAGGATTGTGCACCCATCTGCCGATTTGCGCCACGGAGGATGAATTAGTTTACCAATGGAAGAGGATGTCCCTTACAGACAAAGAAAAAGCGGCAATCGAAGCACGGAGAAATGAAGACCTACTCTTGAAAAAACGTATGTCTCTGCTCGTTGTGGGAAAGTTCGTTGAAAACATTTCGGTTAACCTGGGGGCTCTCAAAAACACTCTCCAGAACATCTGGAAACTTGATGAAGGAGTGGCTATTCGGGAAGCGAGGATTAATCGCATCATATTCGAGTTCTTTAATGAGAGAGATAGGGACAAAATTTTGCGTGGCAGACCGTGGTCCTTTGATAATCAACTCCTCCTCATGGATGAATTCAAAGGGGGAGACGATATCCAGCAAGTGAAGTTAACCCACTCCCCCTTCTGGATACGAATTAAAGGGATCCCCTTCCATGCAAGAATAGAACGCATAATGAAAGAAATTGGGAACACACTAGGCCACTTTTTGGAATGGGATTGCTCAGACCCAATACAATGGGGCCCTGAGGTCTAGATCAAGGCGAATATTGAGGTGTCAGAGCCCCTAATGAGGGGAATGTTCCTGAAAATCGAAGACGCCAACACCTGGATATCTTTCGAGTTTGAGAAACTCCCAATCTTCTGCTTTTTCTGCGGTCGCCTTAGCCACCTGGAAAGAATGTGCACCACAAAGCATAAGAGCAGATCAGGAGACATCACTCTCCAATATAGCCCTTGGCTCCGTGCCAAAATAAACAAATATGCTTTCATCCCTGAGACGGAAAAACAAAAGGACCGTGACTATCTCACGTTGGCACATACCAGTCAGGTGGAACCCACACACAGAAAAATCATTATGCTTGGACCACTGGATTTCCCTAATGTGGACTACCCCACTCAGAGAGAAGCGAGAGTTCATTCTAACCCCCCGAAGGACAAAACTCAATCACACACAAGGCTGGCGACAAAGCAAAAAGAACCACCAAGGAAATGCTCAACGTTAATGCCGATGAACTCCGAACCACCAGATCCGGATTCGGATCCACAACCGCCCGTGATAGTCATAATACCAATGGAGGCCCATGGAATGACCGAAACCCCAATGCTGGGCCCAATCACCCATCACACATGGAAAAGGGTACAACATGGAGGAAGTGAGGGTCCCAGGGAAGACCCTAACCCCAGGGTTAGGAAAAGACAAAATGAAACATGCCAATCGGGGAGAAACCCTGCCAAAAGAGGGAAAACGACAAGTGACGAAACAAGTCAGGAGGAACCAAAGGCGGCAGTGGGTGAGACCCAGCCCTGGCTAGAGCAATGATCGTGTTATGCTGGAACTTTCGTGGGCTTGGCAACCCACAAACAGTTCGCATGCTTCAGCTCAATTGCGCTCAAAGTTGCCCCGATATGGTTTTCCTGTCCGAAACCATACTGGAAAACAAGGACACCAATGGTATTGCTTTGAAGTGTGGTTTCCAAGGCTGCTTTTCAGTGCCCAGACAAGGCCATTCTGGGGGCCTCTGTCTCCTGTGTAAAGACATTTTTGATGTTAAAATCTTGTCTTTCTCCATGCACCATGTGGCGGTGACTGTACAATCTGACTCGCACCCACCCCGAACCTTTGTGGGATTCTATGGCTGGCCATCTCACTTTGATAAGGTGAAGTCGTGGGACCTCCTCTCCAATCTGCGACGAGATTTACCTAGCCCTATTCTTTTTGGAGGTGACTTCAACGAGATCATGTTCCATAAAGAAAATAAAGGCAAAATCATTCGTCACTCAGCCTCGATGTCAAACTTCAAGGACACAGTCAATAGGGCGAACCTGGTCGATTTGGGGTACACAGGTAATGACTTTACATGGTTCCGCAGTAATACTAAAGGTACCCACATCGCTGAGCATCTTGATATATTTCTGGGCTCTACTGACCGGATTAATCTGTTTAACATGTTTCATATTGGCCACATGGCCCTTAACTGTTCAGATCACCGCCCAATTTTCATTGAGTGCCTGCAAGGTAGATGAAATAGACAACACCGCAGAACCTTCAGATTTGAGATCTTCTGGTCAAAATACCAGGAATGTGAGGAGGTGGTATAATCATGTTGGAGGAGTTCTCATGATGATTTTGGCCTCAATCTTCAACATGTTTCTTCCGGTCTGAGATCCTAGAGCAACAAGAAATTCCATCAACCTGATAGGCATTGTGAGATCCTCGAAAAGAAGTTACACCACTTACTCAGGCTCCCCCCATCCAATGGAAACATCTCCAGGATTGGTGCCACTCAAAGAGAGTTGGACGAGGCTCTTCGTGTTAAGGAAATCTTCTGGGCCATGCGGGCGCGAGACACCCATATCAAGGAGGGTGATGCTAATACAAAGTATTTCCATCTGAAAGCGTGAGCTAGGCATCAGAAAAACTCTATCAGAAGCCTATCTCGACCCGACAGATGCAAAGTTTCTGACACTGACGGCATTCACGAATCTTTGTTAGGATATTTCCAGAACCTCTTCTCCATAAGGAATCCTTTCATGTCGGCTGAAGTGGAAGATTGCATCAGACCTATGATCACCGATGAGATAAACTGTCAGATTTCAAAAGATGTGACGAATGATGAGATTCACATGGATTTGAAACATATCCACCCCACTAAGGCCCCGAGAATGGATGGTTTCCATGCTTTTTTTTTCAAACAATACTGGCACATCATCGGTCCCGACATCTGCAAAATGATCAAAAATATCTGGGCAGGGAATACAAGCATTGCCATCATCAACGAAACTGTCCTCATCCTCATTCCCAAAATCAAGAAACCCCAGGAGATCCCTAATTTTCGACCTATCAGCCTCTGCAATGTCTCTTATAAGATCTTCTCAAAAATCCTTGTCAATCGGCTACGCCCTTGGCTTCCTGTTATTATCTCTAAAAACCAGAGCGCCTTCGTGGACAAGAGGCTGATTACTGACAATGAAATTGTGGCACATGAAGTGTTTCACTTGATGAAAATGCGCTCCACTGCCAAAAGAGGAACCATGGACTAGAAACTGGATATGACCAAAGCCTATGATAAAGTGGAATGGTAGTTCCTAAGAGTTATGATGCTGTGAATGGGGTTTTGCATGAAATGGACAGATATAGTCATGCAATGCATTTCGACCATCTCCTTTAGAATCAAGGTCAATGGGGAGATCACCAGAGGATTCACCCCAACCCGTGGCCTGCGCCAGGGAGACCCCCTCTCCTCCTTTCTATTCATCTTGGTGGCTGATGTTTTCTCTAACCTTATTTCTAGGGCTGTAGTCGCTAAGTCCCTTCATGGAGAAAAAGTCTGTTGTGAGAGCCCACAAGTGTCGCATTTATTCTTCACTGACAACTGCCTCCTTTTCTCCAGAGCAACCATTAACGAATGTCGGGTGATCAGCCATGCGATCCAGCAGTATGAATGGGCGTCTGGACAGTCTATCAATCACGGCAAATCTGAAATCTCCTTTAGCGCAGGGGTGCCTCCTGCCAAGAGAGATGAGCTTTGTGCATCTGTAGGCATCCATATGGTCGATAAACACCAGAAGTATCTCGGGCTCCCTATGGTGATTGGCCGGTCCAATTTTTTTTTTTGCTTCTCTGGTGGACAGAATTGAGAAAAAAATCCAAGGCTGGACCCCAAAAGGTATCTCCAAAGCTGGAAAAGGAACCCTCATTAAAGCTGTCATTCAGTCTATCCCCAGCTACTTTATGTCCATGTTTAAGCTCCCGGTGGCTATCGTCAATCTGATCCATTCACATACTGCCAACTTCTGGTGGGGGAAAAATGAGGGAAGGAATAGACCCCACTGGCTGGCATGGGAGAAAATCTGCAAACCCAAGTCGGAGGGAGGGATGAGATTTTGGAATCTTCTCCTGTTCAATGATGCTCTATTAGCCAAGAAAGGATGGCGCCTTATTAACCAACCATCATCTCTCTGTGCGCGGGTACTCCGTGCCAAATACTTTCCTCACACGGACTTCCTTGGCTCCTCTCTTGGCCCCAGACCAAGCTTCCTCTGGAGAAGTATTTGGGGGGCCCGTAATCTCCTAGAAAAAGGGCTGGGCTGGAAGATTGGAAATGGATCATCTGTCAACATCTGTACCGACCCCTGGCTTATCGATAAGGATGGTATGCATGCCACATCCCCCGCCCAACCAGGTCTTGAAGACGCCACTGTTGATTGCCTCCTTTCAGACTAGGGTTTGGGGTGGTGTGTGGAAAAGATCCAAGATTGGTTTAACAAAAGAGACCAAAGAATTATCCTCAGTATCCCCTAGGTCCCTGATGTAGGCCCCGACCATCTGTTCTGGACCAACGATACCTCAATAGATTACACGATGAGATCTGGGTACAGACTGGCTCTTGACATCCACTCTCTCGACCGTGACGAGGGACCATGAAAAGTGGTTTGGAAACTCAACATCCCCCCCAAAATCCTCCATTTCTGGTGGTAGGTATGCATGGGAACCCTCCCTACAATGAGCCTTCCTGCCTTTCGTCATATGGCCAGTGCCGAGTCCTACCCTTTCTGCCTGAATATCCCAGAAACTCCTTGGCACGCCATCATTCACTGCCCGGGAGCTAAAGAAATTTGGAATAAATGGGGTTTGGATTCAGAGGCCTCACTGGACACCGCATCTGACCTCCCCGATCTTCTGATGCGTTGGTGCTCCTCTCTTTCATCATCTATTGCTGGTTTTCTTTGCACCCTGGCCTGGATCATTTGGGTTCGGCGCAACGATTTGGTTTTCCACCACATCCAGAAGACCCCTGACTTCTGGATTGAACGAGAAATTTCATGGATGGAGGGATGGAAGGACCACAAAGGACATTGTACGCTGGGTGTTACCCCCTCTTGTCCCCATCACTAGACCCCCCCCAACGGAAGGGAGGCTTAAGCTTAATGTGGATGCTTCTTTCCCCAAGGATGGGCTAGTTGCTCTCGGCCTCCTGGATCGAAATCATATGGGGCGGATCATTGCAGCAAAATATGAATTACATCATGCCCTATGGGAACCTGTAGTTGCGGAAGCCTATGCTATCCTTGCAGGTATGATGCTCGCTATGGAACGTGGATGGGTTGATATCATCATTGAGTCTGACTGCCTTACTGTTGTCAATGCTATTAACCACCATGACGCCGGAATCCAGCCTTTTGGCCTCATCATCAGGAGAATCCGCTCACTTTTCCAAGGCTTCTCTTGCTGCACCTTCTCCTTTACCAAAAAGGAAGGAAACAATGCAGCCCACCAGCTTGCGACCTCAGGCCCCTTCGATGTCAACCAGCTATGGCTGGAAAATTTCCTTTCATGGCTCTGCTTATGTACGACTACAGATCTTCATCATTAATATTATCTCTCTTTCAAAAAAAAGGCAAGGGTCATGAAAGAATAGGCATATCATCTTGAAAATAACTTGCAACATAACTTGAATTATGTGGCATCAACATTTAACTTAGACAATCATTTCTGTATCACCAAGGTCCATCCCCAAGGTGTCAATAAAAATAAAATTACCAAGGTTATTCACCAAGGTATCGTTAAAAATTCATCTCTAGAGATTAAGTCTTTACCCAATGCATTGGAGGGCTATCAGGGTGCACCCTTAAATTTGTCTTTATTATCATGTGAGCCACATAGATCACACTTTACTTCAACGACATTTTATATTCAAGATGTCCCGTACCACCTTGAATAATTCATTCTTTTTCATATTACCCAAGGTGTCCCATACCACTTTGGGTAATTAAATTTCTTAGTTCATTATTGTGATATATCATAAGCATGCATTATGTACAAAAATAAATAAAATGAAAAATGAACCATTACACATTTTGCAAATACATGATATGACAGATAAAATTGAAAATATGTTAATAACTAATCCATGACATACATATTTTAGTAAACATTCTTTGCACAAAAACTAATTACTAAAGCGTATAAAATGATAGGGGAATAGGGTTTATCACTTGATATAATAAATGATGAGTCTTAAAAGAACTTTTTATTTCATGGAAATGAAATACTTAAAGAAAACACTCACCATCAGTTATGGTGATAAACAAGTCATTGAACTTGCAAATAAATTAAACCATAACTTGATTAACTAATAACATTCACCAAAGCAGGTTCGTTGCATAAAAATAAATGAACACAACATGATAACATGATCCCATAAATCCTAAATCCTCTAACATTTTTTTTATCAAGCCAAAATTCACACTTTATCATAAAACACATCATGGGTAATGTCAAATAAACTTCTTTAATTAAACATGATTCACATAAAAAAAATTATTTAAAGATTGGTATCCATCCTTAAAAAAATCATAAATTTGATTTGTATTGGACTATATGTATATAAGTATATAGCTATATATATACAAGGTTTACAAAAAGGGGGTTTTAATGGTAAAAATAGTTTCAAACAACCTTCATAAATATATAATACCTAGTATAACATACTGGACAATTTTGGAAATCTGAAAAATAGCTTGGGTTTGGGTTATAAATATATTTATATATATATTTACAAAACTTTATATTTCGAAAATTCATATATATAGGTTTTGTAAAATAAAACTGAATGAAAACAATCAAAACTCATCAAACCCAAATGTCCTGTCTTTAAAAGAGACGTAGGTCGATCCAAAGCTGAAAAATAACCTATATATATAAAATATATATATATATATATATAGATAACCCGTATACATAAACTATATTTCAAATAGCTTGATTTTAAAACACAACAAGATAATACCTTGCACTTGTAATCCTTGTAGTAAAATGTATAAAAAAACCCCTGAAATCATTTTAAAATAGGATGGTTTGCATTATACATATACATATATATATATATATATAAACTGTATATACCGAAACATAGAAGAGTAGGATTTTCTTAACGAAAGAAAAACATAAAACACCCTTACTTTAAAAAAAATCGAAGAAAGAGGACTTCGGGAAAGTTGGCCGGGGCTTGCAGGAGACTTGCACCGGGGAGAAGAACCGAGAGGTCTCGATTTATTTATACCCAAAAGCTCATGCAAAACGAACCCACTTGCACTTGCATTAAATAGAGGGTGTTATGCTTGAAGGGAATAGAGGACATGGGGGGTCCTCGATGGTTAGGTGGGAAGGAAAACGAGACACACCATAGGTATAGGTTACTGGTGCAACTCATGCGCGGAGGAGGAAGACGACGCAGAAGGAGGGAAAATTGGAAAAAGAACAGATGGTCCAGATTAGATCTAGGCAAGATCGGACGGATGGAGGGAGAGTGGGAGATGTGATGAGCGGTTTAAAAGAAATCAACGGCCTAGATTAGATCTCGGGAGGGATTGGACGGACACATGGATACATGGGGGTGATCGCGCGACTAGGGATCAGATGGATGCGATTGATGCAGGATTCGATCAAACGGTTTAGATCGCGTGGTTGGCGTCCAACATCGAAACGAAAGGAAGGAGAGGCACTCCTTATAAGACCAAGTGCTCTATCCTCAAAGAAATAACACAAACACACACACACCAGGGCCTTATACACGAGCCCCCTGCGGGCCTTGGCCCACCCTCACGCATCGCGCACCGCGGGCCTTAGACATGGGCCCACACGCGACCTGGCTGGGACCCTACTCGGCTCGGACCTGGTTGACACCCTCTACACATGCTCGGGATCCCGATGGTTGATACCTCAGGTCCCTAGGGGATCGGTCTTGGCCTTGAGGGCTTGTCCCCAAGGGCTGCCCTCGTCTGGCCGAGTCCCTACTAATTTTTATTAAAAATTTATTTAGGTATATGTAAAAAAAAACAGCACACTAAAAAGTACTTCACTAAAAAAGTAAGAAACATGAATATTTATAAATTGAATAAATACTTTAACTGAAAATTTTCCAAATTTAAAATCCATTCTAGATTATTTAAAATACTTTACTATTTGTTATATCTCTTTTAAAAGATATATATTTCATAATTAACATACTAAACTTTTATAAATATTAGGAACTTATAACCTTTAAAATACTCCACTATTTTATTCATAAAAATTTCTTTTTAAAAGACCAATAGTTTTCGAAATGTATAGATTTAGAGATCCAACAAGATATATATATTTTTTAAATTATTACAGATACCCTTTAAATGTGACTTTTTAAAACATTTAGAAGTTGTTAAAATACTAATTTTTTCAACCATATAGGCATCCATCAGGATTTTGTAAAATCAATTAGATTCATTTTCAAGAATATTCTTTTATTTTAAAATTAAGATACTCGAAGATATAATTCAAATTTTTTGAACATATTAAAATATTTGAAATACCATAAGATTATAAGAACATTATAAAAACCAAATCTTATATAAAAAAATAAACTTTATCAATTTAAACCCAAAGGTAAAAAATATAATGATCATAATTTCTTAAAGGACCATTATAAAAACAGGGGGGCGTTTCACATTTTCAAAACACTTGAACCAGGGAGGATGGCTCTCCTCATTCCATTGATGCTGAGTACGTGTTCTGTGGTTCTAGCTATTATGTTTTTCACACTGACAGACCCAGAAGATGATTACTATCCAATTACTCAAGTTGTGATTCTTAGCTGCCTTGCTGTGGCCATGTTAAGTCTTGTACATGG
Organism: Viscum album; assembly: GCA_963277665.1. Classification (NCBI taxonomy): domain Eukaryota; kingdom Viridiplantae; phylum Streptophyta; class Magnoliopsida; order Santalales; family Viscaceae; genus Viscum; species Viscum album. The sequence goes on from OY728119.1 coordinate 28,613,287, forward strand.
TGCTCTTGGTTAGTTTGGGTCTTTGTTGTAATGTAACATTTTTATGTATACCAGTCCTCTTTATTCTCTTTGTTTTTCATCTATTTAGTTTCATACCCTTTATTGGTACCAAAAACAAACCATGTAAAACAAGAAACATCATTATAAAACATAAAATTGTTCACTTAGTTAAGTTCATAAATCCTGGGGCGTCACATTATCCCCCTCTTAAAAGAATTGCGTCCTCACAATTCCTTTCATACAAACTCACTAAGAGGAAGCTCCCAGTTTATTATACCATATTCCCCATCGTTGGTAATCATCAAGTGTGCTCAGCGGAAGACCCACATTGATGCTCAGCTCCTCAAGTTCTCTGATCCAGATACACTTAGGGCAGAAGGGGTTGAACTCATGCACCGAACAGTTGGGCTTCTAGAGGGAGGTTCGAACAGTACACAGTTTGGAAATGTCCATATGGACCAACATATGGAGAACTCACCGAATTATGTCCTATTCTAGAATGTCTAAATCATAGACATTATCGTACAGGATAACACTGAGGAGTTGGTACATATAGGTCGCACAAACATTTCCCTCTAAGTCACCCTCTTGAAATTTCACTCTAGCCGTGTAGTTCCGGCCCAGGGTGAAACATAGGAAGATCCCTTCGTGGTACTTCCCCCTCCGCTCATGCTCGACCAATTGTGCTGAGCATATGCAGTAGAAGATGGAAGCGTTCCCTTGATAGGTGCAGAGAATCTTTGGACCATTTGTCACCTCAAAAAACTGTTTGCACGTTCCTCGTAGGTTTGAGAAGGGACGATACTCATCTTCACAGGTTTTGATCGCAATGATCTCTAATATCTCAGTAGGAAGAGATAGCATGTGAGTTTGTCCTTCCATATGAAAGTATAAGATGAGAGTTCAATCACTTGAAAACCATTCAAAGGTATAAACAAAGCTAAGATAGGAAAGAGGAAAGACAACATTTCAATAAACACAAGTTTATTATTAAACATCAGTGCTTGAGTTTACCCTAATGACTTACTACACGAACTCCACACAAAGAGGAAAAACTCCCTATCTCCTCGAACCAAACACATGCTGAGCATTCAGGGTTAAACTCATGGGGGAACCTGTGACGTCTCCTAAGTATATCTTGAGGTGTATGAAGTTGGGAGACGTCAGAATACACTTGTTGTCTACAAGACAGTCAGGTGGACTCATCTTCTAACATTGCGAAGTTCAAAAACTCTCCCCAGAAGCCGTAGTTCAAGATTTGACAGAGATAGGCCATCTGGAGGTCACCGACAACATCAGCTTCTTGAAAATCATCGAGGGTCATAAAGCCAAAGTCTTCACCTGCCGTGAACACTCGTAAAATCCCCTCATGGTACCTTCCTCGACGTGCATAGGAGGGAAACTGGGTCATCATCATAAGGAGGTAATCCATTCCTAACCCCCGGTGTAGCTAAAGCACCCGTGGTGAGTTGGACACATCGTATAAGTGTTTTCATGTCATTCGGATATGGGCATAGTTTAGAAAATCCTCACAGATAGCTAAAGAAACAATGGTCTCTAGGGCCTCAGTGGGGAGAGACAAAAGATTAATACCTTCGTTTTCCATCTGAAAATTAAGAAAACTCATTTTTTAGTAATACTGAAGTATATTTTTCCTTGTTTCAGATCTGGTTTTCTAGAGTTATCCAAACCGAACCCTCTGATACCAACTGTGAGGACCCGACTCCAGAAACCCAGGATCCGATGCCTTCTGAACATGATGCGTGTCTTGAAATAAAAACATGCATTGATAAACACACATCATGCCCCATACAGAGGAACGAGTGCGGTTTGGGCTCTGGGAAACTGGTAAATTCCAGGATGTTTTATCTGATAAAAGCTATTACCTGAAAATTTTAAATCAAAACGTAGGGTGAGCATAAGAATGCCCAGTAAGGGACCAAAGTAACTTTTGAAAGCATTCTTTAAAACTATCCATAGAACATTCTCCTGAGGAAAACTGTAACACATGTAACATAACATTAAAGTGCTTAACTAACACATGAATCAATTAGGACATCTACAAAGGGTAATAAGTAATTTCTTCCTAGAAAATTATGACATGTGAACATTTAAGTACAATTTAAACAGTTAAGAGTAATGATTTATCATAGTTGCGCATAAAGGAAACAACTTAAATTCCATATGCTGGTTACTATTTTACTGAGTGATAAACACAAATCATGCTCCAAACTTATACTTGCAAAATAAGAACTTTATGAAAACATAAAGGTAAGGGTCGTGAAAGAATAGGCATATCATCTTGAAAATAACATGCAACATAACTTGAATTATGTGGCATCAACATTTAACTTAGATAATCATTTCCATATCACCAAGGTCCATCCCCAAGGTGTCAATAAAAATAAAATTACCAAGGTTATTCACCAAGGTATCATTAAAAAGTCATCTCTAGAGATTAAGTCTTTACCCAATGCATTGGAGCGCTATCAGGGCACACCCTTAAATTTGTCTTTATAATCATGTGAGCCACATAGATCATACTTTACTTCAATGGCATTTTATATTCAAGATGTCCCATACCACCTTGAATAATTCACTCTTTTTCATATTACCCAAGGTGTCCCATACCACTTTGGGTAATTAAATTTCTTAGTTAATTATTGTGATATATCATAAGCATGCATTATGTACAAAAATAAATAAAATGAAAAATGAACCATTACACATTTTTCAAATACATGATATGACAGATAACATTAAAAATATGTTAATAACTAATCCATGACATACATATTTTAGTAAACATTCTTTGCACACAAAATAATTACTAAATCATATAAAATGATAGGGGAATAGGGTTTATCACATGATATAATAAATGATGAGTCTTAAAAGAACTTTTTATTTCATGGAAATGAAATACTTAAAGAAAACACTCGCCATCAGTTATGGTGATAAACAAGTCATTGAACTTGCAAATAAATTAAACCATAACTTGATTAACTAATAACATTCACCAAAGTAGGTTCATTTCATAATAAGACAATAAATGAACACAACATGATAACATGATCCCATAAATCCTAAATCCTCTAACATTTTTTTATCAAGCCAAAATTCACACTTTATCATAAAACACATCATGGGTAATGTCAAATAAACTTCTTTAATTGAACATGATTCGCATAAAAAAAATTATTTAAATATTGGTATCCATACTTAAGAAAAATCATACATTTGATTTGTATTGGACTATATGTATATAAGTATATAGGTATATATATACAAGGTTTAAAAAAGGGGGTTTTCATGGTAAAAATAGTTTCAAACAACCTTCATAAATATATAATACCTAGTATAACATACTGGAAAATTTTGGAAATCTGAAAAATAGCTTGGGTTTTGGTTATAAATATATTTATATATATATATACAAAACTTTATATTTCGAAAATTCATATATATAGGTTTTGTAAAATAAAACTGAATGAAAACAATCAAAACTAATCAAACCCAAATGTCATGTCTTTAAAAGAGACGTAGGTCGATCCAAAGCTGAAAAATAACCTATATATAAAATATATATATATATATATATAGATAACCCATATACATGAACTATATTTCAAAGAGTTTTCTTTTAAAACACATCAAGATAATCCCTTGCAATTGTAATCCTTGTAGTAAAATGTAGAAAAACACCCCTGAAACCTTTTTAAAACAGGATGGTTTGCATTATACATATAAATATATATATATATATATATATAAACCGTATATACCAAAACATAGAAGAGCATGATTTTCTTAATGAAATCAAAACATAAAACACCCTTACTTTAAAAAAACTCGGAGAAAGAGGACTTCAGGAAAGTTGGTCGGGGCTTGCAGGAGACTTGCACCGGGGAGAAGAACCGAGTGGTCTCGGTTTATTTATACCCAAAATCTCACACAAAACGAACCCACTTGCACTTGAATTAAATGGATGGTGTTGTGCTTGAAGGGAAGAGAGGGCATGGGGGGTCCTCAATGGTCAGGTAGGAAGGAAAAAGAGACACGCCATAGGTATAGGTTACTGGTGTAACTCATGTGCGGAGGAGGAAGATGACGCGGAAGGAGGGAAAACTGGAAAAAGAACAGATGGTCCAGATTAGATATAAGCGAGATCGGACGACTGGAGGGAGAGTGGGAGATGTGCTGAGTAGTTTAAAAGAAATCAATGACCAATATTAGATCTCGGGAGAGATCGAATGGACACAGGGATACGCGGGGGCAATCGTGCGGCTAAGGGATCAGACAGATGCGATTGATGTAAGATTCGATCGAACGGTTCAGATCACGTGGTTGGCGTCCCACATCGAAACAAAAGGAAGGAGAGGCGCGACTTATAGGCCTGGGTGTGCTATCCTCAAAGCAATTACACAAACACATGCACACCGGGGCTTTATACATGGGCCCCCTGTGGGCCTTGGCCCACCCTCACGCATCGCACGCCACAGGCCTTAGACACGGGCCTGCGCGCGACCCGGCTGGGACCCTACTCAGCTCAGACCTAGTTGACACCCTCTACACACGCTCGGGATCCCGATGGTTGATACCTCAGGTCCCTAGGGGCTCAGTCTTGGCCTTGAGGGCTTGTCCCCAAGGGCTGCCCTCGGCTGGCCGGGTCCCTACTAATTTTTATTAAAATTTTGTTTAGGTATATATAAAAAAAACAGCACACTAAACAGTACTTCACTAAAAAATTAAGAAACATGAATATTTATAAATTGAATAAATACTTTAACTTAAAATTTTTCAAATTTAAAATCCATTCTAGATTCTGTAAAATACTTTACTATTTGATATAACTCTTTTAAAGGATATATATTTCATAGTTAACATACTAAACTTTTATAAATATTAGGAACTTATAACCTTTAAAATACTCCACTATTTGATTCATAAAAATCTCTTTTTAAAATACCAATAGTTTTCGAAATGTATAGTTTTAGAGATCCAAAAAGATATATATATTTTTTTAAATTATTACAGACACCCTTTAAATGTGACTTTTTAAAACATTTAGAAGTTGTTAAAAAATTAATTTTTTCAACCATATAGGTATCCATCAGGATTTTGTAAAATCAATTAGATTCATTTTCAAGAATATTATTTTATTTTAAAATTAAGATACTCAAAGATATAATTCAATTTTTTTGAACATATTAAAATATTTGAAATACCATAAGATTATAAGAACATTATAAAAACCAAATATTATATAAAAAAATAAACTTTATCAATTTAAACCCAACAGTCAAAAATATAACGGTCATAATTTCTTAAAGGACCATTATAAAAACAGGGGGGCGTTTCACATTTTCAAAACACTTGAACCAGGGAGGATGGCTTTCCTAATTCCATTAATGCTGAGTACGTGTGCTGTGGTTCTGTCTATTATGTTTTTCACACTGACAGACCCAGAAGATGATTACTATACAATTACTCAAGTTGTGATTCTTAGCTGCCTTGCTGTGGCCATGTTAAGTCTTGTACATGGTGCTCTTGGTTAGTTTGGGTCTTTGTTGTAATGTAACATTTTTATGTATACCAGTCCTCTTTATTCTCTTTGTTTTTCATCTATTTAGTTTAAATCCCTTTATTGGTACCAAAAACAAACCATGTAAAACAAGAAACATCATTATAAAACATAACATTATTCACTTAGTTAAGTTCATAAATCCTGGGGCGTCACATGTAACATGGAAAACCCACCAAATGAAAGGGGTAAAAAACCATGGGCAAATAGAAGGATATCACTATGATAAAATGAAGGTATATAATTTATCTCAATTATTAGGAGAAAATAACCAAAATATTCTCTCTTGATAAAATGGAGAAACACCTCACAAAATACCACACTCAAAGATGAAACTAGTAGATAATGTGTTTCTTGAGAAGTTGATGATGAAAAATGTTAGGGGGAGATCCAATTTTATAGGATCCCCTCACCCTCCTTTGGACTCCCCTCAAATAAATGTCTTTTACCAAATTATTTGTGGGAAATAAAGGTAGGGATCCACCCCCTTTGAATGAAGTAAATGGGGCGACCATTATTTTTCTCTCTCCCTAAAAGTCTTATAGCAATAATTTGTGGGAAAAAAAAATTCTTGTGAGATTAATCATGATTCCCAATGCTATTTTTAATGAAAAATGAATGAGATGATATTTTTTTTGATAAACGAGAATAGGTAAACACTTTGGTAAACACAGGAAACATCCATCATGTGACATTCCAATATTTATTTATACATGTATTTATTATTGCAACCAAAGGTTATAAATTGTATTTGTTATCAACTAATATTCGATATTTTTTTAAATTGATGATGGTGATTGAAACCTGTAAAATACTTACTAATACAAAAATAGGTTTTTATGTTGTTTTTAAGGATGTAATTTCAAGTGATATAGTAAATATATTTTTAACTTCAGTTTTTAATTACTGATGTCAAAATCATTATTTAAAAAAAAAATAAAGACTTCGTCATCGGTTATAAAAATGAATGATTTCCAAAGTTGACTATAACATAAGTTATAAACGAAACAAATGTTATAGAAAATTTTTGACGTCAATTATAAAAATAACTTACATCCAAAGTGTCTAGTTTTTTTTTTAATAATTCAATGTTGATTACTCCATTGGTATATAATATATGATGGATATGGTAAATTTTTTTGAAACCAAATAAAAACAAGGAAATTAAACTTAAAGCTTCAACTTCAATTATTTGATTATTGTCGTGTCTTTCGTCATTTTATTTTGATAAAAAACCTACGAGCCAACCTCAACTTCATCTAGGGAGATATTTTAAACTTTAGATGAAAAATTTCATACGAAAGTTTCATATTTTGAATTCAATATGATGAATTATTATTCATTATAAAAAATAAATCATCAAAAGGTTTTTCAACTGTGAAGTATAATCATAAAAAAATAAATAATGAGAGAATAATAATTTACACCATGGGGAAATCTTTTAATGGGGTGGAAGGATGATATGGATTAAAGGATTAGGTAATCAAAAATAGAGAAAATGGAAGGATTAAAACTTATATATAGTTCATGAAGATATGTTTTATGGACTAATAAAATTTAAGCAAAATTTTAAAAGTTGAAAGGAACATTTTGAAAAAATTAAAACACCGCTAGTGCGCGCTGCAATTTTTTTTACTTTTAACATCGATTATTCATATAACTGATGTTAAAAATCTTGTCTTGGGTAATTTTTACATTGATTACTTAAAAACAAATGTTAAGGAATAAGTTTTAACATCAGTTTTTAAATAACCAATGTTAAAATCTAGATATTTAACATAGGTTATTGAATAACCGACGATAAAACCCACAACATAAGGGATTTAACATCGATTATATAAATAAATGATGTTAAAACATTTTTAATGTTAGTTATTAAATAATTAACATTAAAACCCCAATGTGAAAGCTATTTTTTGTACTAGTGACTCAAGGATACATGTTGACATGGATGGATAAGTGACGATGGTTACCATACACATGATAGCCACATTCGGGTTATTGAGGATCCAGAATAATGACATACATAGAATTTGAGTTTGAGGATGATCATCTCATATCTAGTGAGGAAGGATCGAAGCCACACAAATTATTATATATAGGATATTGTGAATGAAGATACGTTGATATCACCATATATCAATGGCATAGAATGTGAAGCATTCACTATTAAAAAACAGGCCTTTAACAACACTAAAAATGGCCTTTATCAGTGCTAGATAAGCGTTGAATACCAAAGCAAGATTAAAAGACCTAGTCTTTTTTCAGCGCTAAAAAAGCACTCATAAAGGGGACCTTTATCAATGCCTCTAGAAGCATTGATAAAGGATACCTTTATTAGCATTTGTAAAAGCACTAATTAAGGGTACCTTTATCACTATTTGTAAAATCACTAATAAAGGGAACCTTTATCTACATTTGTAAAAGCGCCGATAAAGGAGTCATTTATCAGCATTTGTAAAAGCACTGATAAAGGACACTTTATAAGTTCTTTTAAAAGAATTGATAAAAGGTTATACTGTAGTGTTCTGTTACAACACACTATAACACCAGTGCAATTTTTTGTAACAACACACTACAACACCATAAACACCACCATACATCAAAAAAATCAAGTACCAATACAAAATTTAAATGAAATAAATTTTACAACAAAAATACAAGAAAAAAAACTATATTATAGACATTTAAAACATTGGTTTATACAATTACATAAGTAAAAATTATTATATACATTCAAAAACATCAATGTTCCTTTGTCTTTTGATCCTGACCCCGACTCATTCTATTGTTGTGCAAACCTCCCCTGCTCAAGAAAAATAATACACCTGTATAAGAAAACAATTCTTATGTTAGTAATAATATAAATAAATAAATTAACATAAAATGTCAATTTTAAACTAAACTTTTATTCATACCAAGAAAACTATGCATCATATTGAGTTGTGGTTGATTCTTTCATATCACACCATTTATTGTTCGTCTTCAAGCATTATCTCTGTAAAAATTAACTAAATAAATATAAGATAAAAATTATAAGGACATTAACCAAGTAATAGAATATAGAATGATGAGAAAAAAATCTAGACTCTTTTGCTCAGTTTTGGCGATGTGATGCGCATTTTAAACAAAAATGACACTTATATATTGAAAATATTCATTTGGAGTCATACCGGTCACACTATGCATCAGATTGAGGTAAGAATGATTCCTACATGTCACAAATGACTTATGGACTATTGTATTAAAGTATCAAAATAATCAGAATATTTTTTCTCAGTTTTGAGTACGTCACTTATCTTTTTTACTAAAATGTAATTTTAAACTGGAAACACGCACATTGAGTCATACCAGTCACATCATGTATCAGTTTTACATGATACCAATTATTACACATCAAAAACGAATTATGAATCATTTTACTAAATTATCAAGACAATCCATGTGTTCTTTCTTGATTTTTAGTGAGCGACACTTTTTGAACTAAAATGTTGATTTTAAAATGATAACGGACACTTTGAGTCATACCGGGAACATTATGTATCAGATTGAAGTGAGGTTGATTCATATATGTAAAAAATGCCTTATGAATAATTTTACTAAATTATCAAAACAATATTAATGTGTTTTCTTGGTTTTGAGTAGGTCAGCTGTCTTTTTTACTAAAATGGATGCTAATTTTAAATAAAAAGAGACACTTGGAGTCATACCGGTCACACCGTACGTCGGATTGAGGTGAGACTAATTCCTAAAAATCCTAAATGACTTATGGATCATTTTTATAAATTATCAAAACAGTTTGAATGAGTTTTCTCAGTTTTGAGTATGTCACTTGTTTTTTTACTAAAATGTAATTTTAAAATGGAAACACACACTTTGAGTAATACTGATCACTTTGTGTATCGGTTTGATGTGAGACTGATTCCTACACATAAAAAATAAATTATGAATCATTTTTATAAATTATCAAGAAAATCTGAGTGCGTTTTCACTATTTTTAGTGAGTGACACTTTTTGAACTAAAATGTTGATTTTAAAATGATAACAGACACTTTGAGTCATATCAGACACATCATGTATCATATTGAGGTGAGGATAATTCCTACACATAAAAAATAAATTATGGATTGTTTTAATAAAGTATCAAAACAATACGAATGAATTTTCTTGGTTTTTAGTAGGTTAGTTGTCTTTTTTACTAAAATGGATGTTAATTTTAAATAAAAATATGCACCTAGAGTCATAACGGTCACACCATGTGCCAGATTGAGGTGAGGATAATTCTAACACATCCCAAATGAATTATGGATCTTTTTACTAAAGGATCAAAACAATTTGAATGCATTTTCTTTGTTTTGAGTAAGTCACTTGCCTTTTATACTAAAATGTCATTTTAAAATGGAAACACACACTTTGAGTCATACTGGTCACATCGTGTATTAGTTTGACATGAGACCGATTCCTACACATCACAAATGACTTATGAATTTCTTTCATAAATTATCAAGATAATACAAGTTCATTTTATTGGTCTTCATTGAGTGACACATTTTGAACTAAAATGTCTATTTTAAACTGATAACGAACACTTTGAGTCATACCAAGCACATTGTGTATCATATTGAGGTGAAACTAATTACTACACATCAAAAATGACTTATGGATACTTTCAATAAAGTATCAAAATAGTATAAATGTGTTTTCTTGATTTTAAGTTGGTCAGTTTTATTTTTTACTAAAATGGATGTCAACTTTGAATAAAAAGACATACTTGGTGTCATATCGGGGACAACGTGCATCAAATTAAGGCAAGGATGATTCATACACATAAAAATGACTTATGGATCCTTTTAATAAATTATCAAAATAATATGAATTTGTTTTATTGTTTTTGAGTATGTCACTTATCTTTTTTACTAAAATGTCATTTTAAACTAGAAATACATACTTTGAGTCATACTGGTCACATCATGTATTAGTTTTATGTGAGAACTATTAATAAATGTAAAAAATGAATTATGAATCCTTTTCCTAAATTATTAAGACAATACGAGTGTGTTTTATTAATTTTTAGTGAGTGAAACTTTTTGAACTAAAATGTCAATTTTAAACTAAAAATGATCACTTTGAGTCAATCGGGCACATCATGTATCATATTGAGGTGCATATGATTCCTATAAATAAAAAATGACTTATGGATCATTTTACTAAATTATAAAAATAATATGAATGAATTTTCTTAGTTTTAAGTAGGCCAGTTGTCTTTTTTACTAAAATGGATGTCAATTTTAAATAAAAAGATGTACTTGGAGTCATACTAGTCACACTATACATAGTATTGAGGTGCATATGATTCCTACACATAAAAAATGACTTATGTATCATTTTAATAAAGTATCAAAACAATTTGAATGTTTTTTCTTAGTTTTGAGTACGTCACTTGTATTTTTTACTAAAATGTCATTTTAAACTGGAAGCACACACTTTGAGTTATACCGGTCACATTGTGTATCAGTTTGATGTAAGACCAATTAAAAAATTTCACAAATTAATTATAAATAATTTTTATAAACTATTAAGACAATATGAGTACATTCAATTAGTTTCCAGTGAGTGAAACTTTTTCAACTAAAATATCGATTTTAAACTGATAACGGACACTTTGAGTCATACCAGGCACATCGTGTATCAGATTGAGGTAAAGTTTATCCCAACACATCAAAAATGACTTAAAAATTATTTTTCTAAAGTATAAAAAAAATATTAATGTGTTTGATTATTTTTCAATAGGTCAGTTGTCTTTTTTACTAAAATGGATGCCAATTTTAAATAAAAATATGTACTTGGAGTCATACTGACCACAACGTGCATCGAATTGAGGTTAGAATGATTCATAAATGTCTCAAATGACTTATGGATATTTTTTGTAAAGTATCAAAACAATAAAAATTCATTTTCTTGGTTTTGAGTATGTAACTTTTCTTTTTTACTAAAATGTCATTTTAAACTAGAAACACACACTTTGAGTCATACCAGTCACATCATGTATAAATTTGATGTGAGAATGATTGCTACAATGTCAAAAATGACTTATGAATAATTTTAATAAATTATAAATACAATAAGAGCATGTTTTATCAGTTTTAGTGAGTGACTCTTTTTGAACTAAAATGTCGATTTTAAACTGATAACAGAAACTTTGAGTCATACCGGGCACATCATGTATCAGATTAAGGTGAAGCTGATTCCCACATATCAAAAATGACTTATGGATCATTGTTCTAAAGTATAAAAACAATAATAATGTATTTTCTTGGTTTTGAGTATTTTATTTGTCTTTTTTACTAAAATTAATGTCAATTTTAAATAAAAAGAAACACTTGGACTAATATCGGTCACACCGTGTGTCAGATTGAGGTGAGGCTAATTCCTACACATCCCAAAGCCTCAAAATAATCCCAATTTCTAATGTTACCAAGATTTACATTACCTTTCTATGTTGAGTTTCCAACACTGCATATTGACTCAATATGAAATGTTGGAAGTTTGACAAAGAAAGACAATGGAAAGCATGGTGATATTGAAAGAAAGGAACATGTTATCTCTTTTGTGTCTTATTGTAGATAGTTGAAAGAAAAATATGACTTCAAAAAATATTTATGAAAAAAACTAAATAATTATTAGATAAAAATGATAAGAAAATTAACTTACAAATAGTAGATAAAATGATGACAAAATTAATTAAATAACTAGTATGAATTCACTGTTTTCATGATGACTGTATATATTATTGAATTATTTCCTTACTGTCATTATCTCAGTTTCATTATTAAAGTATAATCTCTCATGAGCATGAGCAGCTTCAAACAAACCACCCCAACACGAACAAAAGAATCCACCTGTATAAAAAACAATTATTATACGAGTAAAACAAAAAAGAAATAAATTAGACATAAACATGAAAAAATACATTAATTATATGTACAATTATTTTATTGTAAAAACATAAATATTACCTCTATGATTGACCATAGGCAATGTCATTTCTCTTTCTGTAAATGCAATGGAAAGAACTAGAAGGAAAGTGAAAAATTTTAACACTATAGGGGTGAAAAAGTTATAGAGGAGAAGAAAATTGTGGAAGTTTTGGTGTAGAAAGGCATGGAATATGAAAAAAAATATTCTAAAATAAAGGAACTTTGAAAATATGACTTCCCAAAAGATCTTTGAAAATAAATAAATAAGTATTAGATAAAAATGATAATGAAATTAACTTAAAAATATTATATAAAATGATGAAAAAATTAATTGAATAAGTAGTAGGAATTAACCTTTTCTTGATGGTTATATGAATTCTTGACTCATATCCTTGTTGTTAATATATCAGTTATAGTCTCAAAGTCCAATCTCTCACGATCATGATAAACTTCGAACAAACCACCCCAACTCGAACAAAAGAATCTACCTGTATAAGAAAACAATTATTATATAAGTAATAATAAAAATAAATAAATTAAACATAAATATGAAATAATAAATTAATTCTATGGATAATGATTTTACTATGAAAATAACAAGATTACCTATATGATTAAGCAAAGGTAGTTTCATTTCTCTTCTATTAATGTAAGTGTTGAGTCAATAAGGTTTTCCTTATGACTTTTACATTCCTTCATACTTGGGGGAGATTGTTAAGTCAATAAGGTTTCCTTACGACTTTACCATTCCTTCTTGTTTTGAAAATCACAAACACCTCATCTTAAGGCAAATTTATTTTTACCCTATGTTTTACTTCTGTAAGGAAAAATTTTCTTCCCTAAGGAAATTTATCCTTATCGTGTTTTGATTACTCATATCACAATTTTTCTAAGTATAAAATTTGGTTTGAAACCAAAACCTTGGAATCCTATAATTACCTAGATATGAGACATTATGAGTTCTAACTTTGAATTCTGAATCAGAATTCTAGTTACGAACTCTTCTAAGTTCTGACTCTGAATTCTAAATCATAATTCTAGTTACGAACTCTTCTAAGTTCTGACTCTGAATTCTGATTATGAATTCTGGATATGAACTCTTCTGAGTTCTAACTCTAAATTCTGATTACGAATTGTGGTTACGAACTCTTTTGAGTTCTGACTCCGAGTTCTCTAAATACAGACTCTGAACTCTTATAAGTTCTGACTCCGAATTCTCATGAACTCTGACTCTGAATTCTCATGAACACTGACTCTGAATTTTGTGAGTTTTGGTTCCGAATTCTCATGAATCCAGATTCTGAATTTCCTTGAAATTTAGACTCCAGAATTCTATAGAATTCAGGTTCCGAATTCCTAGAAAACAGAATCCAAATATACTTGTATTATAGACTCCGAATTCAATTTTGGTTAGACTCTGAACTTTCATTTACTTACATTCCGAATATCAGATTTTAGTTATGTAACCATATTTTTGATTCACCTGTTTTTTCCATAAAACGATGTCGTGTATTCAGCTACTAACTAACTGTTGTTTCAGTGACATGTGTACAGGTCCCTCCGAAATTCAAGGAAAAATATGACTTTTGGAGGAGGGAGTCGACCGTTGAAGCCGTGACTATAAATAAAATCTCATTTTAAAGAGATCACAACAAGTTGATCAATCTAGAGATTATATGCTACTGAAGTGATTTATAGAGAGAGGGGATTTATTGATTAGTGCGTACAAAACTACTTGTTTAGATTTGATTTGTGCGACTCCTAATGTTGCTGATTACATTCAAGGGCTTTCGGGGATAGGAAGACAGAGGTGCCGACTACCTTGAAGTTGAGGGCTTCCTTGTTGAGGAAGAAAGAGGTACCGACTACCTGAAAGTTGAGGGCTTGCGGGGATAGCAAGACAGAATCCAATCTCCATATCGAGAGCTAACCCTGGTGTGGTTAATACATAATTTCTTGAAAGTATAAATCAAGGGACCTTTATCCAAGGTTGTTGGATACCCTTCTCTTTGGGTTAAAAGATTTACTACTATTACTTGTTTTGTTACAAGTTTTTCCACTGCATTTGTATTGTTAAGGAAAGTATAACTATCTTATACTTTCTTATACTTGTACTCTTATTTAGTTAGATTCTATATGCTTTAAGGTAGAATCTTAATCTTTGTAAACTTTCATTAAGTTTCATTTTCCGGAACCATCTTTTCTGGAATTGATTTCTCAGAATCATATTTCTGGAATCTAGAAAGTGTGTAGAACTAGAGGTTTTGTGAATTACCCTGTTTAACCTTGTTAAACATCACCATATTTAAAAGTTCTAAAGGAATTTTTAAAGTATAAAATTCACCCCCTTTTGTATTTTGAGCATCTCATTATTACACATTCGATCCTACAGGCGGTTGAGGGAACTTGAAGGAAAGTGATAAATTCCAACACTACAGGGGTGAAAAGTTTTTAAGGGAGAAGAAGTCTATGGAAGTTTTTCTGTAGAAAGAAATAAAATATGAACAAAAATTTTGTAAAATAAATGAACTCTACAAGGATTAACTTTACATTTTCCAAAGGATTTTCTTCATTATAGTATGTTCTTCCACAGGATTGGTAACATCATCATGCATAGAAGAAATTTTCTACATGAGTAGTAAAACATTTAATTTAGATTATGTTAATATAGTAGATAACAAATAATATTATAAGTAAAAACATAGTATATTAAAAAACACTTTTACCTCATCATCAAACTCTCTTTATTTTTTTAAAGGTTTTAGTGATTTGGTTCCTCGATCAAGAATCCAAATCCCCTATTTGTGTTCACCTCTAATGTACAATAAAATGTCTATAATGGGACCACTATAAACTGATTGTGATATCCCAATGAAAAGGTCATCATTGATTGAATTTTCATCTGACCCAATATTTTTTTTAGTCATTAGTAGGAAAATATACCAATTCTTATTTTTTGTATTGGGGACATAAAATACTTGCACTACTTGTGATGCCATTATGAATGGCTCATCCTTTCCCCTTGGACACTAAAATTCACCTTCACGAATCCCATTTCATTAACTTTCACTACACTCATATTATCAACCCATTTGAAATGGAAAATTAACACTTGAAAAAATCTAACTCATATATCTCTTTGATAATGCCAAAATATGAAATATTTTCCTAAGTTGGATTTCTATCCTTGGAACCAGCTATGTGCACTACTTCCACCATAAGCACAACACTACCATTTTGAATTGTACTGAAACCATAATGTTATTTTTTATAGAAATTATAACCATTGATTACGAAACCAGTGTAAGATATATCATTTTCATTCAGTCCCCTAGCTAGAAATCAAAATCATTCGACAATTGAATTCATATTTTCAGATAACTCCTTATAAATTTGATCTTGGAACCATCCTATAAAATGTTGATTATATATATTTGATATCCATACTTTATCCCTTGATGGATTAAAATCTCTAATAATTTCTTTGTGGGATTCAATTTATAGATCAACATTGTCACTATTATGTAAAATGTAAAGGTGCGCTTACTCCCGTTCTATCAAGGTAATTGTAACAACATCTATTTCGGAAATAACTTTTCCTATAAGGCATCCATTATGATGAGACTTTGAGAGACTGATTCTATCAACATATGATAGGTAATTGGTATAGAATTCAATAGCTTCTTCAACAAAATATATTATTCTTCAATATAAATTTCTGTCCAACTTCGATTCTTGACATAACCTTTCAAAATATTCACATACCATTCAATGGGGTGCATCCATCTATAATGGATAGGACCACATAGTTGAACCTCTCTAACCAAGTGAAACATTAGGTGGACCATTATATCAAATAATTATGGTGCTAAGAACACCACTAATTCACATAATATGACTGGAGCCTACTTATTCGTGATTAGAAACTTCATCGGGTCTATAAATTTACTACATATGGCTTTGAAAAAGAAGCAGAGTATGGTTAATGAATTTCATACATTTTGAGGTATAATGCAATGGAAATAAACATGTATTAAAATTTTTATCAAAACATGACAATCATGTGATTATAGTCCCTATAACTTCAAATTAGTTATTAACATGACATTCTTGATATTTGACGAATACCCCTCAAGAAATTTTACACTATTAAGGAAAAGGAAAAATTGATTTTTTTGTCTGGATAGAGTGTAAGATACTAGAGGAAGAAAAATACACCCTTTACACTTCACTCGTGCCAAATATTCTCTTATCCCAATGTCAATCATTTTAACTTAGCCTTAATTTTATCTTTCATTTTTCCAGGAACATTTAGTAACCTGACAATAACACTATCTATAACACCTTGAGTTTTTATGGACCTTTTTTTCAGATAAATTAAATTTTCATTTATGTATTTCAATTCACTAAGTCAAACATTCCTTTCACATGATATGGAATTGGAATACATTACATGGAATATCAACTTGGTGTAAGTTACATGCAACACTGAGTTTCTACGAAATGTCTTTTTATTGTTATTATTATTTAAATGATATAATTATAATCTAGCCATTAAAAAAAGCAATATTAATAGTGATAACTACTTTTCAAATATTGTTTATAATGGTTTTATATAAATAAAACATATTGATAATGAAATATATAATTTTTGGTAAAGTCCTTATATGTTTAAAAATACTATTTTCTCAAACAAACTACTTTTCATGTCCTTTTGTGGAAAATATAAAATTAATTTAATAAAATAAACTTCCGTTTTTGAATTTATAATGTCTAAATTATCTTAGGGTAAAATTTTGTAATTTTTTCGAGAAACTGCATTTTTGGATGAATAGTGAAAAATACCGGATTTTAATTCAAAACTTCTTTTTCATCTAATTTATTTATAAGGTTAAATTAAATTTTAAATTGTTTTAAAAGTTAAATTATATAATATTTTTATAAATTAATCTAATTTAGGTTATTGGAACCAATTTCACATTGAAATTGGATTTAAAAACTTAGCAAACTTTTGATCTTTTTTACTTTAAAAACCCACAGTATTGTCCCGTCAACAAGATTAATTTTAAATTAATTACTACCAATTATGTGATTAGAATTTAGAAAAATGGATTATATATTTGTAATAATCATAATTTATAATTTATAATAAGGTAAAATTAGTTTTTGACCAAAAATATTAGTAAAAGTAATTAAAATTAATTACATCGATTAAGGTAAAATTAAGCTTAACTAAAGACTAAAACTTAAATTAAAGACCCAAAACAACTTAGAAACTTGTAAAAAAAACCCATATTCTGGCCATTATTTTTCAATTAAACATACATTATTGAGTTTTTTTAGTTTGGTATGACTTTTTTTAGGTAAAAACATGGGTGCACCTAACTTGTTTTAAAAATGTCAAGTGTGTCCTTTCCATTCCCTATAAAAGGACACCACCTCCCCCTCTTATTTACACCTCTAAAACCAATTAGGTTCGGAAAAGATCTGAATAATCTAATTCCAAACATTCCTCCCTTATTCCTATAATCCTCCCTTGTTCATAAGGCAATCCAAGGAAGCCTTTTGGCACAAACCAAAAAGAGTTACCCGATTAAGAGGTAACATCTTCTCCCAAGGTCCTTTTTTTTATTTTCTTTCTCCACCCTCCACTCTCTTTATTCCATGATTGTATAAAAAAAAGTATCATAAATATAATATTATTTTTTTATTCTAATTTTTTTACCTACAATTACACACACCACCATCTAATGGGTAACAAACACACTGTTTATGAGTACGGCAAACTACCACCTCACTAAATGAAGATTGTTCATTTTTTCCTTTACCACCTCTCATGGTGGAAATTTTGGTATACAATATGTTTATATATTTTATATATTATATATATTATGTATTTAATCTTTTATATTCCTTTTACAATACATATCTTTTTTACTTTTCATTTGGTGTAAATATGATAATTTCGTTTGAGGAAGTGTGGACTACCGCCCCCTCAAAGCGACGTGATTCGTTCACACACTACATGGAATATATTAAGAACGAGTTTAGTGAAATTATATGATATATCTAACATTATAATTATACTTTAATTATATTATATACATATATACATATATGTCATTTTCTTTCTTTCTTTCAATACGACAATAAAAATGGAAACAACGTTCATGCGTACGTACGTCTTACCATATCCATGAATGGTGTATTCCATTTAACACCTCTATATTATATATATTATTATAATAAATATATAATAAATATATAATAAATATATATTATATTTATATCATTTTTTAAATTCTGGAATCATGATATAAGAATAAGGACCAACGATATAACAAATTAAGACACATGCGAAGAACAAAACGAATATTATCTAAAGTGAAACCTTAACATAGGATGGTTAACAAGCAGGTAATATAAGGCCATAATAAAACCATATATGTTATTAGATATAATAATATGGTTCTATAAAATATTTATAATAAATTTATATTTATTATATAGGTGGTTTGAATGAGTAGGGTGAGAGTCAGGACATAAGGTAAGGGGATTTCATCTCACTTATTATTTTCATGAGATACATGCTATGTTCACCACTCTTTACTTTTGTGAGGTGTATTTACTTCACATGATTGTATTATATAATTTTATGATCTTTCTTTCATGGGGTTTAAGTTTCAAAAGTTACCAAATCGGTAAAATAATTTTTGTCTCAATTTGCCTTCTTTGAGACTCATGTTTTTTATGCACCTAAATTCCTTTTCGAGGTGTATATACTTAAATTTTACATGTTATATCATAAATTTAATTATTTTAATGATATTTTAAACTTCATTTAATTTCATTTTCTTACATGGAGAGTATGATCCCAAGTTACCAAGTTATAATAGTTTATTGAAACAATATCATCGTTTTTTGAGATTGTTTATATTTATGCTTAATTTGATGAAATATTATGATACATATCTCAATAACAATCAGGAGTTTACTTATAATATGTTTATTAAATATATATTCATGTAATAGTACCATTTTCCCATTCTTTAGTACTTAAGAAAATGTTTTGAAGTAAAATTTGACTGTATCTCTCTCTAGTTGGAAATCTATTATATTCAAAAACCTTGTTTTAAAAAATGTTTTCAAAATATATTTGAAGCCCATTTTCATGGAAAAATTATTTTAAAAATGTTTTATGGTTTTTAATGCTTCCTTTATAAGTTTTCAAAGCTATTTTCTAAGAAAAAGGTTTTCAAAAAGGTTTTATATTTTGAAAATAATTTTCAATGTAGAAAGGATATTTTAATCAAGAAATATTTTTAAAAGATATTTCAAAATTAATTCCCATATAAGATAACTTCTATTGGTGTTACTCATGCCTTTCTGGGGAAATTATTCAATTTTTCTATTCATATTATTTCTTTGAATGGATTATGTTTTGATGGAATGATGTTTATAAAACCCATTTCTCTTTGACAGGTTATATTCTTTTGAAACCCACTTTTTTTCATGGGTTATATTTATGATGAAATGATTACGAAACATGTATCTTTCTATAGTTTATGATATGATTAAATTTTTATAATAACCATTTATTTTCATGGGCTAAGATATGATTATTTATGATATCATGGCACTTGTATGCATGATTTCATTATGAGATTGGTGGGACCTATATCTCCCTCTAACGAATTGGGTAAATATTTATATCTCGTGAGATAGACATGACTGGAATGGAAAATGAACTCAGTTCAGTATTATAGGAATATAATTAGAAATGAACTTGGTTCAATATTATAGGGCTGGAATGAGGAGTGAAATCGGTTCAATAATACAGGGATGGAATGGGGTGTGAACTTGGTTTAGTAAAGGACTTTGTCCACTAAGATGGTCTTGACAACAATGCCTTGACTACTATTAAAATCATTATATATGATTATATGTCTTCTACAATTACATGTTTTATTCCTATGTTATGCTTTCATGGATTATGTTATTTTATTTCCTTTTGATTCATGTCTTCTAAACTGCCAAGATTTATTCCATGATTTATGTATATGATCTTTGATATACAAGGTATGATATTATATTTTCATGATCATGTTCTCATAAACCTATGATATTATACTTAAATATATCCCTTATTTACCCTTACTAAGAATTTGAGCTTACCCCTTTTTATGTTTCCTTCTCCAGGTTATGAAGATATGTATTATTTCTGATGTGTATAAGAAGGGTTCTAGTCAAGAAGAACCTAGTGGGAGATAATTTAGATCACTTATATATCAATGTTTATGTTTCCATGTTTCTAAATGAACTAGACTGGTACAGTCTTTGGGCATCTATTTGTATAATGTTTTAAGTATTCTGAAAATGTTATTTAATATCAGTGTCTGAAAAGCGAGGGTTGCTATAGTTGGTATCAGAGCAAGGTTTAGTTAACCTTTGGAAGCTAGGATGAGAAAAAATTAGTGAGAACCCTAAGGAAATGTCTAAGTATAAGTCTAAGAATAAGGAAAAGTATAGGAAAATGTCCTAGAATTTTGGAAAAGGATAGAGTGAGTGGTTTCATAGACATACATCCTTGTATGGATACTACAAGTGGATGTTTCTATGACACTGATGTAGCTAGGGGTAATAACTCTGACAAGTTGTTTCGGGCCTAACTTAGGGTAATATAGTACACAAAAATAGGCCTTACTGAACACCTGGTTTAACACTCTTGGGGGATATACTTTGGGAATTCACAAACTCTTCATGAAACATCATGAAATATTTAAATATAAGTTTGCTATGAATAACCTAGGATGAACCTAGGGTGTCATAGATTAAGGAAGGTGTCATGATTTAGACATCCTATAAGTAATTGTTTTCATGACTATGTGGTTTTCTTCTATGATAAGTAATGATCACACTATGCTTATGGTTTTAGTCAATGGAAGGAATTTGAAGTAACTGGATTAACGTTGAGTGTGATGGATTATTTGCTGATGAGCAATCAATTGGGATGATCACTAGAGTGAAATATGTTGTGATCATGCCTAATCAGTTTTCATAGAACATGATTAATAATGTGTATCTAATCCAACTCTCAGACTCACCAAGGAATAGAAAGAATGATTTTTATGAGATTTCGGGTAATGGAGACCATGGAGGAAAGAAGATTCAGTTTTTTTTGTTGAAAGAATGTGGAAATAATCACCTAAGTAAATGCATTAGAGGAATACAAATGTGTTTTGACTATGGAAAATAAGGACACAAAGCAAGTGATTGAAAGAGAAAAATGACGACTTAGGTTAATGAAATGGATGATAATATTATCCTCTATAAGGAATCATTGAAGGTTAAGTGCATTAAGGGTGGAATAAATAGTCATTATGAAACACAATGTCCCAAGAGGAAATCTCCTGAATAGAATCAGAAATGTGGTGTGAGTAATGGTTACATTGAGGATGATGATGAGACTACATATTAAATGTGAAAGGAAATAGGTATGTGTAATAGGATGAGGTATCCTTTTTAATGGAGTAAAGATGAAGTAGAATAATAAAAGTTTTTATGTATTTGGATTCAATAATTATGAAAGGTGAAATATATAAGGATTGTTCAGATTATGTTTTTTGTCACGGATTTACATGAGCACGTTGAATTGTTTTGATGTAAAAAAAGTGATATAATGGCAAGATGATGTCCATATAAAACACATGATTAAGGGAAATATAACCCTTAATATGTTCCTTATGTTAAGATATCGTTGTTTGGAAAAAGATATGTGGGATATGAATAAGTAAATTGGACGATACTGATTACCTTGGAACTAATTAAGGACCTGTTGATAAGTAGTTCATGCTATCATGGATGAAGCTTACAACTTATTGGATTGATGGATAATTTCTAGTAATCTATGGAATAAGGAAGCATGCATGTTTTCCATAAGGATTTATGGTAATTCAGGTTGTTACCATGTTCCAAGATAATTTACCATGAGGGTATTCACATGTTTGGAATGTTACAACCAAGAGATAATTTGTGATATATGGGGGATCAATGTTAAGTTAATTTCATGACTATCTTTCTAAAGTTTTGGATTTTCATATTTTAGAAGGGTTATAAGTTTAACAATTCATGAAAAGTTTAAGTTAAACTTAGGAGGATGTATTTATGTATTGAGATTGTATTTAAAACCTTAGTTAAAGGCTATTTAGCGATTACCCATATTTTAAGGTTTTCCATCATATTTTGGAATTATATTAGTATGGATTTAGAAAAGTAAATCATGTATGTCAGGTGAAAACCAATCAAGTTCAGCTAGGTTGTGGGTCTTGAACCCATGACCGAAGGACGATAAGGGTTTCACACCTACCACTAAAAATTTGTTTATATAAATAGTTAAAAGCTCAACCAATGAATAAAAAATTGTTTATATAAATATATCAAGTAAGTATATTTCCTTATATTATTGGTCAATAAAATAATTACTCAAAGATATGATCATGATAAAAAATGTCATCCTAATACCTTAATTTTTTTGAATAAATGGTCTTATAAATCATTACAAATTTATTAATTTAAGGCCCACAACTTTTCTTTGATCATTCACTTGTTTGTGATTGATGACCTCAATCACCCCTATAAATATTTATGCTTTTACTCCATGTCCAATATTCACTCCCAACCTATGTTATCCTATGGGGAAACCAAGTTATATGTTACATTGGGTAACCGTTATGGTTTTAACTTCCCCATTTTAAGGGAAGTTTTAGTATTCATTTTTATGATGTGGGTTTCTATGAATGAAACTTTTAAGTATTAAAACTTTGATAACCCAGATGAATTTCAAGGGAGAAATTCATTTTAAGGGTGGTAGAATGTAACAACTCGAGTTTTATGGACCATTTTTTGAATAAATTAAATTTTCATTTGTGTATTTAAATTCACTGAGTCAAAAATTCCTTTCACATGGCACTGGCTTGGTGTACATTACACGGAATGTCGACTTGGTGTACGTTACACACAACACTGAGTTTCTACGAAACGTCTTTTTATTGTTATAATTATTTAAATGATATAATTATAATCTAACCATTAAACTGAGTAATATGAATAGTGATAAATAATTTTAAAATAATTTTTATAATTTCTTTATATAAATAAAACATATTGATAATGAAAGATATAATTTTTGGTAAAGTCCTTTTATGTTTAAAAATACTATTTTCTCAAACAAACTACTTTTCATGTCCTTCTATGAAAATAATAAAATTAATTTTACATTCATTTAGAGATTTAATTTGATAAAATAAAATTCATTTTTGAATTTATAATGTAGAAATTACCTTAGAGTGAAATTTTGGGATTTTTATGAGAAACATCATTTTTGGATGGATAGTGAAAAATACCGGATTTTAATTCAAAAATATTTTTTCATCTAATTTATTTATAAGTTTAAATTATATTTTAAATTGTTTTAAAAGTTTAATTAGACAATAGTTTTATCTATTAATAAAATTTAGGTCATTTTAAACAATTTTACATTGAAATTAGATATAAAAACTAAACAAACTTCTGATATTTTTTACTTTAAAAACCCACAATATTGTCATGTCAAAAGGATTAATATTAAATTAATTTATGAAAATTATGTGATTATAATTTGTAAAAATGGATTCCATATTTATAATAATTATAATTTATAATTTATAATAAGTTCAACTTAGTTTTTTACCAAAAATATTAGTGAAACTAATTAAAATTAATTGCATCGATTAAGGTAAAATTAATCTTAACTAAGGACTAAACATTAAATTTAAGACAAAAAACAACTTAAAAACTTGTCCAAAAACCATTTTATGTCCATTATTCATCCATCTACCTTCAATTATTGAGTTTTATTTTTTATGACTTTTTTCAGGTAAAAATGTGGGTACACCTAACTTGTTTTAAAAAATGCCAAGTGTGTCCTTTACCTTCACTGAAAGAGGCCACCACCTCTCACTCTTCTTAAAGCCTCTAAAACTACTTATGTTAAAACATTATATACCCAATAAAATTCCTAAAATCCCTACCTTCCTCTTGGAATCCTTCCATTTGGAATAAGGAAATCCAAGGAAGCCTTTTGGCACAAACCAAAAGGAGTTACCCGATTAAGAGGTAACACCTTCTCCCAATCTTCTTTCTTTTATTTTATTTCTCCACCCCCTCTAATACCATTATTCCATGATTTTATATAAAAAATAGTATCATAAATATACTATTATGTTCTTATTCTAAGGGTTTAACCTACACTTACACATACCTCCATCTAATGGGTGATAAATATATTGTTCTTGTGTATGACGAACTACCACATCACTAAACGAGGATTGTTAATTTTTTCCTTTATCTCCTATCATGGTGGAAATTATAATGGAAAATATATTTATATATTATATATAATATATTTATTATTTATTTAATCTTATTTATTACTTTTACAACATATATATTTTTAATTTTCATTTGGTGTAAATATAATAATTTCATTTGAGGAAGTGTGGACTACCGCCCCCTCAAAGTGATGAGATTCATTCACACACTACATAGAATGTATTAAGTATTATATTAGTGAAATTATATGATATATATAAAATTATAATGCTAATTTAATTATATTAAATACATATATACATATAGGTGATTTTATTTCATTCTTTTAATACGATAATAAAAATAGAAACAACATTCATGCGTATGTATGACTTACCATCTCCATGAACGGTGTATTCCATTTCATACCTATATATATTCTATAGATTATAATAATAAAAATATACTGAATATAAATTATTTTTATATCATTTTTTACATTCTATAATCATGATCTAATTATGAGGACTGATGATATAACAAATTAAGACACATGCGAAGAACAGAGCAAATATTATCCGAAGTGAAACCTTAACCTAAGATAGTTAAAAATAGGGAAATATAAGGTCTAAATAAAACAATATATGGTATTAGATATAATAATATGGTTCTTTAAAATCTTTATAATAAATTTATATTTATTTTACAAGTGGTTTGAACGATTATGATGAGAGTCAAGACACTAGGTAAGGGGATTTCATCTCACTTTTTATTTCCATGAGATACATTCTATGTTTTCCACTCTTACCTTTTGTGTGGTGTATGTAATGAGCATGATTTTATTCTATGTATCTTATAATTAAATTTATGGGTATTCACATATCAATTATATTATCTTTATTTCATGGGGTTTAATTTTCAAAAGTTACCAAATCGGTAAAATAGTTTTATCTCAATTTTCCTTCTTTGAGACCCATGTTTTGTTATTAACCTGAATTATTTTTTGAGGTATATATAATTACATTTTAAATGTTATATAATAAATTTTCTTATTTTACTGATGTTTTTAGCTTTATATAATTTAATTTTCTTACATGTATAGTATGATCCCAAGTTACCAAGTTATAAGAGTTTATTAAAACAATCTCATCATTTTTCAAGATTGTTTATGTTTTTGATTACTTTAATGAAATATTATGATCCATATCTCAAGAACACTCATGAGTTTCCTTATAACCTATTTATTTAAGATATATCCATGTATTAGTACCATTTTTATACTCTTTGGTACTTAAGATAATGTTTTTAAGTAAAATCTGACCATCTCTCTATCTGGTAGGAAATCTATTATATTAAAAAACCATGTTTTCAAAAAAAAAAATTCAAAAATGTTTTCAAAAGATATTTGAAGCCCATTTTCAAGGAAACAGGATTTTAAAATTTTTTTATGGTTTCAATGCTTCCTTTATAAGTTTTAAAATCTATTTTCAAATAAAATGGTTTTCAAAAAGGTTTTATGTTTTGAAAAGCACTTTCAATGCAGAAAGAATATTTCCCTCAAGAAATGTTTTTAAAAGATATTTTGAAATTATTTCCCATATAAGATAACATATTTTGGTGTTAATCATTCCTTTTTGGAGAAATTATTCAATTTTTATATTCATATTCTTTCTTTGAATGGATTATGTTTTGATAGCATGATGTTTATGAAACCCGTTTCTATAATACCTCGGGTGTCACAATGTTTTTATTTTAATTTATTTTATCTTGTTATAGAGCTGGATTGAGATTCAGTAGTTAATGGAACAAAAAGTTTAAGTTTTAAATTCCTTTTAGCTATTTCATATTTAGCCCCCATGGTTATTAGTAACCGTGAAATTCCCATGCACATGTCCAGAATTTTAAAAATTTAATTTTTATTTTTATTTCCTTTTTTATTTTTCTTTATTTATTTTCCTTCTTGTTTCTTACTACCTATGTTTCACACATAGAACCTCCCTCTCCCTTCTTGGCCATACTCCCCCTCCCTCATGGCTCCTCCTTTGTTAGATGATCTTCCTTGGTTTCTTCATGAATCTTGCTTTGATCTTTGAGTTAATTTCGTATGCCCTCATATCCTCCTATTATTTGACCGATTTTCCCCTCATTATTGCCCGATTTTGTTCGGCCAAACCATATGCCTTGGTTTAATTCAATTTTTTTGTTTCTTTCATTATTAGGGTATAAGGAATGCCTCTTGGGTTGACTTCGTGAGTATTCTGACATCTACCGCCGAATGAGAAGCAGATTGGCTCGTCTCAGCTCATTGACACTGCTCGGGGTAAGGTTTTTATTCGAATATTGTATTTCACACCTTCCATTTTGGTTCCTTGATGATTTAGGGTCCCTAGACATTGTTGTAGAATGTTGGTGGCTCCTTGAAGTGTTGCGCTCACATACATAGGTATGTGTGTATATAGATATATATACCTTCCTTGCACATTTTCCCTCATAGTGCAGGGAAAATGTATATTGGATTAAAGGTATATATATAGTAATGTATGTGAATGTACGCGTGGGTAGTCTTCATCAAGAGATTCAAGTGCCAAAATGTTTTGGATTTATACTCTTCTCTTGAGGTAGGTGTCACTATGCAATTTGTTTCCTTTGGAGTTCTAATATGATTTCACCCTTTTAATTACCTATTTCATTCAAGTAAAATTCTATGGAATAGCCTATTGATGATTTACAACAATTTAATTATCTCATTAACTTGGTATAATTGGTTAGTTTTGTGTAGTTCTTGTTTTATGTTTTAAATTGGAATATTTATTTATGTTAAGATTCTTATGAGATGAATTTCCCCCTTTTATGGTTTTAAAGTTGGGAAATGAGTCTTTTACCAGTTGGGTTTTCATTGGATGAAAATGGTATCTTAAAAAGGGAATTTGGTTTTAAATTGAGGCATGACCTCAAATGATTTCAAAATGGGGGTTTCAGTTTCATTTCAAATGGTGGTTTAAATGTGTGAGTTGCTTACCTTTTAGTGGAAATGCCTGGTTAGCCTCTTTAAAAGTGAATTGATGGAAATGGGTGGACTTGAGCCTTGTTTTTGTTTCCAAAGAATGATTCCCAACTGTTTCGGGTGGTTTTGTAATGTTTTGAAAGTTTGGGTAGGTTTTTCTTTGGATGGATGGTGCATTGCTTTGTGCAATGAGACTTGGTTTTGAAATAGGGTTTTATGCATTCCTTATGTTTGATAAAAATTACAATGAGTGTTTCCAATGATAAATTCACTTGATTATTGAGCTTTAGGAAAAATGGGTTTTAGACTGGGATTATTTTTCATTTAATGGGGTTTCCTTGTCTTAAAGGGGTGTTTTGGTTTTATAAAGTGAAAATGGAGTCCTCTTGAATTAATTGGTTATGCTCGAGGGTGTGTATGATTTACTTTGGAATTGTATCTGAATTTCAAATTGTTTTAAAAGTAATTTCCAATTATATTTAATATGAGTGAAGTCTCGGTTGGTATTTATGATGTGTTATTGATTTTCCCTTATTGAACCCTCTTGTTTTTATGAGGTTTATGTTCATGTGTTTGATGCTTGTGTTATTGGTGTTTTCTTATTTTTCTTTTGGGTTCCTTTGATTTATTAAATGATATATTGATTTATTAATTATTTAATTGAAACCCTAGGTTAGGGTTTGATTCAGGTTTTGTGGTTTCTTGTGGATTAGGGTTGTGCGAATGGTCCCTTGGGACATATTCTTGTGGATTCCATCAACCGCCGCCTAAGGCGAGGTGGTTTGGGATATTTTAGTTATCCGCCACCATCTAAGGTATGGATTTTATGACATTTTTTGGTTTCACACCATCTAAATTTGGGTCTTTATTTGTTTTAACATTTTCAGTATTTTTGGTGTAGTGCATTAAACTCTACTTTGCAATTTCGAGTCACTAGGTCTAAGGTAACTCGTATGAGTGTGCATTGGTATGTATATATATATGTGGGTTCCCCTATTAAATCTATGATTATCCATTTTATAAAATATACATGTATGGGGCTAGGTTTTCCCATGTATATATATATATATATATATGAAAATGCATACACAGGTGAGTGGTGACTAGTATATGCATATAACAATAGATGCAAGGATCCCCTTGCACATGTTCATGGCCATGCAGATGGTGCATATGCAATAGATTTCCTTACATGTATATGAAGGCTCATATGCTTAGTTATGGAGAAACAACTTTTAGTTAGAAAGCGTCAATGGATGAATGTTCGGTTTGGTTCCACCCTGAGGTAGGTTCGCTATGCCTTGATCTTTAATTTAAATTTCAATTATTTCTTGGTGTTATTTAAATGTGTGTCTTCTGCTTTTATATGAAATAAACATGATATATATATATATATATATATATATATATATTTATACATAAATGGTCGTGGTTTTTGAAAAATGGTATCCTAGATGTTTTGAATGTGAAATTGGTATTTCCAAAGACGTGTGGCCTTTCGGCCGATTTTGTTATAAAGGTTTAATGACATGCTTGATTTTCCAATGAGTTCCAAAGCAATTTAAAAAATGGTTTTTGGGTGTGAACATGAGATTAAAGGGTGATTTGACATTATTAAAAATGATTGATTCATTATAAGCATGGTTTTAAGTTTTTTTTAAATATATAGTACCTTGTTTGTTTAGTTGAACTTTCAAACTGTTTTGGAAACTTAAAAGTGTTATGTATACTAAAATGAAAAGTGTTTCTTGTAAGTAATTAATCCTTTTTGACACTTTGAGAATGGATTGTGAAAGTGGAAAACCCCTGCTTGAGGCATTCCCCTTAATTCAAGAAATGTGATACAAGTGTTAATGTGTGATTTGTGATATATTCCTAGTGTAAAGGCTTGTGTGTGGTTGTGTGACATAAAAAGGGGAATTCACTTAAGGGGGGAGATCAAAAGTGAGAGTTTGAATGGGTTTTGGATAAAGAAAGTGTAATTTTTGTATGTGTTTGTTTGATAAAACCTCACCATATTCAAAATAGAGCACATAGGAAACCCTGGGTACCTAGGTGGGAAGACTAGGACTAGTATGATAGATGATTTAGAAGTGATTCATCCCGATTTCATCTGGAAAGATTGACGCTAAAACACTAACTAAACATGTGATATGATCGGAGAATACTGGGCCTTGAGATGTGATCCCCCCTAGTAGCTTGTGCACGAGAACGTTGATGGTCATGGTTTCTATAACACATTTTTTTGATATTATTAGAGACCACTAAACCTTCGTATGTGATTCCCCCTAGTAGATCATGCACGAGAACACAGTTTTTTGTGGTTGTTATACCACATTTCACTGAGGTACGAGGTCGCTAGGATCCCACTTGTGTTAGTTACCTATATGGACTTCCCATAGTGCTTGTTTTTTACATGATACTTGTGATGTGATTTTCATTTCAGTTGTTTCATACTTGATTTATCATTTTTGAAAAACCATATTTTAATCTAAACTACTTTCTTTTCATTTAGAAATGTTAATGCATTCTTGGGAACTATTTTGAAAATTTAGTGTAATTAAAAAGTTTTTCTAAAAATTTAAACTTGTGACTTAAATTTTAAAGGAAAGAAAAACATTATTTTATTATGTCTTATTTTCAAACTAGCATGATTGAGTTTCCTTTTAAAGGTAAGGGCGTATGGAATTGTTATTATTTGGCATTCCTAATGAGCATCTCGGTGCTCAAACCTACTTTATATTTTCAGTTTTAGGTTCTAGTTTGGATCGATCTGGGAATGAGTGTGTTTTTGTGTTTGGTGGTGACCCATGAGGTACCTTGGAGGTATGTTCACTTGTGTAACTTTAATATTTTTTCTACTGCTAGTGTTTTTTTCTACATTATATATTTTTTTGTCTTCTGTTTATGGGATAAATTGTTCCCATCTTCTTTATTTTGATACCCAGCACTAGTTTCCAGCTCGTGGAGATCAGGAATGCCCTTCGAGCCTTATCGCGAGCCAGCTCGATTGATCGGATCATGGATAACCCGGGTTGGTTCATGAAAAAAATGGTATCATAGGGAGGTTCCTAATGGGACCTAGGTTTTTTATAATCCATGTCATTTGTGGATGTTTGGGTATAAGGGAAGAAAAGGTTAGCGGAGCTTGAGAGGTAAGGGTAGGGAGAGTTTAGATAGCTCTTTCTTGTCTTAAGGCTCAAGTTGTCGAGGAAAAGTTGAGTTTCGAATCATGGATTCGAGTTGCTGTGGGATTTTTTGATGTATTTAATACAATTGATGTTTTGATCCCCTTTGAGAATATTTGTGATAGTGGGGGTCACTCTTGGTCTCGGGTCAGAAAGGAAGGAGAACTTGAGATGCATGTTTGGCACACATTGCCTACAAAACCAGGCGATGCCCATGCGGTCAAGTCTGCCTCTTATATGTAGTGTGTTTCATGGTTGGTTTACGGTTTCCCAACCGTGGGACCAATGCATGCATAATACTATTCCTTTTCCGGTTGGTATGTTTTGGAATCCTCTTGATTTTGTATTTCTTGAAAGGTTGTTTCTGTACATTAGTAGTGGATTTAGGAGTGTTTTAGAATATGGGTTTTGTGATTCTTATGTGGGTTTCTATGTAGTGATTGTGTGTTCTTGGTTTTAAAAGATTTGATTGAGAAATAAAAACAGATTTTAAAGAAAACATTCATTTTCAAATTGGTTTTATGGGAAATAAGGAAGGGTGAATTTCCTTGGTTTTATAAAATGATTTTTAAAAATTGTTTCCTTCTTGTGAAATGGTGTTTTGGAACGGTATTGAGTTTAAATGGGAATCCTTGGGTTCTTGGTTTTCAAAATGAAACGAGATTTGGAATATGGTTTTGTGTGGTTTTCCTTGTTTTTGAAATGTGTGGGTTTCACAATGGTTGTTTGGTTTTGATGCGAGATGGCTTGGTTTTGGAAAATATCTTGGTGGAGGATGATTTTTAAAATCGTGTGGGGAAAATGATGTTTTCAAGGAAAAAGTTATTTTGGTAAAGATTATTGTGCCTATTTTGAGGGGTTTTGTGCACCTTGTTATGGCTCAAAGTTTTGTTTTGATTCTTTGATTTAGAATAAATAATTTGGTTTGGGTTAATAGGTATGAACTGCCGAGGTCCATGTCTAGTGTCATTGTTCTATCCTCTAGAATAATTGAAAGAGTTTATTCAGATCCAATGATTATCCTTACTCCGAGTGGAGTAGTGGACGCGAAACTTTTCTTGTGAGAGAGGTTGAGTTCTGGATTGTTGATCCTAGTTGAGTTTGAAGAAGTGAGTATCTTTTGGAATATTTTCTTTTAGTAGGTGTGACCTTAGTTTTGGAACTTGAGTTGTGGTTGTCTACATCTTGTGGATGTTGTTCTGTTTTCTCATTGAGTTATTAGGTTCTCGTTTCTTTAGAAAAGTTATAGACCTAGGGTGCACAATCGGGTAACTAGGGTGTTTGATTGACCAACTAAGTTTGGTATGCTAGCTGGAATTTTACTATGGCTTTTTTGGATGCACTGTGTGGGTGTGATCCACACTTTGAACCCGAAGTTATCTGCATGGGTTGTGACATGAGGTGAGACCTCTTATCACCTTTCAAAGCTCCTTGTGGTGGGTCTTCTTTCTTGAGTGTGGAAGTTCCTTTTTTGAGAATGTGTCCCTCATGGATGTTTAGTTATTTGAGCTATGTATTTTAGTATTTCTTCTTAGCCCCACCATTTTTCAGGAACTCTAAATGGCGGGGAGACCATGTTCAAGGTTTCTATGATGAATAAGTTTTCTTGTTTCAGGTTCTTGTTCTAGTAGTTCTTGGAGACATGGATGCTTTATAGTTAATTGGAGATATCGTTTTAAATATTTCAGTTGTTGCCTTTTAGTTTAAGCTATGTAGAATGTTTCTTTTGGGTAAGTCCTCTCTGAACTTTTTCGTTTTCTTTCTCTATTCCTACGATCGAGACTTTTTGGGGGACAGAAAGTGGCATGGTGGGGAGATTGTAATACCTTAGGTATCACTATGTTTTTATTTTAATTTATTTTATCTTGTTATGGAGAAGGATTGAGCTCTATTAGTTAACGGACTGAAACATTTAAGTTTTGGATGCCTTTTAACTGTTGCACGATTAGCCCACATAGTTAGTAGTAATCGTGCGACACCCGTGCGCGTGTCTAGAATTTTAAAATTTTAATTTCCTTTTTTATTTTTCTTTATTTATTTTTACTTCTTGTTTCTTCCTCCCTGTTTTTCATGTATAGCGCCTCCCCCTCCCTTATTGGTCATGCTCCTCCTCTCTCACCGCTCCTCCTTTGTTCAATGATCTTCCCCGATTTCTTCACAAATCTCACTTGGATCTTAGAGGTAAGTTCGTCTGCCCTCATCTCCTCCTATGATTTGGCCTATTTTCCCCTCACCGTCACCTGATTTCATTTGACCAAACCCTAGGTCTCGCATTAATTCGATTTTCATTGGTTTCTTTTGTCATTAGGGTATGCGGAATGCCTCTCAGGTCGACTTTATGCATATTCCGGTATTCGTTGCCAAATTCGAAGCAGATTGGCTTGTCTCAGCTCATCGACGCTGCTCTGGTAAGGGTTTTATTCCGCTGTTGTGTTTTTCACATTCCATTTTCATTCCTTGATGATTTAGGGTACCTAGACATTATTGTAGAATGTTTGTGGCTCCTTGAAGTACTACGCTCACATACATAGGTACGTGTGTATATTGATATATATACCTTTCTTGCACATTTTCCCTCATGGTGTGGGGAAAATTTATATTGGATTAAGGGTATATATATAGAAATGTATGTGCATGTATGAGTGGGTAGTATTTGTCAAGAGAATCAAGTGCCAAAGTGTTCCGGCTTGCTTCTCTTCTCTCGATGTAGGTGTCACTATGAAATTTTTTTCCTTTGGAGTTCTAATATTTTTACGCTCGTTTGATTCCCTATTTCATGCAAGTAAAATTCTATGAAATAGCCTTGTGATGATTTTCATCTATTTCATTATCTCACGACCTTGTCATAATTGGTTGTCTTGGTGTAGTTCTTGTTTTATGTTTTAAATTGGTATGTTTATTTGTACTAAGCTTATTATAAGATGCATTTCCCCCTTTTTGTGGTTTTAAAGTTGAGAAATGGGTCTTGGCCCAATTGGATTTTGATTGGGTGAAAATGGTATCTTAAAAATGGAATTTGGTTTTAAATTGAGGTGTGACCTAAAATGATTTCAAAACGGGGTTTTTAGTTTTATTTCAAATAGTGGGTTGAAATGTGTGAGTTGCTTAAATTTTAGTGGGAATTACTGGTTGACCAATTTAAAAGTGGGTTAATGGAAATGGGTGGCCTTGTGACTTGTTTTTTTTCCAAAGAATGAGTCCCAGGTGTGTTAAGTGGTTTTGTAATGTTTTGAAAGTTTGGGTAGGTTTTTCCTTGGATGGATGGTGGATTGCTTTGCGCAACGAGACTTGGTTTTGAAATAGGGTTTTATGAATTCCTTATGTTTGATAAAAATTCCAATGAGTGTTTCCAATGTGAAATGCACTTTATTATTGATCTTTAATCCAAATGGGTTTTAGAGTGGGATTCTTTTGTGTTTAAAGATATTTCCTTATCTTAAAGGGGTATTTTGGTTTTATAAATTGAAAATAGAGTCCTCTTAACTTAATTGGTTATCCACGAGGGTGTGTATTATTTAATTTGGAATTTTATTTGAATGTAAAATTGTTTTAAAAGGAATTTCTAAATATATTTAATATGAGTGAATGCCCAGTTGACATTTTTGATGTGATATTGATTTTCCCTTATTGAACCCTCTTGCGGTATATGAGGTTTATGTTCATGTGATTGATTCTTGTGTTATTGATTTCTTATTATTGTAATTTGGGATTCCTTTGATTTATTAAATGATATAATTATTAATTAATTAATTAATTTAAACCCTAGGCTAGGGTTTGATTCAGGTTTTGTGGTTTCTTGTGGTTTAGGGTTGTGCAAATGGTCCCCCGAGGCCTATTCTTGTGGATTCAGTCAGCCGCCACCGAAGGCGATGTGGTTCAGGATGTTTCAGTTCACTAATACCATCCAAGGTATGGATTTTATGCCATTGTTTGGTTTCACACCATTTAAATCTGGGTATTTATTTGTTTTAAGATTTGTATTATTTGTGGTGTTGTGCGTTGAACTCTGCTTTGCAGTTTCGAGTCCCCGGGTCTAAGGTAATTCGCCTGCATGTGAATAGGTAAGTGTATATATATGTGGGTCCCCCCATTACATGTACAATCATCCATGGTAGTGAATAAACTTGAATGGGTCTAGGTGTTCCCATGTATATATATGAAAATGCATACGTAGGTGAGTGGAGACTAGTATATGCATATAAGCATATATGTAATGATCCCCTTGCACATGTTCATTGACATGTGGATGCGTACATAGGAGATAAGTGTCCTTACATGTTTGTGAAGGTGAATATGCTTAGTGGGGGAGGAATATATTTTAGTTAGAAAGCGTCAAGGGCCGAATGTTCAGTTTGGTTCCAAACCGAGGTTGGTTCCCTATGCCTTGATCTTTAATTAGAATTTCAATTATTACTTGGTGTTATTTAAATGTGTGTCTTTTGATTTTATATGAAATGCACATACTATATATATGTATTTATATAAATAAATGGTTGTGGTTATTGAAAAGTGGTCTCCTGGATATTTTGAATGTGAAATGGGTATTTCCAAAGATATGTGGCCTTTCAACCAATTTTGTTATAAAAGTGTAATGACATGCTTGATTTTCCAATGAGTTCCAAAGAAATTTACAAAATGGGTTTTAGTGGTGAACATGAGATCAAAGGGTGATTTGACATTCTTAAAAAGTATTACTTCGTTATAATCATGATTTTAAGCTTTTTTTTAAATATATAGTACCTTGGTTGTTTAGTTGAACTTTCAAATGGTTTTGGAAACTTAAAAGTGTTATGTGTTCTAAAAAGAAAAGTGTTTCTTATAAGTAATTATGCATGTTTGGAACTTTGATAATGGTTTTAGAAAGTTGACAACCCTCTCTTGAGGCATTCCCCTTAATTCGAGAAATGTGATGCAAGTGTTAATGTGTGATTTGTGATATGTGCCTAGGGTACATGCTTGTGCGTGGTTGTGTGACGTAAAAAGGGGAATGCACTTAAGGAGGGAGATCAGTGGTGAGTGGTTAAATGGGTTTTGGATAAAGAAAGTGTTATGTTTGTATGTGTTTTCTTGATAAAATCTCACCACCTTTGTAATAGAGCACATGGGAAACCCTAAGTACCTAGGTGGGTAGACTAGGAGAAGTGCACTAGATGATTCAGTAGTGATTAATCCCAATTTTGTCTAACATGATTGATACTACAACACTAACTAAACATGTGATACGATTGGAGACCACTAGGCCTTGGTATGTGATTCCCCCTAGTGGCTCCTGCACAAGAATGTTGATGGTTGTGGTTTCTATCCCAGATTTTTGTGATATGATTGGAGACCACTAGGCCTTGGGATGTGATTCCCACCAAGTGGCTCGTGCATGAGAATGCAGTTGGTTGTGGTTGCTATACTAAATTTCACTGAGGTATGAGGTCTCTAGGATCCCACTTGTTCTAGTTACCAATAGGGATTACCCATAGTTCTCGTTTGTGACATGATTCTTGTGATGTGATTTTCATTTCAGTTATTTCACACTTAATGTATCAATTATAAAAAACCACATTTTAATCTAAACTTCTTTATTTTCATTTAGAAATGTTAATTCATGCTTCAGAACTATTTTGGAAATGTATTGGAATTGATTTTTTTTTATAAAAATGTAAACTTGTGAAATAAATTTGAAAGGAATAAAAAATATTATTTTATTATGTCTTATTTTCAAACTAGAATTATTGAGTTTATTTTTAAAGGTGAGGGCATAGGGAGTTGTTGTTCTTTGTCATTCCTACTAAGAATCTTAGTGCTCACACATACTTTATCTTTTTATTTTTAGGTTATAGTTTGGATCACTCTTGCAGTGAGCATGTTTCTGTGTTTGCTGGTGACCCATGAGGCCCCTTGGAGGTTTGTTCAGTTGTGGAAATTTACTCTTTTTACCATTTCTAGTGTTTATTTGTTTTTTTTTCGAGTTTATATCTTTTTTTGTCTTCTATTTATGGGACAAATCATTTCCATATGCTTTATTTTTATGCCTGACACTAGTTTCCAGCCTATGGGAATCAGGAATGCCCTTCAGGCCTTATCACGGGCTAACTTGGTTGACCAGATCATGGCTAACCCAGGTTGGTTTGTGATAGTTTTTCTTCCATGGGTTATATGACTTCGAAACCCGATTCTTTTCATATGTTAGGTTTATGATGAAATGATTTTGAAACCTATATCTTTCCATAGGTTATGATATGATTACATGTTTATAATTCCCATTTCTTTTCAGGGGTTATGATATGATTATTTATGATCTTATGGAACATGTATGTATGATTTCATAATGTGATGGGTGGGACCTATATCTCCCTCCAATGCATTAGGTAAAGATTTATATCTCATGAGATAGACATGTATGGAATAGGAAATGAACTTGGTTCTGTATTACAGGGCTGGAATGAGAAATGAACTCGGTTCAGTATTACAGGGCTGGAACGATGAGTGAACTCGGTTTAGTAACACAAGGCTGGAACAGGGTGTGTACTTGATTCAGTAAATAAATTTGTCCACTAATATGGTCTTGGCAGCAATGCCTGACTACTATGGAAATCCTTATATATGCTTATGTGTCTGCTACAATTCCATGTTTTATTCCTATGTTATGATTTCATGGATTATGTTATTTATTTCCTTTTGATTCATATCTTATGAACTGCCAAGATTTATGCCATGATTCATGTATATGATCTTTGACATGTAGGATATGATATTT
Organism: Viscum album; assembly: GCA_963277665.1. NCBI lineage: Eukaryota > Viridiplantae > Streptophyta > Magnoliopsida > Santalales > Viscaceae > Viscum > Viscum album. The sequence continues at coordinate 28,651,136 of OY728119.1, forward strand.
TATTTTCATGATCGTGTTCTCATATCCTTATGCTCATGACTATGCTTACATATCTCCCTTGTTTAACCTTACTGAGCATTTGAGATCACCCATTTTTATGTTTCCTTACCCAGGTTATGAAGATATTTATTATGTTTTATGTGTCTAAGAAGGTTACTACCTAATGGGAGATAATGAATCTCACTTATGTATCAGTGTTTATGTTTCCATGTTTCCAAAGGCACTAAACTAGTATGGTCTTTGAGCATCTATTTTTATAATGTTTTAAGTATTCTGTAAATGTTATGTAATATTACTGTATGAAAATAGAGGGTCTATATACTATCAAATACATTTTTTTCTACATGTTTTACATCAATAAAATGTCTTAAATACAAAAAATTCCAATACGTAAATTCAAAGAAAATTGATCTCTTCTTCCAATATGATTTTTAAGGTTTTTTGAAAATGGTTTACCAAAAATAGTGTCAACATATTTTACTTTATTGAACAATTGATCACCCATTACTAGAGACGATGTTTCACCTTTTTTATATTCCCAATGAATTATTTTTTCCAAGATTAGTATTTATATCGTTAAGGTAAAAATTTCTGATGTCTGAAAAACACAGTCTTTGAGGAATGTTTCAACCAAACTGAGTGTGTGCGTTCTTCACAAATAGGACATCCCAACATTCATTTAATGCTATATCCTGATAAATTTCTATAAGTGGGGAATTCCTTTATCATCCCATACAACATGGTTCTCAATGTGAATTATTCGCTTCTATGAGCATCATAAATTGTAACACCTATATCCCAAATCAATTTCAAATCTTTGATCAATGGATCCAAATAGACATCAATATCATTACTGAGTTGCTTTGGTCCAGATATAAGTAGAGAGAACATAATGTATTTGTGCTTCATGCATAACCATGGTGAAAAATCATAATTTACCAACATGACGGGCCATGTACTGTGAGTACTAATCTATACACCAAAAGGATTTATTCCATTTGTAGATAACACAAGATAAAAGTTTCTCAACTCAGTCCCAAATTCAGGATATTCATAATAAATTTTATTCTACTAAGGAGAATCTACTGGATAATGTAGGTTCCATCTTTAATTCTTGTATCTACATTCCACGTAAATTGTCTCACGATTTACTGACATCCATGTAGTGTTCTAAACCATTGAATGATAGGAAAGTACCATATATATTTTAAAGGAATTGATTCATTTTTCTTGTATCGATCCATGCCATACTTAGGGAATTTTATGAGTGATTCATGGTCCTTGAGAAATAATATGCAATCATTTTAACAAGCATGTATTTTTATAGAGATCATTCCCATTGAACATAGAATTATTTTAGCATTATATTTTTGATATGGTAGTTCATTTTCTTCTTGTAATATATTATTCATGAGACCAAGTAGTTCTATAAAGCTTGTGTCACTTCATCCATTTACAACTTTCAAATTAAATAACTTCAATATAGATGACAATGTTGTGTATTTAGTATAACAAGTATTAAGTGGTCTCTTATAACATCTATTTAACTTCTTAAACAATTTTGGAAAATCTCTAAGGCCATATTCAATTTCTATTTTCATTTCATCCATGTGATCTCTATAATCATTTACGCTGGTATTCATATCAAATGACCCATAAAGCATAGTATCATCCCAATCAGTGTGCACATTTAGTTTTTCCTTGTGTTTAGTCCAAAATTTATAGTTCTAATCCATTCCATGAAAAATAAAATGTTCTTCCAACTCTTCCAGACTAATTTTTCTTAAATAACAACAACATAAACATGAAAAAAGGTTTTGAGAATGGTCTTATTCATATTCTATTAAAAAATTCATGAACTCTTTAACTCTATATTCATACTCTTTTTTCAAACGATTAGTACACATCCATTTTTTTATTCATATCCATCCTATTTGGTTTATTAATTATTAATTTTTTATAATAGATAAATACATAAAAATAATATATTCATTATCAAAGGTGAAAGTTATAGATAATTCTAATAAGGGAAACACAACATTTTTTTATTTCAAATAATTGTAGTATGATTTGAAGAAAATGGGTAATTGAATTTAAAAAAAAATTATTCCACTATGGTAGGTGTTATCCTCTGAATTCATCCAAATGTGAAAGTTACAGAAAACTTTCATCCCCATCAGCTCATCTCCTAAAAAATTATCATTGCATTTTGTTGTTCGACACTCACCCTATATCTATTGTGGACATGCACCTATGTTTCCTGAAATACTCTAAGAAGCAGTCATCCATGGGATGACTACTACTTAGAGTTATACAAGAAACATAAAAGATATGGGGGATGAGTCTCAAGCAACAAATTACAATAATGACCATTTAGGAGATAAAGCTGATGAGGATGACAATTATACTCCATTGTGTTCTCTAAAAGGGGTAATGCCGCCCATTTGCGAGAATTACACCATTGACACTAGTTATTAACTTGTGACCTATTTAAGGTGAGATTTGGGGGGCATACCCGTTCTTGTCTGTGATTCAAGGGGTCTCAATAGGTACATGTTATGATATATGAATCCTTGGGGCCTCTATGAATTCTATATTTATAGGAGAAATACCACCATTAATACTCACAATCCTCTAACTAAGACTAGTAACACCTCTATTAAAATGAGTCATTAAGTCTCTCTTAAATAACCTAAACAAATGGAAATATAATATAGGCAATTTAAAAGTAATAAAAAACCCAAATATGAAAAAATGAATAATAAACTCTCATTCCATCAACTAAAAGATATAAAAATGTATTGATAAAAAAATTAATAAATAAAGAGTTTTTTCATTTACATGGATGGTAATTAGAGATTCCTAGAGGTGGAACTAATACATGTAGACCTAAAATTATGAATACCTAAAAATAATTTCTAATAATTATTCCAATATATATAGAATTTGATAACATCGTTTCTATTTTTTGGAACAAGGGATGTAATAACCTAAGTAATTATTACATTTAATATTAATGGTGTATCAGATATTTGAAAATGTCTCAAAATCATAATTTCAATTTCAATTAAAAATTGATAAGGAATGGAAAAAATAATTTCAGGAAAATAATATACCTAATGACGATAAAGGTTTTAAACATATCAAAATTCTTAGTTGATAAATCGATTCAATAATTATGTCTAGACAGGTTGAAAAAAAGAATTATTTCAAGTAGACTAAGAGTAGGCTTTATAAGAAAATTTCATTTTCATGGCCATTATGGGTTATATGGTGATTTTGGGAAAATAGTATAAAATTTTATTCATAATGAGATAAATAATAGTAATTATGGAAGATATAGAGGTTTTAAGTTAAAGGGGAGATGTCCCACTCTTATAAAAATAGGTTTGAAGTGAGATGAATATTTATAAGTAAAATTGGATGATGAATTTCAACCATTGAATGAAATATATTGAACATGTGATAAATTAAACAGTTGTATGAAAAAGAATGGAATGTAAGAAGAATTTACTATTGATGCCACACTAAAGGATTTAAAAAAGAAACATCCTTTCATATTAGATATTGGTGGTCTACAGGTTTTTCATGTGTTCTGGTAGAGCTCGACATCTGCTTTGAAGCTGCTCAAAGGGGGAGGTTTGGTTTTGATTTGTTTGGTTTGTTTTTGCTGCGATGTTGGTGTTATTTTTGTGGTGTTGTTATCGGAGGTGTCCATGTTCTTCCCGCTGTTCCTTTTTGCCTTCTGTGATCTGATTTGGAATCCGGAGTGGGTTCTTCCGTGACTTCATCTGATCTGCTCCATCCCAGAGCGGCGTTGCCGGCTCAGACCTGCACGGTTCCCCGCATCGGCGATGCTCTGTCGATATGTTGTTGGATCTTCCAGTCCTAGGTGATGAAGATTTGGCTCCATCTTTCCTCCTTTTTAGGTTGGGGCGGATGTGTGTGAAGGGTGCTTTGGGGTTGCGACGAGGTTCTTATGGTTTTGGTCCCAGTGTTTGCGCTGGAGAGTTCGTCTTTGCTCTACCCCTTTTGTTTCTATAGGGGTTTTGTCTCTCTTAAAGATTTGATGGTTTTGTTGAAAGTTGTGTTTGTTTGGTTCAATCCTGAGGTGGGGAGATGTGAAACCAAACTTGATACTTGGAACAGTCTTAGAGGAGGATTCAGAGCTGGTGGTTCACCTTTGCAGTGCTTTTCGGATTTGGTTGCTTGAGAGGGTATGCCGTCAGCCGTCAGATCGGGCCTGTTCTTTGACACATGACACTTTCTTGCCGATTAGTCTTGCATCGTTGGAGTGCTTCATATTGCTTTTATGCTGGGGAGAGGCTACTCTAGTTTTCAATTTGTTTGTATCTCTTTTTGTACTTCAGGTGTGATTGTCCATTGTCCATGAAGTCCTTGGGTTTCCTCCTTTTTCCCTTAAAAAGAGGGCTTATCTATAATAAAAAAAATTTGAAGGCCTTCGGGCCGTTGGATGGATCTCACATATGATAGGTAAATTGATGTAATTAAATATTTTTTACAAGTTCAAAGGGTACTTATTATTTTAAAAATGGTGGATCTCTTAAGATAAATTGTTTGCATTTAAAAGATGTTGGAAATAAAAGGCAATTTTAAAGAATGATATATTTTTAAATGGATTAAAGTAAAACATACATAGTGTTTATTAGATTTGTAACGAATGAAATGAATTGTTTTTTAAGAAGTATTAATGAGTGAGTTATCATTTCAAAGATGGTTATATTTTTAAAAAGGTATAGAAAACTAGCTAGACCATATTCTGATTTAGGGTCAGTAAAAATTTATGGTAATTGTGTTTGAAAGAGGAAATTGATTTGTGGTATTGAAAAATTGATCATATTAGATAATGAGATGTTTAAATACTGACTTAAAAATGGTGGGTTGAGATGATTTTATGATGGTAAGATAAAATTAATAGATATTTTTTACTAATCAGAATAGGGAGATTGTTAATAATTAAAATAATAAATTATAGATTTAAATGAAACAACCCTAGGAGTTTATTCGCTATGATATATATGGACCCTCAAAGTATAGATCAATGCATTGTGATAAGTAATTCATTTGACCTATTTATAATTATACTCATATATTATGTATAATGTCTTTAGTCACACACACACACACATATAATTATATAAAGTGGATTACAATTTTAAGAAGAAATATATTAAGAATGAGTTTAATTATGTGGTAAATAAGCCTATATTAGATTATGAAATTGTTGTCAAAGGTGCGCACCTCAGTGCGCCATGGTGTGAGGTGAGGTGAGGCACACATGGTGCGCCTCACCAATGGTGAGGTGGTGGGACCTAACCAAGGCATGCTAAAGGCATGTGCCTCGCGTGCCAACTCAAGAGGCGCTGTAGTACTAGGCGCAATAAAGGTGCACCACCGGCTGTTGAAATTGGGGGGGGGGGACAAGGTAGCGTGTGCCTCACGTGCTAACTCAAGAGGTTTTGTAGCGATAGAAACTGTAAAGTATCACCACTTCCTACCAAAATTGGGGGCGGGATAGGGTGGCGAAAATCATTGGTACAGGGGCAACCAAAATTGAGGGTAACCCAATGGAAATTAGGGGCGACGAAAGAAAGAATGTTAAATAAAATGAAAATGGATATCATCAAACAGGCAATCAATGAGTGAAGAGGAGGATAAAATAACATACCTTGGATTGAAACTTTGAATCATCTGAGAGAAAGTAGATATATTTACAAACCGAGAATTCCTTCGAGTCTTGGATTCATTCAACCCTTGAATTGTTTGAGTCTTGGATTCAATCCTTGATACTGTTCGAGCCTTGATTGGAGCTTGGATTCGATGAAGAGGAGCGCTGATAGCTGGTGGCTTCTGGGGAAAGCACAAATATCGCGACTCGTTCGCGATTGCCTAGGGTTCTTAAAATAGATTGAGACACGTTTATCAGTGCTTCCAAAAAGTACTGATAAAGGATTTATAATTATAATTATTAAGAAAAAAATTTGTGAATATATTTATATAATTATATATATATTTAATAAATATATATAAATATAAATATAGTAAATATATTCATTGTTTAAGTATATTTATTATAATTTTATAATTACTTAAATATATAATTATTTATTTATAATTATAAAAATACTTTTAAAAAATAATATTTATATATTTATATCATTATATATATATAATAAATATATTTATATATAAATATATATAAATATAAATATATATAAATATAAATATATATAAATATAAATATATATAAATATAAATATAGTAAATATATTAATTATTTAAATAAATTTATCATAATTTTATAATTATTTAAGTATATATAATTATTTATTTATAAATATATAAATACTTTTTTAAAAAATAATATTTATTTATTTATAATTATAAATATATAAATTTATAAATATAGTAAATATACATGTATAAATATATTTATTTATAAATATTTATTCACAAATATATTTTTAACATTATTAATGAATATTTAAGTTTAAGTGCATGCATGTTAAAAATGAGTGAAATTGAATTTTCAAAAATGAGTACACTTTAAAAATATTGAAAAATAGATAAGTTTTATTAATTAAATATAAATTATTAAAAAAGTATGGATATATTTTAAAATAAGGATGAATACATATTGAAAATATCAAAACATAGTAAATAAATATATATAAATAAATAATATAAATTAATAAAATTCCCAAAAAAATAAAAAATAAAAAATATTAAAAATGAATTAATACCTAACTGTAATAAAATTAAAAATTAATAAATAAATTTAATGATTACAAAAATGATATATTAAATGTATCATGTTATAATGAAATTCTAAAATGAATACTAAAATTTTAATAAATTACTTAAATATTAGGTGTAAGTGTTTCTATATAAGATCTCATTAATTATGTAAATATTTGCGTGTTTGTATTGTATTTAAAAATGCATTAATTACATACATGTATGTGAAATCAATATAACACACATTTGATATAGGTTAAATTGAAAAATCAAACGACATTCAATAGATTTGAAGCATCCTGCGAGGAGGAAGCAAACTTAGAGTCATCCCCTACACTTCCCCCCCTATGAGAAGGGACAACACTATCCAACTGGGACTCCTTTTACAAAGGAACTTCAACAAGAGTTTGCACCTACTCCAATATGGGTAGTGGGGTGACAACATCAGCTTTATTGAGATCAACAATAGAATAATGATCAGGACCTTTATCTCTCATTTTAAGACAATGAAAAATATCACATCCTCTCATATGATAGTTGGCACATACAAGATCACTGCTGAAAACTGATTTGATGTGATCAATTATTCCACAAGAATTACAAAAAGGTGCGATCCTATCATATTCAATCTTCAAGCAAACTTTATCCTATGGAGTTGAAAGAACCAATCTGTCAATATGGGAAGAGATCAAATCAATGTCAACCAAAAATCGAGCAAAGTGTCCAAAACAAACCATTTTGTAACATTTTCCATTCTTATTGGTATCCCGATTGCAGAAGCAATGTCTTACAATATTTCAAGGTTCCATAACACCAAATTCAGTCCATAAATCTTGACTCAGACTTCAGCGCAAGTTTCCTTAAAATTGTGCAAATTGAAATTCAAACTCCAGTTGTGGATCTTCAGAATTTATGGCCTAAGATTAAGCAAACCCATACTCCATGCTTGGCCCTTCAACTCAGTAGAGGGAAAGAGTACAAGGAATAATCCTTGACCAATATAAACACACTTAAAATAAAAACCCCCAAAATCGAAGATAATCGGATAACAAGGTCTGAGATCTTCAAAGGTTTCATTCCTTTTGACAAAGTGATACATGCGATGAAGGAATGACTGCATAGATCCATCCTTTTGGAGATAGCACCATCTGATTCCGATAAGTGAGCGGTATTGCCTTTCCTGATCACCCATTGCAGAACCCGGTCTTTGATTAGGGCAAAGGAACCTCTCGAAAAACTAGAGAGCGATGAAATCCCAAGCGAAACATCTCCATATTGCTCCCTTGAGATCTTAGATTCTTGACACACATTTTGAAGGTTAGAGACATAGGAGAACAAATTAAGGCTTCTCGGATGATCATGGAAATTTCGATTGCCAGGGCTCACCGGTGAGCTCCTCTCTCGTTCCTCCATCATATGCATACACATATATATTTAAACACACACACACACATAGATAAATAAATAAATAAATAAATAAATATATATATATATAAACACACATATATATAAACATATGTATAATATAATATAAGCACACACAGATATATATATATATATATTAATATAAACATATAATATATATAAACACACACACACACACATAATATAAACATAAAATATAAGCATATATATATATCTATATATATATAATATAAACATTATATATAAACATATATATACATAATGTAAAATATAATCATATATATAAAATATAAAATATAAAATATAAACATATAGATATATAAACATATATATATATAAAATATAAACATATATATATATATATATAATATAAATATATATATATATATATATAATATAAAATATAAACATATATATAATATAAATATATATATAATATAAACATATATATAATATAAACATATATATAATATAAACATATGTACAGTATAAACATATATATAAACATAAAATATAATATAAACATATATAGAATATAATTATATATATATAAATATAAAATATAAACATATAGATATATAAACACATGCACACACACATATAAAATATTAACATATATATATATATATATAATATAAAATATTAACATACACTACAAAAAAGGAATTTAGCGATGTTTTTAAGAAAACATGTATATTTTAGTGACATTTTTATCAGTGTTTTAAAATGTTACTAATTATATATATATATATATATATTTATTTATATATATAAATTTATAATTATAATTATATATATGTATATATACATATATATATTTATACACACACACAGATATTAATATAAACATATAATATACATAATATAAACACACACACTATATATAAAATATAAACACACACACATATATAATATAAAATATAACCACATATATATATAAACATAAAATAAAATATATAAATATTAATATATATATATATATATATTAATATATATATATATAATATTAATTTTTAAATAATGATATATATATATATATATAACATAATGTAATTAAATATTTTAAATTTGGTCAAGTTTTTAAGAAAATGTGACTATTTTAGTGACATTTTTACTAGTGTTTTAAAACGTGGCTAATTATATATATATAAAATTCTAATTCTAATTATATATATGTATAAATACACATATATAGTCACACACACACATATAAACATATATATATTAATATAAACATATAACATATAATATATATATTTATATATATATATATAAAACATAAACACACATATATATATATATATATAATATAAAATATAAACATATATATATATATATATAATATAAACACACACACATATATATATATAAACATAAAATATAAAATATAAAATATAAAATATACACATATATATTTATATATAAATATATATAATATTAAATTTTTAAATATTGAAATCTATATATATATATATATATATATATTACATAATACAATTTTATATTTAAAATCAGAATAGGCGAGTTGGTATGCTTCCTCTTTGTGACCCTAGAGGTGTAGGGATCAACTTCTACTAAAGGCATAATTTCTTTCTAGTGTGTAGAAGCTTGGCTAGTTTCTGGGCATGCGAGGGAGTGGGTGTATAGGAGGGGGGAGGCATTGGGTATGTTGAGGTGTGGAGAAATAATTTTAATTTACATGTTTTGGAGCCCATGTGTCCACAATATGGGAGGGCATGTGGGGGAGTGGGTGTATAGGAGGGGGGAGGCACTGAGTATGCTGAGGTGTGGGGAAATAATTTCAATTTACATGTTTTGGAGCCCATGTGTCCACAACATGGGAAGGATGATGATTCCATGAAGATAGTTAGGAAGATTTTAGTGCTTCTTCCTATTTGATGATGCCCATGCAGTGGAATAATTTCATGTCATAAAGATTCAAGGATTTGAGCCACTACATCGTGAAGTAGTAGATCACGCCAAGATTGGTCGAATGCTGAGAAGAACCATGTCGTGACATGGTATTTGTGCAGTGAGGGAGTGTGTCGAACCAAAATGGGTTTGAAGATCAAGAAGAGTTTGAGGATCACACCATGATATTTGAAAGAGTTTAATATAAGATATTGTGCATATTTTGTGGATTTGGTTGCTAACTGAGCATCATGACATGAATGAGGATATCACACCGTGATTTAAGTGATGAAGTAAAAAAAACTATGTGATAAAGATCATCACATTGTGAACAAGTTATTTCCATAATATTTGGCAAATTCGATTGAAATCTAAAAATCGGAAGATATAACCTATATTTTAGGAAGTTGGCTTGGTTTAATTGGCATATTATGATCACATTAGAATGTGTGGCACAAGATGGAATGATCATGGAGAATTAATGGAAGGAATATCAATCCCAATCATATAATTTAGGGATAATAATCCTTATAAAAACTTCTTATAGTAGTTCTAAAAAATGAGTGGAACATTGATATTATATTTAGTATAGAGTAAGAAAGAGAATTATTTTCTTCATTTCCATATCTATTTTTTATAGAGAATATGTAAAAGAATAAGGAGTTCCACTATAACATCCGGCTATTAAATAAGGATTGAAACAAAATAATTTCAGCGTGGGATTATCATTATCTGGAGGAACAAGTGTTTCTATGGTGTTTTTGTAGAAGACATTGATTGACACTCACATTGGGAAGTCATTCTCATCAGGCCTTAGAGGGTGGGTGGAGCAACAAACATAGAATAAAATAGATCACGAATTCTAGATTTATTATTCAAAGAGATTCAATTCAGTATACTGATTATAAAGATATCCATTTTTTTTAAAAAAGCGTGGTTGGGAGGGTTGTGACTCCAATTTTGCGACTGGTGGCATCGACTTGTGCTAGGGTTTCTCAGTGTCGGCGATTCATCTTTGGGATTTAGCTTTAGGCATCGGCGGTGAAGGCTCAGTTATGGGTGATGGGCTTTGCATCGGCTCGAGCGGCACTGGCAGTGGTTGTTTTTTACACTGTAGTGTCAGATCTGTTCACATCTGTTCGGATGGGTGCGTGACGGTGTGCGACAGTTGCATCGGGTGGAGATATGGCTGCGGAAATGTGAGATCTGGCTTCAACGGTGCAGTGAGGCAAAGATTTGAAGGTGATGACAATGGTGCAGTGGCGCCATTGCCGGGAACCCGTTTAGTGCTAAAATTTAAATTGTGTTAATAATTGATTTGAGTGAACATAAAAATAAAAAATTATCAACAATCTCTTTTCTAAATCTCGACCAAATTTTCTTTATTTTTTCCCTTTTACGCCTGGTGTTCATTTTTGTGTTGTGTAGCGCTTCAAGTGTATGTTTCGACACTTTAAACGATCTAGAAGTGCCGAGTCTTCGGAATTAGTTCCGCTTGACCCGGAAATTGAATAGACCTTGCTTCATCGTCGACGTACACAGACAGAAACTCACAACCATCTACAAAGCCCTATGGAGAACAAGGAAGAGGGAGCACCAGCCGTAGATGCTGCGACTGAGCATCAGTACCAAGATCAGCATCCTCCCACTGCTGGTCTACCGGAGCAACCTCCTGGAGCCTTCATGGAATTCCTCCCAAGGGATTACCAACGGCCGCTGCAACAACTCTTCCCACGGCCATACTTTTCCCCTCAGGAGCAGTTTATGCAAGCTCCACCCCATCAACAACAACCTCCAAGACGTACCCTTATGGAGTACGGACTTCCTTCGATACACGGAGCTGATACGGGCATCGTTCGTCCTCCGGTCCAGGCCCAACACTTCGAGATCAAGCCTGCTATCATGCAGCTGATTCAGAACATAGTCCAATTCAGAGGCCTGGCCAGCGAGGATCCGAACACCCATCTCTCCAACTTTCTGGAGATCTACGACACCTTTCAGTACCATGGCGTGTCTGAGGACGCCATCCATCTTCGCCTATTTCCCTTTTCTCTACGGGATAAGGCGAAGGACTGGATTAAGGGTCTGCCACAACAATCTATCCTCACTTGGGAGGAGCTAGCCCAGGCATTCCTTTCCAAGTACTTCCCGCCATCCAAGACGGTGACACTCCGGAATGAGATTCATAACTTCCAACAGCACGACTCCGAGTCATTTTACAAGTCCTGGGAACGCTTCAAGGAGATGTTACGAAAATTCCCCCATCACAGACTCCCACTCTGGATGCAAGTCCAGACCTTCTATGGAGGACTTACCACGAATACCAAGTCCGTGGTGGACACTGCTGCTGGAGGTACGGTGATGCAGAAGTCCCCCGAAGAACTATTCGAACTACTGGAAGATATGTCATCCAACAACTTCCAGTGGCATTCCGAGCGGGGGACTCAAAAGCGAGGTATGCACAATATTGACGCTACCACAATGTTGGCTGCTCAGTTGGACGCTGTGTCCAAGAAAATCGACGCATTAAACCTCAAAGGAACATCTCAAGTTCATGTGGTGCACCACCCAACATGCGGCGATTGTGGTGATAACCACATCATGGGAGAATGCCCGGGTTCGACTGGAGGCACCTCGACGAGTGAGGTGAGTTATGTTGCCCACAATCGAGGGCCCAACTAGTACCAACAGTACCAGAACCCAGCATGGCGAGATCAACAGAACACAGGCTGGGGCCAACAACAACAGAATCCTCCACCCCAGCGACCGCCCAATTACAACCAACCTCCATACCAGAACCAATTCCAAAGGCCGCAACAACCCCAACAGGGTCCTTATCAGCAACAAGGGTATCAAAACCCTCATCCACAGCAGCCGCGGCAGTCACCTCCCCCACTGGCTCAACAACCACCTCAGCAGGAGAGCACCTCCAGGTTAGAGGATCTAATGACTAAATTCATATCTACTGCTGAGACTCGGTTCCAGAATCAGGAAGCCTCGATTCGAGGCTTGGAGAATCATATTGGCCAGCTGGCAAATCAACTCTCAGGGAGGCATCCCGGTATACTACCAGGGAACACCGAAAAGAACCCAAGGGAGGAGGCCAATGCTATTATGCTCCGGAGTGGAAAAGAGCTCCACCAGAACCAATCAGCACAACAAGGTGCATCCACACCCACTGTTGATGAAAAAGGTACCAATACCGACCCCTCCTCTTCCAATATCCCACAGAAGGAGGCTTTACAAAATAAATAAAAGGAAGTAATCCAACCATTCAAGCCTGCCTTACCCTTTCCGAAAATATTGAAGCAGAGAAAGCTGGACCACCAATTCAGAAAATTTATGGATGTTTTCAAGAATCTCCACATCAACATACCATTTGCGGAGGATCTGATACAAATGCCAACATACACCAAATTCATGAAGTAAATCCTCTCAAATAAAAGGAAGATGGAGGATTTGGGCGTTATTTCACTAATGAAGGAGTGCTCCGCGGTGGTTCAACATTCCATTCCTCCCAAACTCCAAGATCCAGGTAGTTTCACCATTCCTTGTACTATTGGATCCTGCGAATTTGGGAAGACCCTCTGCGACTTAGGGGCCAGCGTGAACCTTATTCCCCTCAGAGTTTTCAAGAAGCTAGGACTCCACGAGCTCAAGCCTACCCGAGTCGCCCTTCAACTTGCTGATCGATCAATAAAGCACCCGAAGGGACTACTTGAGGACGTACTGGTAAAGGTGGGTAAGCTGATTCTCCCTACTGATTTCATCATCCTCGACATGGGGGATGACCAGGAAGCACCTCTTATACTTGGAAGGCCTTTCTTGGAAACTGGGAAGGTCCTGATCGATGTGCACCAAGGGGAGCTTATTTTTCAGGTAGGTGATGAAAGGGTTTCCTATAACGTCCTCAAAGCTGTCAAACATGATTCCTTATCAGAGCATGAGGACTGTTATGCAGTGTCCACCATGGATAATCATTTTAGCGACAAAGGGGATGAACTGGTATGTTCCTTTATTTCGAATAATTTAACTAATCCAGATATTCTATTAGAGGAAGCGCCAGAAGATTTCCAATTCATAGAAGGCTAGGGCAGCCACTATTGGAAGCATGCAGTTGTTCCTGATAGTTTGGAACGGGACGAGGTGCAGCCACTTGTGCCTTCGATTTTAAAGGTGCCTGAACTCGAACTGAAGCCTCTTCCATCTTCTCTCAAATATGGGTATCTAGGACCCAATCAAACTTTGCCTGTTATACTTAATGCAGAACTATCATAGGAGCATGAAGATGCACTTCTGCAGGTTCTCAAACAATGGAAGCATGCTATTGGGTGGATAGTCGCTGATCTGAAGGGCATCATCCCTACCATTTGCACTCACAAGGTGATACTTGAAGAGGGTGCCAAGCAATCTCGACAACCACAATGGCGCTTGAATCCTCCCATGAAGGAAGTTTTAAAGAAGGAGGTGATCAAATTATTGGATGCAGGCATCATCTATCCCATCTCGGATAGTTCGTGGGTGAGTCCTCTCCAAGTGGTACCCAAAAAGGGGGGTATCACTGTGATTTCAAATGACAAGAACGAACTCATCCCTACACACACTATCACGGGCTGGCGAGTCTGTGTGGATTACCGGAAGTTGAATGATACAACAAGAAAAGATCACTTCCCCTTGCCATTCATGGATCAAATGCTAGAGAGGCTAGCAGGGAAAAACTTCTATTGCTTCCTTGATGGTTTTTCTGGTTACAACCAAATCTCCATTGCTCCGGAGGATCAGGAAAAGAGCACTTTCACTTGCCCCTACGACACATTTTCTTATCGAAGGATGTCTTTCGACATGTGCAATGCCCCCCCACCTTCCAGTGCTGTATGCTAGCCATCTTCCACGACATGGTGGAACGAATCCTGGAGGTATTCATGGATGATTTTTCCATTTATAGAAAATCATTTACCATTTGTTTATGACACCTAGAGCTTGTTTTGGAAAGATGTGAGCACACTAACCTAGTTTTGAACTGGGAAAAGTGTCATTTTATGGTACAAAGTGGCATAGTCCTTGGCCACAGAATTTCAGCGAAAGGGATAGAGGTTGACCCGGCAAAGATTGAAGTCATTTCACAACTACCAATACCGACTTCCGTCCGCGCCATCCACAGCTTCGTGGGGCATGCAGGATTTTACAGGCGGTTTGTCCGCGACTTCTCCAAAATAGCCCAACCCCTCACCAATCTTCTAACCAAGGATGCCACATTTGAGTTCGATGACCATTGTGTCAGATCTTTTGATCATCTGAAGCAGCACCTTGTGGACGCTCCAGTTATGATTTCTCCCAACTGGGAGGAACAATTTGAGGTGATGTGTGATGCAAGTGACTATGCAGTGGGAGCAGTCTTGGGCCAGCACCTTGACCAGATTTTCTGACCTATCTATTATGCCAGTAGGACGCTCAACAAGGCACAGATTAACTACACCACCACATAAAAGGAGATGCTCGCAGTGGTTTTCGCATTTGATAGGTTTCGTTCTTACTTAGTGTTGTCTAAAGTTATTGTTTATACTGACCATGTAGCACTAAAGTACCTACTCAACAATAAATATGCGAAGCCCCAATTGATCCGCTGGGTACTCCTCCTACAAGAATTTGATCTTGAGATCTGAGACAAGAAAGGGAGTGAGAACTTCATTGCTGACCATCTCTCCCACCTCGAGCTACCACACTTAGAGAAGGAAGAAGATCGGGAGATCAGGGAGGATTTTCCTGACGAGCACCTCTTTTCGATCAGTGAAACACCTCGACCATGGTATGCTGATATCACTAATTTTCTGGTTACAGGTGTCGTTCATCTCGACCTCTCCTTCCAGCAAAGGAAAAGATTTTTCTCTGATGTGAAAAGATACTTCTGGGAGGATCCTCTGCTATTACGATCCTGTGCAGATGGAGTGATCCATCGTTGCATCCCGGAGAATGAAGTTCACGGTGTCCTGGAGTTCTGTCACACCTCACCAATAGGAGGACATCATGGCCCGGACCGTACCATAGCTAAGATCCTGCAGTCTGGATTTTTCTGGCCCACCATGCATAGAGATGCTCGAGCCTTTGTTTGCTGTTGCGATCGGTGCCAGAGGACGGGTAATGTGGGATGTAGTGCCAAGATGCCTCATCACCCCATCCTGGAGGTCGAGATTTTCGACATATGGGGCATAGACTTCATGGGTCCTTTTCCCCCATCTTTTGGGAACACTTACATCCTGGTCTGCGTCGACTACGTCTCCAAATGGGTTGAAGCTATTGCTACAACTCACGACACAGCCAAGGTAGTCAAAAATTTCTTAAAGAAAAATATTTTTAGCAGGTTTGGAGTTCCTCGAGTACTGATCAGCGATAAAGGGACCCACTTTGACAATACACTGATGAAAGGAATACTGTCGAAGTATGAAGTAAATCATCAGATGGGGACACCATATCATCCCCAGTCCAGTGGACAGGTCGAGCTCTCCAATCGAGAGCTCAAGAAGATCCTGGAAAAAACAGTGAACACTTCACAGAAGGACTGGTCCAAGAAGTTAGATGATGCCTTATGGGCATATCAGACTGCTTTCAAAACACCACTAGGAATGTCCCCATTCCACCTTGTCTATGGAAAGCCCTGCCATTTTCCAGTAGAATTGGAACACAAATCCTACTGGGCTGTCAAAGCCCTAAATTTTGATCTGAAGGCAGCTGAAGAGAAACGGAAGTTCCAATTGTCGGAACTAGATGAGATCCGATTAGAGGCATACGAAAATGCCAAGTTGTACAAAGAGAAGACAAGAGCCATTCACGACCGGATGATATCATGAAAATATTTCCAACCCGGTGATCAGGTACTTCTCTTTAATTCTCATCTACGCTTATTTCTAGGGAAGTTAAAGTCACGCTGGTCGGGACCATTCCACGTTATCCGCGTATTCCATCACGGAGCGGTAGAAATTTCTGGAGAAGATGTTCAACCATTCAAGGTGAACGGGCAGCGGTTGAAAGCTTACCATCCTATAGATAACATGGTGGGAACGTTGTCCACCATACTCCTCTGGTAACCAAGGTAAGTTGGTCGAGCCAACGACCTAAAACAAAGGCGCTTCCTGGGAGGAAACACAGAGGTTACACGCCGTGTCCCACTTATATACACGGCGTGTACTAAGTCTTTTTCATTTATAAACTTAATAGTATAAATCTATAGAATAACAAATAACTAACCAGGGATGATGCCGGTGCCGATGGCAAAGTCACTGGAGTTTATTCGAGCCGTCCTCGGTTCGAATCCTCCTGACCTACCTTCGGCACGGGGTTACTCCTTTTTAATTACACAACATGTGTGGTATTGTCAATCTATATATATATGTACATGTGTTTAATAAAACCCATGGTGGGGATGGGCCGGTTGGCTAGAATCGTGATCAGGTTTCAAAAGACCCGGGTTCGAATCCAGACAACTGTCCCATTTCCATCATTTGTTATTTTAATAAAACCACACGACGTGTAATCCGATATACGCCGTGTGCGCCATGATTTTTCAAATATAAATCAAAAAGTTTTTAAAAATAAGAAATTACATGCAGGTGAAGTTGGCATATTGGAAAAGTCTCGACACCAGGTTCACAAGACCCAGTTTCGAATCGCGCTAATCTCCCCACTTCACCCCATCCTTTCCTAAATAAAAACCACACGCCGTGTTTTTCTTTCTTTCCGTGTGTATAATCCGTATAGAATAAATATATATATAAAATAAATATGAACAGTAGAACAACCTTTGCTCCAGTGGGTGAAGGCGTCCGTTCGAATCAGCCGATCGCCGGTTCGAATTCCACCCCAAGCACCGGACCAAAGGTTATACTACTCTTTTTCTTATTTTAAAATATATAGCGTGTATTTCCCGATATACGTCATGTATAGGCTTATGTATAATAGAATTTGTCAATATTTCTATTTTTAATAATTAATATAGTTTACTATAATAATTAAATTTTGTACTTTTCCAAAAAAAAAACAACAACAACAACAACAAACAAACAACGAGGGGACCTTATACTTATTTTCTACTTATTTTCCCATAAACCCTACTTACCTAAGGGAGTTGGTAACGATTACAAAAGCTTTTGACTAGGATTTTGAAGGATGTATTTTCAATGAGCTTTATTTTGAATATCATGCAATGTTGTTTAAAGGAATTAGCCATCCTTTTTCAAGCCTCAGAATTTATTTTCACATCTGAACCTACCAACCCTTAGCCACAGAAACATCTAAACCTTATGGACAAAGCCCTCATGTTTTTTGTAATTCAATTTTTCTAAAGTTGAGAACAAGATATCTTGCAAACCTATGGATAGAATGTATATGCCTTGGATTGAGCATAACTTCGATTAAAAACATCTTGAGTGTGGAGTGTTATTTTAACTGGTAAGGTAAATCATCAAGTGGCATGCTTATTTTTGAAAGGTTGAACAATGTGTTGAAAGAGGATGAGATTAGTTAATTACATTATATATGAGGCATGATTTTAATATCTTATGAATTGAATTTGTTCGTGCCTTTTAGAATTTTTCCTCAGTAACTTTATCAGTTATACATTTGATTAACTAAATTCCTTCATTTTCAAAGTATTGGCTCTCTTAATTTGATCGACACTTGTCGTTGGTTGAAGTTTTATGCGTCCCAAATTAATTACCCGTTCTTAGAACTTTAGTATAGCATAAGTTCGGGGTCGATCCACAGGGAACCATGGTGTGCATGAATTTAATTGAGTTAATACTTAATTAGGAGAAATATGCAAAGTTTAGAAACGATTGGGTCGATTTTTGGGTTTTGAATTAAACTAAACTGACTTACTTTGAAGAATGGATACAGTTTGAAGGAAAACAATGGGTAAATTTAAAAAGTTCTTAGAAATGGAAAGAAAAGACATGTCGGGACTGTGGTGAATAAGGAGTTCTTATGCAGATTGTTTAAATAGTTGTGCTGTTCATAATAATTCAATCATTCAGGATTTCAATTTGTTACAAGATTTCCTTGGTCCGGTTCCTCTTGTTTGGAATTAGAGCAGTTGACTCCTTGGTCCGGTAGTCAATGTCCTTAATTCTTTATTACTCCAGTCCATTACTTGAATCGGTGAAAACCTTCCAATGGTCATGAATGTTTGCACCATTACTTTCTTTTGTATCGCTGAGAATCCTTCCCTTGGTCCGGCTAAGAATTCTCAGTTATATTCGACAGTGGCTTAAGAAAAGTAAGATGAATTACAACGATTCAAACACAACCATATAAAACAATATACAAATTATAATCCCATAATCCACAGCCCCAACACGAGGGGTTTAGTTACACATAGAATTTAGGAGAGAAATGACACACGTGATACCTGACGGATGCATCGTGTAGGCATTGAGGTAGAGTATCGGTGGATGGAATGGTGGAATAGCGGAATGACGACACTTCGGTGGCTTCGGGAATGGTGGTAGCAGAGCTTCTCCCTTCTCCAAATTATGAACTCTTCAAATTCGTAGGCCAAGGCCTCATTTTATAGAAAAATAAAGTACATGGTGTGTATAGAAAGTACACACCGTGTACTTTTCGTTAACGCGTTTTGGTGCCATTTTCTCCGCTGGCAGGTGGCCGAGCACCCCATTCTTGACTTTTGCACACGGCGCTGCCTGCAAGTTGAGTGAACACGACGTGTAGCGCCGCCATACACGGCGTGTAGCGCCGCCAGCCCCTTCTAGAATAGTATACACGGCGTGTACAAGTTCAGACACACCGTGTCTTCATCAACGACCACATGGGCGTGTGGACTTTTCTCTGCAACAACCGCTTCTAGAAGATGGTACACAGCATGTAGCATTGAACCACACGGCGTGCATCTCTGCCTGGTGGACATGGGAGTGTACTCCCTGCTTTGGTCCGTGTCCTTGTCTGGATGTACACGGCGTGTATAGAAAGTACACGCCGTGTAGTTTCAAAAATTTCACAAACTTCCCTTGATCCGTGTATTAAGCCAGAAAGCCCCTGCAAGTAAACAGATTCACCAAAATCAAAGAATATGTTCATGAAACCACATATATTTTCTGAAAACATGCTTTTATCTTCAATTATATATGAGGAAATGTATACATAAATTGGGTGCATCATGCAAGTCACAGAAGCGATGTATTTGTTTAGTGTTTGGTGGTGGTGATGTGTCGGTGCGGCCGCGAGAGGGCTGTTGCTCCAGTGTGAAACTGGTCGACGTTGGGTTCTCCAGGGTGCTAGCATCATGAAACATTGTGGGATGTGGAGGGAATGGATGATGGCGGGTCACAACAATGCAGGGGAGATCCGGTGATACAATACAAGCTTAGGTGCGGTCGACAAGGTGGGATGCGTTGGTGGATGATGGCGGGTCACAAGGTGGGATGCGTTGGTGGGATAGGGTTTTTACTGGGTTCATTTGTAATGGGATATGTACCAAATGGACTCTTGGTGGGATAAGGTTTTTACTAGGTTCATTTTTAATGGGATATGTACCAAATGGACTCTTATGGGATTTAGCCACTCAAAATCAAGGCTGTATGCCTCTGGCCTTTGGGTATGCAATAGTTCTCCCTAATTCTGCTTAAAAGGGATCTCTATTTTCCTTTTATTTTTTAATAATGAGTCTGGTCCCCAACCTGTTTGAATATAAATATATCCTCATGTTTATAAACCGACTTTTCCTGCAACAAAGATGTGCACAAATAAGAAGAATAGGGAGTTCCCCTTGGATAAAAAATGTGTCTTTCTTAGTTCACCTTAGCATGAAGTTGCCACAACCTAAAAACATACATCCACTAAAAATGAATACAGAGGATCCTGTTACACTGGCACATTGTCTTGTGTAAGATCTTTGGATTATCCCTTAGCGGTGAGCCATGTAAAATCCCTATCTCCTATTAATGATTTATGTTTCTATATGTGTATTGAATTATTTGGTGTGAAATACATTGAGTGGTTGAGATATTGAACAAGTTCCTTCTAACAAGATTATGGGTTTGGGGGGATCATATTATGATCTTTGGTGGTGGAAACAAACCAATATATCACCTTATTTATCTTCAATGAATTAGCGTGCATAGAAAATAAAGAACAATGCATACCTAAAATGTAAATACATTAGCCTTCATATTCTATCTTTGATGGAGTATGTTTGAAGAATATCACTGAAGTAGTAAACATAAGATTCCTACCTTCAAAGGTGGTACACCATGTTAGAGTTGGGAGATTTATTTTGGATTATATATTTTAGATAATATATGTGTTACTTTTTGTTTTCAATATTAAAAATACCTCTTAATATTTATTATTATTGTTTTTTCTAAAACATTTTTTAATTTAATTTTTATTATTTTATGTCTCTCAATATGTTTATTTATTTAATTATATTATATTATATTAATTTTATTCTTATTATTCTTATTTATTAATTTTTTCTTGTGAAAAATTAATTTTCTAATTTTTTTTTACCCTTACATAAGTAGTTTAATTTACTTTCTACCCTTAAAAAACTCTTATGTTCCCCTTATATAGGTTTTGAAAATTTTAGTTTACCCTTTCATGAAGTTCAATTACCCTTATGAAAGTTTTAGGAGTTTCAGATTACCCTTACGCAGGCTTAAGGAATATTAAATTACCATTAAACATGGCTTATATAAATTACCTAAACTTTACGTAAGTTCTTTTGTATCTATACAAAACTTTTTAAAAATTTATTTGACCCTTACATAACTATTATTATACCCTTACATAGTCAATTTAAGTTTGATCTTGCCTTTACACAACTATCCTTTACCCTTACACAACATTGTTGTTTACCTTTGCACATTTCCATATTACCCTTACACGAGTATTGGGAAACTAGGTCTACCCTTGCGTAAGTTTAGAATTTCCTTTACGTAGTGCATAAAAATTATGTTTACCTTTAAGTAGGATTTCAGTTACCCTTATACAGTGTTTAAAGTGTATATTTTACCTTTACATATTGTTTGAAAATTATGCTTACCTTTATCGCATGTTGTAATTTATAATGTTATTACATGTTTCATTTTATGAAGTTACCTCATGTTGTATTTTATGAAGTTACCACATGTTTTATTTTATGAAGTTATTTCTGGGACTATGTTGATAAGAAGTTTTTTTTGGAATCTGGAAGAAGTTTGTGATAGAAGTATTGTCTTTTGTAGTCAAATCAAATAAATCAATTCATTTTGTAAGTCTTGATGATCAGATGAAAATGATGAAAGGTTTCATCATAATTAGAAGACCAGACTTAAAATACCTAAAAGATCAGACGTAAAATTTTTAAGAAATTCCATCAGGTTGTGAAGAAATTTTCTGAGAGAATAGGTTCATCAGAACCACCTTAGGCATGGAATGAAAGTTTTGATCATAATGGGAAAAGTGTTGGAGTATGAAAGTATCCATATTAAATCTGACGATGCTTTTCTAATCTTAGAGTACTCATAAATCACAAGTTTTCTGGAAAACTTGTAAGGATAGCCTTATGAAATAAAGGGGGAGAACATGTGCTACCAATCAGTTTGATGTTTGGTTGGAAAGAAAGAAGTCACTGGAAGGATGGGAAGCATTATACTTTCCAATGTAATTCAAACGATTTTATAACAATCTTAAATGTTCTCACAGTCATAAAGAAGTCATGATTATAAAAAGGAGTTAGTGAAAGAAGAGAGTCAAAGTTTTTAGGTATCAATTCATCGGTGCAAGATGTAACGTCCCGACCTAGGATCCACTTAACTCATGCCTCAATCTAGTGGGTCACATGGCGTCGAGTGTGCCTCCCCATATTTCAGAGGATTTCAACTAGTAGTGAGGGTGTAAAGTTAGTTCAGTGGGGAGACTATACCCTCTTATCTAAATTTTATACCGGATACAATCAATAATAACCAATAGCGGAAGCACAAGGTAATAAGACAAAAACAAAAAACTATGAAAGTGTAAATCAACAAAAAAAATAAATAAATAGTGGAAAATAATAACTAAGAAACTGATAATAAAATCAAAATCCACAATGGCAGTGTCCAATACATGTAATGCATAGCATGATAATACAAAATGGAACAAAGGAACATGCATACGATCATTCTATACAAAAACTACAAAAAGAACAAAAGCT
Source organism: Viscum album (assembly GCA_963277665.1). Taxonomy (NCBI): domain Eukaryota; kingdom Viridiplantae; phylum Streptophyta; class Magnoliopsida; order Santalales; family Viscaceae; genus Viscum; species Viscum album. The sequence goes on from OY728119.1 coordinate 28,674,414, forward strand.
GTTCCACTAGCATCTCAAGTGAATACTTGGTCCTCTTCTCCTTGGCTCCAACTATAAGTAATGCATATCAACAACCTATAAAAGGACACTTTCCATTATCAATACCTACAGACAAATAATCTTCTTGGGTACCAAAGGTATCCTAAGTAATGTGTGAGATAAAAATATTAGTAGGACACCACCAACGATGTCTATGTGTAATCCAAGAAATGCTCATACCTAAATAGTTTACAAGAAATATTAATTAATAAAAAATGTCGAATAAAAAAAATAACCAGCTCGCTCAGGTTCCTAAATAACACTTGGAGGGTCTACCTGCTTTGGCTCATTGCCAAGAGGAAATTCTAAATAGTCACTATATATATACATAATAGCATTATATATATATACAGTATAATTATATATATATATATATATTTCATCCACCTATATGAACTAAATATGTGTGAGCGTAAGTGTTAATATACCTGGAATACTAGTGCTGGCTGGACAAGGGTGTAAATCAGTCATCCATGACCAGTTTAACAAGACTCTAGGCTCAAGAAATAGAGTACATGCCCTACATCCCAATAAGAGTGTGAGACATCATGAATAACACTCAGGATAGTGAGTGAGCCATCACGTTAACACTCTAATCATGGAACGTGGTGTATAAATCCCAATTCCCATATAATATCACTGATGCAAGATGCCATAATCCACACCCGATGTAAGGGAGCGTGATTTTTCACCATGCTCAACATCCCTTACCATCGTCTCACCACCCATAAAAAGGTAAAATCACATTTATAATAAAACACATGAATCAATACCTCTCATGTATACATTTATCCAATTTCCATTACATACAAGTCAATACAATTCATAAGAAGAATTTAATTAAACATAAATAGAAGGGCATGGCCTTACCATCCTTTGAAGTCATTATATTTTAGCCAATTGATTCATTTAATGGAAATCATCCATCATACATAAGAATTTCCATATTATCCATTTCATTTATTAAAAAGGAGGATATTTCATATTATATAATTATACCAATTCAATTCAATCAATTAAAAGAAAACCTTCATGTTGAGACCATTCCATCTAATTCCAACCCATTCAATTTACTAAAGCATGAAAAAACCATTTACAAGGATCAATGGGTCTTTTAGAGGGAGACATGGTCTTTAAGGGAATTTTCGACATGGTAAATTCCAATTCTAGGTTGACCAAACTCGTGGGAGGTACCTTTGGTCCAACTAAGCAATCTTACTTCAAGGGAAACTCAATTTAAAAGACAAGCTGTAGGCAAATTAGGCGTGTCAGACAATTTATTCAATTATCCATAAGGGGACATTACACTTGTAACACCCATGGGGTGACCATATATGGTGTATACAACCTCTTAACTACCAAAAAATGATTAATAGGTATATAACATATTGCAAGGATCAATTAGACTTGAAGAACTCAATATATATGGTATACTCGGAAAAGGCTGGCATGCTGCACAACGACATAGCTACGAGACATCAAAAATCGAAGGGAAAATGAAGTGACCACCTACCTTAAGGTCGTAGATGACTCCTCGCTCAATATTAGCATCATATTTGAAGCAGGTTGGAAGAGATCTGAGAAACGGTCTAATGCCCTGAAAATAGGGAAAATGAGCCTACACCTAAATAACACAATAGATTTGAAGGAAAAATTAGAAATTAGGTAAGAGACTATGGGATCTTAACAAGATAGATCCAATGATTACGATGGATCAAGGAACAAGAATCAAAGGAAAATTTTTTCCCAAAGCCCAGCTTAAGGGAATTAGAAGCTCAAGAGGAGGAGAAGAACATGTTTTAGTTGCTGGAGTGGGGAAGGTAAAATAGAAAGTGTTATAACTTTAAGTGAGGTAAAAAATGATAATTTTACCCAAAAATACATATATTCATGGTTTGGCCATAGATACAACAACTATACGACCATGCACCCTGGTTCTCATGGTTGTAGACAAATCGTGTGGACTAGTCCCTTCTTCCCATTTTAGGGATCCGGGATTTGAACAAGCCCTAGATGCACTTGAGAACTCCTTGGATTTATTAGGAGTAAAAAATAGGGCCATTTAAGGAATTAAAATTGAAAAAATAATGATCTTTACCTTTAGTGAAAAGATGGTTTGTTACAACCTCTCCTACTTAAAGCAACTCATCCCTGAGTTAACCTTCTGATGGTAAAGAGGTATCATCAGCAAAGTGCTCCATAAATTGTGATTGTATATCAGCTTCTCGTTCCCAGGTCTCATCCTGTAAACGACCGTACTTCTATAACACCCATACCATAGGAACATACCTACCTTAGAGTTTCTTTATGCTCCGATCAAAAATACACACTGGATACTCCCTGAAGGTAGCATCCACATCTAGCTCAACATCATCAGGATGAAAGATGTGTGATGAGTCTAGATGATATCAGCGAAGATGAGATACATGAAAGACATCATGCATAGATTGGTTTCTCTAAGGAATTTCCAACTTGTAATTGACTGGTCTGATCCATTTCACAAACTCTAAGGGTCCAAAGAACCTTTTTGAGAGGTTATACTCCCTCCGAATATGTCTATGTCCTAACCTAGGTGAGACCTATAAGAAAACTCAGTCTCCAACCTCAAACTTGAGAAGTCACCAACATCTGTTGGAATACAACTACTGTCTAGACTGAGATATCAACATGCACTTTCTGATCAGCTAGACCTACTTTGTAGTCTCTTAAACGAGACATGGTCCAAGCATAACTGCCTCCCCTACCTCTATCCAATATAGAGGTAAGCGTAAATGACTACCATATAAGGCTTCATAAGGATATATATCGATAGTATCTTGAAATCTATTATTATAAGAGAACTCAATGAGGGAAATGTGTTTCTCCTAGAAACCTCCAAGATCAAGAACACATGTACAGATCATGCCCTTTAGCACTTGAATCATATGCCCTGTCTATCCATCACTTTGTGGGTAATAGGCCATGATGAGAAGTACCTGTGTACCCAAGGACTTCTGTAACCCCTTCCAGAACCTGTACGTAAAACGAGCATCTATTTTAGAAATGATAGAACAAAGAGATCCATGAATATGTACAACCTATCTAACGTATACACTTCCTAGATCATCTATCGAGAAGGTATCTCACACAAGTAAGAAGTGTTTTTCCTTCATCAAACAATGAACAAAAACCCACAATATATCATTTCCATGAGGTAATCTAGGTATTCCAGTCCCAAATTCCATCGAAACATCATCCCATTTTCACTTAGGAATGGACAACAACTGTAAAATACCTTCTAGAAACTGGTGTTCTAATTTCACCTATTGACAGGTGGAACATCAAGTGATAAATCCAAAAATCTCACATTTCATACCAGACCACCCATACTAGAATTGTAGATCTCGATACATTTTGGTGACATTGGGGTGAACTACACATTATGAGGCATGTAATTCCCATATAAGATCCTCTATGATGTCTACTAGGACCCATAAATTCCCATGGAACATTAAGGTATCATCCCCATCCAAAATCCAACCTAAAGATGTATCATCATCTGTGATGCTTTCCCTTAGGACAAGGCCTCTGAGATCATATAGTTGTCTCATTATTACCCATTATAGAAGAGTAAAAGTCACTACTAAAACTGAGTGGACAGTTTGACCATGTTCCTCCTAAACCTCAATGTGAATCTCCGAGAATACGTCCATGAGATTCCATTCGCCACTGGATTCCTGTACTGCCTATGTCTGAGTCTTTCAACTTAAGGTATCAACCACTGTATTTCCTTTACTAGACATGTAGGAAAGCTCAAAATCAAATTTCTGTAGGTACTCAACCCATATAAACTTCATGATATTTATATATAGCTACGTAAAGATTCACTTGAGGATTTTTTTTATATATGAATACCACAAAATTCTCTCCAAGTAAATAGTGTCTCAAACAATGTAAGGCATGAAAGATAGTAGAAAACTCAAGGTCATGTGTCAGGTAATTCCTCTCATGAGGCCTAAATTAACGAGAACCATACAAAACAATTCATTTTTCTTGTATCAAAATAGCTCCAAGCATGATACCTAATGCATCACATTATATAATATAGCTATTTCCCGGCTCCAATAGAATCAATATCGGTGCTAAAGTCAGTCTTCCCTTCACTCCTGAAAGGATGCTTCACAAGATTCTGACCACAAAAATTTTACACCTTTATTTTTCAATCCTATAAGAGGCACTAAAAGGTGTGATAAATCTTGGATGAAGCATATGTAATATCCACCTATCCTCGAGAAACTCTGATTTTCAAAGGCATTCTTAGGATACTCCCAGGAAACTATATCTCTCAATTTCATTGGGTCTACTAAAACTTCTAAATCTAATATGATATGACCCAAGAAGTGGACTTTGTCGATCCAAAAGTAGAATTTACTAAGCTTAGAATTGATTTGATTCTCTCTTGGAGTATTCAACATGATATCAAAATATCATGGACATGTATGGATCATGAATACATCAAGATATCTTCAATAAATAATTCCATAAATGAGTCTAGATACGAGTGGAAAACTCGATTCATAAGATCCATGAAAACTTTTGGAGAATTCATGAGTCTGAATGACATAATAAAGTACTCATATAGACCATACCTACTCCTAAAAGCTTTTCAAGGTATATCTGAGGTACTGACACACACTTGATGATAGCCTGAACTCAAATCTATCTTTTAAAATACTTTTTCTCCTCATAGATGATCAAAGTGGTCGTATATTCTAGTTAGTGGATACCAATTATTTATTGTGATCTTATTCAATTGATGATAATCCATGAAGACCCTGGGGTTACCATCTGAATTCTTAGAAAAAATAACATGTGAACCCCAAGGAGAAGTGCTGGGTAGTATGAAGCCTTTATCCACCAAATCCTCCAATTGCTTCTTGAGTTATAAAAGCTCATTAGGTGACATCCTATAAGGAGGAATGGTAATTGGTGCCTCTCCTAGAATAATCTCAATAGTTAATTCTACCTATCGCATTAGAGGTAGACCAGATAAGTCATTAGGAAAGACATATCTGAAACATTACCCTACATGAGGAAAGACAATGGGTTGTAACCCTAGATCATCTAAGAAAAGGCTAGTGATCTAAGTTGTCACACTCTCAGCCTCTACTGATTGGGTCCTAATCATGTAGCTTGCACATCCCATTATCCCTTATATATGTGTCTACCTCCCTCTAGTAATGTAAACACCACCCTTAGATGATATTAATTAATATGGGATTGATAGAGAACTAACCAGTCCATCCCGATGATTACATCAAAGCTTTTCATGTCGATGATGTAAATATTCCATATGAAAAGGCAAGCCTATCTCAAGGGGAAAATCTTTATAATTATGAACACCCTTTGATTGGATACCTAATGGAGTATCTAGTGTCATAAAGCCATATAAGTGTTTGATCTAGTGGCTCTAAATTTCCACAATAGCCTCAGATATAAATGAGTGAGATGCACCTATATCAAACAATGATGACACTAAAGTGGTGGCTACTAGAATAGTACCTCGCATAGTAGATGGTATGGAACTCTACTCCTACAACATAGGTTGGAATGAATGTAACTATCATGTACCATGTCCCTGAGTCACTACCTAATTTCCCTAAGAAAGCCTGCTCTGTTGGTGCCGAGAATCATAGGTCTGACTACCTCTACCTCAACCGCCACCTCAACTTGATCGGACGGTGGTATTCTAGCTGTCCTCCTATCATGATACTACTGAACTCACTCCTGACTGAGGAGTAGGTGTATATCCCCACTTTCTAGGCACTGGAGTGAAAGTACTATAGAAATTCTGAATATGGCCCATCACTTTACAACCTATGCACTCGACTGGATCCCATAAACACCGAGGCTTTGTGTTTCCCATATTTCCACACTAGTGATAGATTAAGTAACTACCAACACGTGGAACTTGAATACTACTACCACCACGAGAACCCTCGAAATGATGCTTGCTCCTAAAAAAAGAACCACTAATAGATTTAGGTCACGAACCACCCCAAATCGCACCATCATCTTCCATCATATTTTTCTATGTAATATGGGCATAGTTGACAATTTTAAAAATGGTAGTCAAACTAAACACATTAAACTATGATAGTATGGAGTATACCAGCCCATCCTCAAATCATCTAGTGGTCATAAAATCATCTCCAGCTATAGTAGGAGTGAATAACTTCATCTCAGTGAAAATGGAAGAGTATTCCATAACCATGATACTCCCATGATGCAGGTTCAAGAATTATCTAGATCTATAAATACTCAGAGTATGGGAAAATAAGTAGTTATAAAAGATCATCTGGAAGTCCGCACATACCATATCACAATACTGATCCGCCTGGGTGATAACATCCCACCACCGCTTGGCCGAATTGAGCAGTATATATACAGCTAACTTGACCCTCATATCTTGAGGCATCTCCAGATACTTGAATATAGAAATTAATACTTCAATCCATGACTCTGTAGAATGTGGTCTTCCATCCATCAAAAGGTAGGAGGATTCCACTACTAAAACTCTTGAGTCAACTCTACCATGCTCGGGGCAGGCCGAAATACACCTTGCATAATCTAGAGTATACATAGAAAACCCTATCATAATTGGGAATCAGTTCCTATATCAGGTACAAGAATGGGTTCCATAGGATTCAATGTATGAGGAATCACTAGTGGCTCAGGGATCACCACCTTAGGAGCATGATCTTAACTTATTTTAGGGCGTGTGACCGGAGGACATTGTGGTGGCATAATGATACAATGCTAAACATATTCCTTACAATAGATTTAAGAAATTAGAAATGTTTCATTTCAAAAAAATAGGATAGGTATGAAGCCTTCCTATAGAAAAGACCACACCTCATTGCCTACTCCAAAATCCAGGACTAGGCAGTAAAAAGAGACCTATAAAGGCTGTAAGAACGTAAGGGATACCCCACTACCCACTAATAAGTCCAGGTTTGGGTGTAATTCTCAGTGTTAGATATATATATAAGATGAATATTATCTCTTTAAAAGTCATATTCATTTTGAATTTATGCATTTTCAAGTATTTGAATCACTTAAAATGGTTTAATCAGATGGTTTACCATTTTTTGATCCATAAGGGACCATACTCTTTATGAACCAAAACATGTAATCCACTTGACCCACACCATAACACATTCTAGCCCATGTGACTCATGGTCCATGGCTCAACCTGCCTAACTGACTACTGAAGGTGTCTGCTTTAACCTTTTTAAGAAAACACTGTTAGGTTAAGGAAGGTACTTTAAATATCAATTATATTTTCTAATCCCTATAAAAAAGTGTTAGTATAATTTAATACAATTAAGGCACTGATAATACACAACAGAAAAATGCATGCAGAAAATAGATGTGACATGAAAAAATGCATGGCATATTAGTCATAGTGTTCCTAGTAATGATGCATGGTCTAATAAAAATCCCCTATTTCATCAGGCCTAATAAAGAAATCTCATTTCAATAATATCAATAATAATAACATCATTACACAAGTGAATCACCCAATAGTAAAGTCATATCCACCATAAGAAGCAGAGTTAATAAATGTAATCATGGGGTAATTTGGGTTTTCCTTGTACATGGGTTAACTATGTCTAGGAATAGGGTCAATTCCAAATCACTTTATCTCTAAGTCTCATATCTAATACCAAAAAAGTAATATAAATAAAAAATAATATATGATACCACTTTGTAACATCCTGAACAAGGATCCACTTAACCCATGCCCTAGTCCAGTGAGTCACATGGCCTCAAGTGTGCCTCCCTGTATGCCAGAGGCTTCCAGCTAGTAGCGAGGGTGTACAAGTAGTTCAATGCGGAGACTATACCCTCTTATCATAATGTTAAAATGGATATAGTATATAATAACCAATACCAGAAGCAAAATGTAAGAATACATAAACAAAAAACTACAAAAGTGTAAATCAATAGACAAAATAAATAAGTAGCTGAAGATAATAACTAAAAAATGATATTAAAATCAAAAATTACAATGGCAGTGTCTAATACATGGAATGCATGGCATGCTAATATAAAAGGGAATAGGGGAACATGTATACAACCATGAAATACAAAAATCACAAAAGGAAAAAAAGTTTCTCCACTAACATCTTGAGAAAATGCTCAGTCCTATGCTCCTAATCTCCAACTATAAGAAATGAATATCAATAACCCATAGAAGGGAGATTTCCCTTATCAATACCTATATATATATAATCTTCCAGGGTACCAAAGGAATCCTGGTTAGGGTGTGAGATAAAAAATTAGTAGGCCACCACCGATAGTTTCTACATGTAATCCAAGAAATAATTGTAACTAAACATTGTATAGAAAATATTAATTAATTAAAAATGAAGAATAAATAAATAAACAGCCTGCTCTAGTCCTTGAAGGACACCTAGTGGGTCTACCTGCTTCAGCTCATTACCAAGAGGAAAGTTTAAAAATTCACTATATATATACATAGTAGTATTACATATATATAGTATATATATATATATATATAGATATATATATTGCATCAATATATATGAATCAAGTACGTGTGGATGTAAGTGTCCATATACCTATAATACTAGTGCTAGCTGGACCAGGGCGTAACTCTGTCATCCATGACCAGTCTAACAAGACTCTAAGCTTAAGAAATAAGGTACATTCCCTACATTGCAAGAAGAGTGTGAGATGTCATGCATGAAACTTGGGATGGCGATTGAGATATCATGTCAACACTCTAATCATGGAATGCGGCACATAAAGCCCAATGCCCATATAGCATCACTGGTTCCAGATTCCATACTCCACACCTAATGTAAGGGAGTGTGATTTTCCACCATGCTTAACACCCCTTACCATCATCTCACAACTTATACAAAGGAATCATCACATTTTTAATATAACACATGAGGAAATAACTATCATGTATACATTTATACAATTTCCATTATATATAAGGCAATACAATTCATAATAATAATTTAATTAAACATAAACGGAATGGTGTGGCCTTACCATCCTTTGAAGTCATTCTTTTGAGACAATTGATTAATTTATGGGAAAGCATCCATCATGAATAATCATTTATATATTATCCATTTAATTTATTAAAATGGTGGACATTTCATCTTGTATAATCATCCCAATTTAATTCAATCAATTAAAATCAATCCACCATGCTTAGATCATTCCATATAATTCCAACAGATTCAATTTACTAAAGCATGGAAAAACCATTTATAAGGCTCAATGGTTATTTTAGAGGGTGATGTAGTCTTTACAGGAATTTCCTACATGGGAAATTCTAATTCTAGGTTGGACAAACTCATGGGAGGTACCCTTAGTCCAACTAAACACTCTCACTTCAAGGGAAACTTAATTTAAAAGACAATCCACATGAATATTAGGCATCCTAAACAATCGATTCAATTATACATAAGGGGAAATTCTAATTAGAACACCCATTGGGTGACCATATAGGGTGTATACAACCTTTAAACTACCAAATAAGGATAAATAGGTATATAACATGGTGGAAGGACCAGTTAGACATGAATAACTCAATATAATTAGGATGCTCGGTCCATATCAGAATATGACACAACGATATAGCTACCAGACATCAAAACTCTATGGTAAAATGACATGACCACCTACCTTAAGGTTGTAGATAACTCCTCGCTCAATATCAAACTCATATTTGAAGTAGGTTAGAAGAGATATAAGAAACAATAAAATGCCATGAAAATAGGGAAAATGATCCTGCACCTAAATAGTGCAATGGATCCAAAGTAAAACTTAGATAGGAGGTAAGAGAATAGGGGAGCTTACCAAGATAGATCCAATGCTTTCAATGTATTGAGGAACAAACACCATAAGAAGAATTTGTTCCAAAGTTTAGCTTGAGGAAAATTTATGCTCAAGAGGAGGAGAAGGACATGTTTTAGCCACTGGAGGGAGGAAGGTAAAATAGAATGTGTTATAAATTTAAGTGATTGAAAAAATGGTAATTTTAGCTCAAAATAAATAGGTACACAATTTGGCTGCACGGTTTGGCCAAACTATGTGAAAACCATGGTCATTTTACTATTACTCTATGGCACACCACATAGTTAGGCACATAGTTTGACTAATCATGTGAAAACCATGAAAAATGGATCATTCCCATACCAAAATCCAGCCACATGACCACGCACCTTGGGTCGCACGGTTGTAGACAAACCTTGCGGCTCGACCCCTTTTTCCTATTTTAGGGATCTGGGCTCTAAACAAGCCTTGGACACAGCTAAGACCTCCTTAACTTAATTAAGAGTCAAAACTAGGTCTGTTTAAGGAATTAAAATTGAAAAAATAAAAATTCGTACCTTCATTGAAAAGACGGTTTGTTACACAAGAACACCAGGTGCGTTATTTTTTGAAGGCTTAGAAATGTTTTTTGAAATGTGAGAAGATGAATATACTGGTTTTCAGTTAGACCAATAATCCACAAGATACAAATTTTTGGAGAAAGAAGTTGGGGTGTAATGTAATCAAAAAAGGAAAGAATCTACTACTGATACTGGTCCATCAGATGCAATGTGCCACCGATCAATCTAAGTCATAATTTTTCTTGTTGGAAGACGTTGGGACTAATGAAAAAAAATAAGTAGAGTTTTTTTGGACTGATGTGTGGAAGAAATTCAGAGACCGATCAACTAAATAAAGATTAAAAATATAATCAACTTTTTTCATCAGGATGAATTGTTTGTTTCAAGCATGTCAAGAATGAAAGAAGAACTCTAACATGTTTTAATTTGGTTCAAGAGGAAAATAATTCATAATTCATTTTCTTTAAATTGGGTCAAGAGAAAAAGAACAAAATTATTGATTATTTCTCAATATGTGGTTCCAACTCATCGAATTGGAGGTGACACTGATCCATCATAGTGAGACAAAGATCGATCCATCGGACGCGGTATGACATCGATACTTCATCAAATGAAAAAACATCGGTCTGAGGAAGTTGTTGAACAGTTAAAGAAAAGATAAAATGTTTTGAAACAGTTGAAAAAGTGTTTTTAAGGGGGTGCCGATTTTTTGGAATAGATTTTCATAAGTTTAAGTGAAATGGGTTTTAAAGCTTTTGTTAAAGTGATGATATCTTTAGAAGTTGTGACTATGTTTATGGAAGAATGGTTTTAATGGTTATTTATCTTATAATTGGTAACAAAGAAATGAAATGAAGAATATTCTATTGTACATATGTCATCATCTTAATAAATAAATCAAAATGATAATCAGAATCATACTGAAGAAAGGTTAGACTTTTTGAATCCAGATAAAGATGTGAGAAGATTCAAGAAGGTTCTTGAAGAATCGAGAAGATTAGAGAAGTGCTGAATAAATTAAAGATAGAGTTGGAATGAAGGATAAATTCTTGTTTTGAGAAATTTGGTTAGGTGGGAAAACTTTTCAGATTATCTCCTAAACCATTTTTGGTGCACCTATAAAATAAAGAGAGTACATTGTACTTTATGACGGATCTAAACACCGTTCATGTGTAGACAAAGAGAATTTCTAAAATTCTAGAGAGAAGAGGTTTCCAGATAGAGAATTCCTAAGGAAGTTTTAACGATAGAAGAATAAGATGGAAGATTGTATTCATAGGTTATCAGGTCGGTTTGGGTCATCAGACTAGGAAATTAGACTGATATTTACAGATCGAGGTAAAAGTAGTTCAGATTGGTTTCAGTAGTATTATGGAAGAATTATATTTTGATACTGAGAAATAAAACTGAGGAATCATACTGGGATATCAGAATGAGTATAATTACAAAGTCTAGATAAGTTCTTCCCAATTTATAGGTAGCAAAGTGAAGAATGTTTTTTAAGGTTATCAAAAGTGAAAGTTGATAAGACATCACAATAAAATGTTTGGAATCAATTGGTGAATGTTTATTAACTTTTTATACAAAATTTTATTACATAATTTGTTCTAGAAAAATAATATTCATTTTTGTATTGATAATAGTGATAAAAAAGTGTAATGGAATATCCTACTTTTTTGTACCCACACAAAAGGATTATTTTCTAGTAGATTTTGTAATTTTGAATTGTTTCCAAACCATACCAAGGACATAACTACTCTTGTTAAGTAATGAACCTTGTAAATACTTGTGTTCCTATGTATGTGTGATTGTTTTTTAGTAAAGTGAAAAATCTTTAATAGGAGGTGAATGTTTTTTCAAAAGAAAGAAAACTTAAGGGAAAACAATACCACTGATTCAACCCCTCCTCCTATCAGGGATATATTGATTCTGGCTAAGTAATATCAATTGGTATCATATCCAAGGTTCCCTTTATTTACTCTTTTTTGAAGTTTTTGAAGAGAATTAGTGATGAAGAATCTGAATTGTGTGAACAATAAGGGGATTCTGGTCTTCTATGGGAATAAATATCATATATGGAAAGATATAATGTTTCCTTATCTTATGCCTCTTGGGTATGATATTCTTGAAGGTGAAACAAATGGATTTCCTCCTTTTAATGAAAAATTTCCTCTTATATCAGTTGAAAAGAAGAATCTTGAGAATGATGGAAGAGCTAAGAATGTTTTACTCTCATCACTTTATAAAAGAAATTTTATAATAGTGAAGGGTTTTTCCACTGAAAAAGTTTCTAGGATAATATGAAGAACATTTATGAAGGCAATAAAAAAGTAAAGAAGGAAAAGTTACAAATATAGAGGCTGAAGTATGAAGATATCAAAATGGGTGAGTATGAATCCATTGGTGACTTATTTACTAGGGTGAATAACATTTTTAGCACTATTATATGTCTTAGTGAAAATTTGGAATATTTTACTATTGTTGAAAAGATATTGAGAATTATTCATGACAAGTTTGATGCCAAAATTTCCTAACTAGAAGATAGATATCCAGAAACATTATCTCTAGATGATTTCCATAGTACTCTCATCACTTATGAAATGATAAGGTAAAAAGTTATGAAAGGAAAAAAAACATTGATAGAGAAATATCTTTAAAGATTTCTAAGAAATAAAAGTAGAAGTATATTCTTGAAGAAGTAGAGGATTGAGATTCTAATTTTGAAAATGAGTATGTAAAAATATTGATAAATTTTTATCTTTTTTGTTCTAAAAACCAGAAAAGATGTATAAGAAATTATAAAGGGAAACTCCCCTTAAAATGATTTGAATATTGAGCCATTGGATACTTTGAGGCTATTTGTACTTGAAGAAATAATGAAGAAAATAGTGATAAAGGTGATATAGGGAGGAGAATAAGAAATATGGTGATAATATTAAACCTTATTTCAAAGGGAAAGATAAAAAATTCTCCAAATCCAAAAGGAGAAGTTTTTTGTCTAAAGATGATAAATAAAAAGACAATTAAGATAAATATGAAAAGTATACAAATAATTTTGGAGATAATACTTTCATTTAAATTTTTAACAATGAAAAATTAATAAGTAGCATTTCTAAAGAAGAAGAAGAAACTCGATTATAATTTTATATTATAGAAAAACTAAAATAATGCATAATAAAGATTGAAAGTATTGAGAAATTAATTAGGAAATTAAAAAATAAAAGTTTCTCAAAAAAAAATCAGTAATTTTTTCTTGATGAGAAAATTAATATTATAAAAGAGATTGATTACTTGAAGAAATCTACTGAGAAAGAAAAGATTTAGAATGAACATATGAAAGTTAAGATGAAATAAAAAGAATAAGAATTGGAACTTGTTCAACAAAAAATTTCTAAATCTAAGAAGGGGTTAAAAGTTTCAAGAAATATATCTCTGAAGTTGGGGAAATTTTAGTAAATGGTTAACTTAATAAGGATAAAAAGTTACCATCAAAGGTTAAGAAAAAAATTGAAATTTTTCCTAAGAAGAATAAAGTTGGGAAAGTTATGTATGTGGATAAAATAAAAGTTGAGAAGTCAGAATTTTCTAAAAATTATGAGTCTGAAAAAGTTTCTATAACTTTTAGTTATGATAATACTGAAAAGAAAACTGAGCTGAAGAAGAAGGTTTCAATTGAGAATAGAAAGTTTGGGACTAAAAAAAGTTCTGATGCTAATGAAAAAAATGTTGCTAAGAAACATGCTCACAAATCTAGACAGTATGGAAGTTACAAAGGTAACAATTATTTCTACAGATACTACTGGTATTTTTCTGGATTCAGATACATGAAAAAATATATGTTGGTTTAATCAATAATATTACAATTATTCCAAAAATTACATAAGGAAAAGTTTTAGGGGGAGTCAATCCTCTAAAAAAAAGGATTTTGAGAAGATTTTTTTTTGAAGAAACTGAAGAAGGTTGGTGTGAATATAGTAAATAGATTCTAACCTTCAGAAAATATTTTTAAAATATGTGAAAAACCTATAAATATTGAAAAATTATCTCTTGTTTTGTTACCACCACAACAAAAGGTTTTTGACAATTCTCAGAAGCTTGATGTGAAGAAATATAAATTGAAAGAAAAAGCGCATACTACTGAAACCGATATCAAAGCTATGAAGGGAGAACAACCTTGGATCTTGGATATTGGGTTTTCTTCTCATATGACATGATAATTAAAACCATTGAAGAATGTGAAAGACTTCAAAGATGGAACAGTGACATTTGGAAATGATGAATCCCTTAAAATCAAAGGTATTGGATATGTTATTATTGGGGAAGAAAAATTAAAGTCTAAGAATTTTTTGTTTGTTGATGGGATAAAACAAAAATTTCTAAGTGTTTTACAACTTTTTGATGAAGTCAAAAAATTTATTTTCTGAAATTATGGGTTTATTGTGAAAAGAGAGGAAGATGGAAAGAATTTTATAAGAGGCCATCATACAAAAGGAAACTTGCTCCAAGTTAGCAAGGTTCAATACTCTTGTTACTTAAGTATGATAAAATATAATTAGTTTTAGAATAAAAGGCTAGGAAATATGTGTCATAGAAACATGATCAAGTTATCAAAGAGAGACAGTGTCCACGGAATTCCATACATGTTAAGAAGAAGAGATTGGTGCTGCATAATTTTTTAGAAAGGAAAGATTACAAACTATGTGCATAATAAAGTTGAAATTTGTTCAAAATAAACCCTGGGAATTATATTCTAATTATACTTTAAAACCACTAAATAATATAATTTATCACTATAAATTATTTTGATTAAAAAAGTTGATTTTAATTAAAGTTTAGTATTTTACACTATTCATAAAAAATTGGAAGTTCTCAGAAAAAAATGAAAAATTCAACTTAGGATAATTTTGATATTATAAATCCAAAAATGAAGTCCAATTTGAATAATAAAATTTATGAAATTTCAAAAAGTGGGTATTACTATTCATAACGGCTACTTTTATTAGTCGCGGTGCGTTAGAATCTTGAACTTGCGTACAATGAAAGCTATTGCATTATTGAAAGAGAAGCGTACCATGGAAGATTGGAGTGTTACATTCTCCCATACTTTAATAAATTGCATCCTCGCAATTTGAAAATGTTCATCGAAAATAAAAGTTTGAAAATAGAAAATACCATTATGGAAAACCCATATCGGAAATAGGGTTAATAAAAATATAACTTTAAAAGAAAGAAAGAGAAGTACAAAGGTCACCCGAGATAGCCCATACTAGGATTCTATGAAAATATGGATATGTAGGAGAAAAAAACCATCAAGGTCTGATGAAGACTTTTAGAAAACAGGATTAGGAGAAAGTTAACTACAAGAAAATCACAAACTTGTGATTAGTTAAACGTTCATTGATTCCCCAGTAGAAAAATTTAACCGACGAAGTTTTTGTTTTAAGTTACATTTCATAATGTTGAGGAATTTATTTAGGAGATTTACTAAGAACGTAAGGAAATATACTTACTTGTCATGTAGACTTTCATTCTTTAAATTTTTTTTACCACAAACCCATATTTCACTCCAAAAGGTAATAGAACTCAAAAATATTATATTTATCCTAATCGTACAAGGTTCCAAATATTAAGACATACCATTTAGATTAGGAAAAGTATTTTTTAATAACTAGGGACTTCCTGTAGGCTTGTGGTAGGTAATAAAGACCTGTCGCACTATGGTTGTGGGTTCAATTCCTACAGCTTTGTCCGACGCGATGGGTTATCCCCCGACCTACAGATTGTCCTTTTCCTAAAACTATAGTATTATAATATTCCAAAAATAATCTTCAGAAATGTTTTAACCTTAAACAATACTATCCAAAGTTCAAATTAATCCATTCCAACCTTTATAGTTATCCAAAATACCTCTGTCTAGACTTTCTCTAAAAGGTCTCTAAATTCCAAAATCAATTGTAACATCAGATTCCCCAAATAAATTAAATTTTCTCTTATTGTAACATACTAAAACCTTAATGAAAACAAAAAGTACTACAGTACAATCCTTATATATATATATCAAATAACCATAATGTTGTTCTTGAGTCCAAAAACACAAATACAATAATTATTCAACTTCATCTGTAGTAACATCATAAGCTTGGTCTTGCTCCCTTGGACTTTTCTGAGGTAAGTTTCCTTGGAGCTTAGGGCATTCATTTGCATAATTCCCCATTTCTCTACAATTGTAGCATTTAATATTGACATCCTCTTTCTTTCCCTTGCAATCACGAGTTTGGTGACCTTTTTCTCCATATTTTTAATAAACTCCCATTACTTTTAGGCAAGTATCGGGGTGTTTCTTAGAACAATTATCACATAATGGAAAATACTTCTTTCCCTTTTTTCCTTTATCTGTCTCTTGGTCCACCGTTCTCTTATTCTCTTGCTTTAATTTGTTGTCATAAGACTTATAGAATTCCTTTTCTATCTTGATAACACATGAGACAATATCTTCGTACGATGAGAAGGATTGTGATAAAAAAGCTCGAAGGAGAAATGTTTTTATCCCATCAAAGAAACGATCAATCTTACTTTTTGGGTTACGTATATAATCTGTAGCATGCCTCGCTAACCTTGTAAAGTTAGACTCATACTTTGCAACATTCTCATCCTCCTTTTTCCTCAGACTCAAAAATTGTCTTTCCATATCCGCTCTATGGTCATGAGGAAAGTATTTTTATAAGATAGTCTCTTTAAACCCTCTCCATTCCATACTAGATACTTCTTCATCTTCCTTTTTATTTTGAATCAATGACCACCATTGATCAACATCTCCAGTGAGGCGGTAAACTGCCATGAAATTTTTTTCCCTTTCACTACTCCCTAAAGCCTGAAATATTTTCTCTAGGGAATTTATCCATTGCTCAGATACTAATAGATTTGTACCCCCATTAAATGTTCATGGTTGTTGCCTCATGAAGAAGTCTAACATTGATCCTCCACGTTGCGGATCAGGGTGCTCTATACAAGTAAGGTTATTATTCATAACCTGAGCGAGTTGTCCCAGTATGGTGATAAGCTGATCAACACCAGTTGTATCTCCAGCTCCACTATAATTATCACGAGCAGGAGGGAAATCCCTACATGGAGTGCGTGCATTGATACGGTTTACATTTCTTCTATTAGGTGCCATTTCTAAAAAATGGCATAAACTGGATCGGTTTATGAATCAAAATACATAATTCCATACTTATAAAACACTTTATATAAATTGAACTGTTTATGGATATAATCCATAATCATAAAAAATGTTTTCTTTGAGGAGGTATATACTCATAAACCCTTCATAATGATTTGTAAAGAAAATGAGAATTATCCTAAGCATATCCCCTAGGAGTGTCGTAACCAAGAGTGCAGCAAGGCCCGTTGTCGTGCACCAGTTCCCGTTCGAGTCAAGCTCAAAGCGGTGTTTTTGGGTTTTACCCCTAGGTACATCTGTACCAGAGCCACTTCTACTTGCTCGTATCCTGACAGGTATGTATTTCTCGGAAAACTCACAAAATCTCTACAATACCAAAATTCTAGGAAGTTATTCTATACTAATCCTCAAAGTTTATCTTAGGGCTATGTGCTCTAATCAGAGTTTATTTAAATCTAGCTTCCAAGGTTAGTACTAAAATTCCTCTGATACCAACTGTAACGCCCCGACCCTAGTTACCTAGAGTCGGTGCATTATTACATAATATTGGCATGATCACAAAAGATCAAGTCTCGAAAGACCGATTAGTTTAGTAGCCTTAAAACACTAGATACATTCATAAGTCTTACATTACATCATAAAGTGAAAAAATAAAATAACATAGTCTCCATAGTCCACACTCATATCCCCTTCAGACTATCCCTATAGGTCATTTATAAAATATTTCTTCACATCCTGGAAAAAAATAAAACATAGAAAGGGGTGAGCTCAAATGCTCAGTAAGGATAACAATATAGTGGAAACTTTCATAAATAAACATAAATGTTTAAGGTAATGTATAACTAAAACAAAAGACTTTTAAACTTAAACTTCAGCATAATATGGAAAAAATAAAATAAAATAATGTCATTTACTTATTCACATGGATATTCTACTAGTCGAATAATCACATGCAATATCAATAACCACTTTCATAATGATGGAATGCATAATGCCAGACTATCATAACCACGTAGCCAAAGCCTCATGCCAAGAATAAAAATAAGATTTTGTCAAGGCCTCATGCCAAGACACTTGTTTGTCCCATGAGACCTACCGATGCATCGAGGAGCTATAGCGGGCTCCACCCGTCACTTACTAAGTCCAATGCATTCCTTATATGAAAAGGTTTAAACATATCATAAACCATACCATATCACATAAAACATGCATAAAGGAAACATAACATTTCCAAATTTCAATCACAAGCTATCAATACAACACATTGATATAATAAAACCATTTTCAATACCAAAATAAAAGAAAAGTAAAACATGGTATTTATTTTTCATTTTAAAAAAGTTATGGCTTGTAGAGGAAGCGAAAACTCAAATAATGGTCACGGTGGCAGAGAAGTCATTGTCACCGCATACGTAAGACAAAAACCTTCCTTTTGTCGTTTAGTAAACTGCTTCATAAAAAAATATTCCTTTTTAATAAAATTAAAAGTCAAAGGATTTTATACATCGTATAAAAGAAAGTTGTGTATAAAACAAAATATGCCTCAATGAAAGGAGATTGAGACGAAGTCCCTTACCTCGTATCCGACTTGACTCGATCGTTCTTTAATATCCTGAATAATAAACTATAGTTAATTTATATTTTCTTAAGAACCTTTTTCAAGTTCATTATTCCTTTTACATCACTTATTATCATGTTATAAACATTATGTAATCATTTAATTTAATAACGGTCATTTTTTCGATCCTTGGCACTTGAGTCAAAAATAAACTTCTTATATTTACAAGTTGTTTATGTGGTAAAATATCCAATATATCCAGAATTGTATTCATGATTTAGATATCATATATATCATATAAATCCAGTTTGTACATGCATTTATAATATTACATGACATTTAGAGTTAATAAATAAAATGCACCGTTCTTGGATACGGTAAGCCATACGTATGCATGAACGCTACTTTCATTTATATTTCATATTTAATGAAATGAAATCATAATGATATAAAGGTATATTATAATTATAGTGTAATATATAATATCATTAACTCCATCCCTTATACATCCCACATATGACATTAACGATTCAAATCACTTTGAGGGGGCGGTAGTCCGCACTTCCTAAAATGAAATTATCGTGTTTACACATAATGGATATCATAAAGGTATGCCATAAATGAAAAATACAGAAGAATAAGGAAAAAATAAAAATAATATATATCATATATAAATATAGTGACATCTTAATGGACACCATGATAGGTGTTAAAGGAATATTGAACAATCATCATCTCATGAGGCAGTAATTCGCCACCCATAGAAACAATATGTTATTTAACCATTAGATGGAGGTGTGTGTAAGTGTAGTTCAAATAATTCTCATAAAAACATCCAAGTATATTTAGGATATTGGTGTTGTTACAAAAGAAAAGTATAAAAAGAGTTTAGGGGTTGTAGAAGTAAAATAAAAGAAAATAAGTTAAGAGAAATCGTTACCTTTAGTTTGGGTAACTCCCTTTGGTTTGAACCAAAAGGACTCTTGAAGTGCCTTCTGCCTAAGGTAAGGCTTCTAGGATGAAGGGAGGAAAGTTTAGAGGGTATTTGGGCAGAGGTTGGCTGAGCCAAGTGGCTTTTAAGGTGTGAATAAGGTGGTAGAGGTGGGGGACTTTTATAAGAGGAGAGGAGGGGCTCTTTTGGAAAGATTGAAAATATTATTTTATTATAAAATGGTTTTCGGATTATAAAGGTCCCATAATGATATATTTAGAATATAAGTTGATAAGGGTTCGAAATCCACCCATACAAAAGGTTTTTTACAAGTGTATGTCTTATATTTTACCTTATCTTTTCATTTTATTTAAATCGTTCATTAATGAGGTAATCGCTGCATCATCATGGTGTCATAAATAAATTTATTTATTTAATGTATAAAAATTATAAAAATATTTCCATGATGTAGGAAATATTTTTAGCTTTCCAATTAATATTTATAGTCGAAAATATAACTTGTATAACCTCTTGTAAAAATTGTTTTAATAAAACAATACATGATTGTGACATTTTTATTTTTACTTTAAATAAAAGGTATTAATGTCATTATCTTACCCAAGTGGCTCCATGGGGTCCCAAAAATCGTCCCATGGTTTGTCTTGGTTGGCCATGAATCATCCAATAAGAGTAGGACATGTGTCAAGATATTTTTATATTCTTATAATATCTTTTTTACCTTAAATTACCCTAATTACCTCTAATCGCGGTTAATGAAACTCCAAAGTTACTATTCACCAAAAATTATTTTTATCCCATTGAATCACATTTTAATTCCTAATTACAACCATTTATGTCATATTTTTAAAATTAATTTCACAGAAGTGGTAAAATTTCATTTAAATGAAAAATTAGTTTTTTTAACTACCACTTAGTGGTTTCAATATTCCTAAAAAATTGAAGTTTTTCATAAAAATACCAAACATTCACCCGAAGCTATATTGGTATTCCAAATTCAAAGATGATGTATATTTTACCAAATTCAAAACATATAAGTTTCATTAATTAATTTTATAATTAATTCCCATTGTCAAAACAAATAGCGTGTTTTAAAGAAAGAATATCAATCAAAAGATGGACAATTGTTTATGTCCAATTTCAAAGTGAAATTAATTATAATGACCACCATTGGATAAAATGGTAAAAATATATTCTAATTATACTTTTAAAACCACCAAATAATATAATTTACCACTATATATTATTTTTATTAAAAAAGTTGTTTTTAATTAAAGTTTAATATTTTACACTATTCATAAAAAATTGGAAGTTCTTAGAAAAAAAACAAAAAATTTAACTTAGGATAATTTCAATATTCTGAATTCAAAAATTAAGTACAATTTGAATGATAAAACTTATAAAATTTCAAAAAGTGGGTATTACTATTCATAACGGCTACTTTGATTAGTCGCGGTGCGTTAGAATCTCGAACTTGCGTACAATGCAAGCTATTACATTATTGAAAGAGAAGCATACCATAGAATTTTGGGGTGTTACTTTATCCCCTCCTTCAATAAATTGCGTCCTCGCAATTTGAAAATGTTCTTCGAAAATAAAAGGTTGAAAATAGAAAATACCTTTTTGGAAAACCCATATCGTAAATAGGGTTAATAAAAATATAAATTTTAAAGAAAGAAAGAGAAGTACAAAGGTCACTCGAGATAGTCCATACTAGGATTCTATGAAAACATGGATATGGAGGAGAAAAAAACCATCATGGTCTGATGGAGAGTTGTAGAAAACAGGATTAGGAGAAAGTTAACTACAAGAAAATCACAAACTTGTGATTGGTTGAACGATCATTGATTCCCCAGTAGAAAAAGTTAACCGACAAAGTTTTTTTTTTAAGTTACCTTTCATAAAGTTGAGGAATTTATTTAGGATATTTACTAAGAATGTAAGGAAATATACTTACTGGTCATGTAGACTTTCATTCTTTAATAAACTTCTACCACAAACCCATCTTTCACTCCAAAAGGAAATAGAACTCAAAAGTATTATATTTATCCTAATCGTACAAGGTTCCGAATATTAACACATACCATTTATATTAGGAAAACTATTTTGTAATAACCAGGGACTTCTTGTAGGATAGTGGTAGGTAATAAAGGCATGTCGCACTATGGTTGTGGGTTCGATTCCTGCAGCTTTGTCCGACGCGACGGGTTATCCCCCGACCTGCAGGTTGTCCTTTTCCTAAAACAATAGTATTATAATATTCCAAAAATAATCTTCAGAAATGTTTTAACCTTAAAAAATACTATCCAAAGTTCAACTTAATCCATTCCAACCTTTATAGTTATCCAAAATACCTCTGTCCATACTTTCTCTAAAAGGTCTCTAAATTCCAAAATCAATTGTAACATCAGATTCCCTAAACAAAGTAAAGTTTCTCTTATTGTCACATACTAAAAACTTAATGAAAACAAAAAGTACTACAGTACAATCCTTATATATATCACATAACCATAATGTAGTTATTGAGTCCAAAAACACAAATATAATAATTATTCAACTTCATCTGTAGTAATAGCATAAGCTTGGACTTTCTCCCTTGGCCTTTTCTGAGGTAAGTTTCCTTGGAACTTAGGGAATTCATTTGCATAATTCCCCATTTCTCTACAATTTTATCATTCAACATTGACAACCTCTTTCTTTCCATTGCAATCATGAGTCTGGTGACCTTTTTCTACACATTTTTAACAAACTCCCATTCCTATTAGGCAAGTACCAGGGTGTTTCTTACCACAATTATCACATAATGAAAAATCATTCTTTCCCTTTTTCCCTTTATCTGTCTCTTGCTCCATCGTTCTCTTCTTCTCTTGCTTTAATTTGTTGTCATAAGATTTAGAGAATTCCTTTTCTGTCTTGATAGCACATGAGACAATATCTTCGTATGATGAGAAGGGTTGTGATACTAAATCTTGACGGAGAAATGGTTTTAACCCATCAAATAAATGATCAATATTACTTCTTGGGTTACATATATAATCTGTAGCATGTCTCGCTAACCTTGTAAAGTTAGGCT
This sequence comes from Viscum album, assembly GCA_963277665.1. NCBI lineage: Eukaryota > Viridiplantae > Streptophyta > Magnoliopsida > Santalales > Viscaceae > Viscum > Viscum album. The sequence continues at coordinate 28,697,634 of OY728119.1, forward strand.
CATACTTTGCAACATTCTCGTCCTCCTTTTGCCTCAGACTCAGAAATTGTCTTTCCATATCCACTCGATGGTCATGAGGAAAGTATTTTTCTAATAAAGTCTTTTAAAACTCTCTCCATTCCATACTTGATACTTCTTCATCTTCCTTTGTATTTTGAATCAATGACCACCATTGATCAGCATCTCCAGTGAGGCGGTAAACTTCCATGACATCTTTTTCCCTTTCACTACTCCCTAAAGCCTGAAATATTTTCTCTAGGGAATTTATCCATTGCTCAGCTACTAATGGATTTGTACCCCCATTAAATGTTGGTGGTTGTTGCCTCATGAAGCGGTCTAACATTGATCCTCCACGTTTCGGATCAGGGTGCTCCAAACAAGTAAGTTTATTATTCATAACCTGAGTGAGTTGTCCCAGTATAGTGATAAGATGATCAACACCAGTTGTATCACCAGCTCCGCTATAATTATCTTGAGAAGGAGGGAAATACCTATATGGAGTGCATGCATTGATATAGTTTCCATTTCTTTCACTAGGCGCCATTTCTAAACAATGGCATAAACTGGATCAGTTTATGAATCAAAATACATAATTCTATACTTGTAAAACACTTTACATAAATTGAACTGTTTATGGATATAATCCATAATCATAAAAAATGTTTTCTTTGAGGAAGTATATACTCATAAACCCTTCATAATGATTTGTAATAAAAATGATAATTATCCTAAGCATATCCCCCGGGAGTGTCGTAATCAAGAGTGTAGCATGACCCATTGTCGTTCACGAGTTCCCGTTCGAGTCTAGCTCAAAGTGGTGTTTTCGGGTTTTACCCCTAGGTACATCTGTTCCAGATCCGCCTCTACCTGCTCGTATCCTGACATGGATGTATTTCTTGGAAAACTCACAAAATCTATACAATACCGAAATTCTAGGAAGTTCTTCGATACTAATCATCAAAGTTTATCTTAGGGCTATGTGCTCTAATCAGAGTTTATCAAAATCTAGCTTCCAAGGTTATTACTAATCTTCCTATGATACCAATTGTAATGCCCCGACCCTAGTTACCCAGAGTTGGTTAATTATTACATAACATTGGAATGATCACAAAATATCAAGTCTTGAAAGACTGATTAGTTTAGTAGCCTTGAAACACTAGATACATTCACATGTCTTACTTTACATCATAAAGTGAAAAACTACATTAACAGAGTCTCCATAGTCCACACTCATATCCTCTTCAGACTATCCCTGTAGGTCAGTCATAATATATTTCTTCACATCCTGGAAAAAAATAAAACCTAGAAAGGGGTGAGCTCAGATGCTCAGTAAGGATAACAATATAGCTAAAACTTTCATAAATAAACACAAACGTTTAAGGTAATGTATAACTAAAACACAAGAATTTTAAACTTGAACTTCAGTATAATATGACAAAAATAAAATGAAATAATTCCATTTATTTATTCACATGGATATTCTACTAGTCTAATAATCACATGCAATATCAATAACCACTTTCATAATGATGGAATGCATAATGCCAGAATATCATAACCACGTATCCAAGGCCTCATGCCAAGACTACAAATAAGATTTTGTCAAGGAATCATGCGAATACACTAGTTTGTCTCATGAGACCTACCAATGCATCGAGGAGCTATAGCGGGCTCCACCCGTCACTTACTAAGTCCAATGCATTCCTTATATGAAAAGGTTTAAACATATCATAAACCATAACGTATCACATAAAACATGCCTAAAGGAAACATAAAATTTCTAGATTTCAATCATAAGATATCAATACAACACATTGATATAATAAAACCATTTTCAATACCAAAATAAAAGAAAAGTAAAACATGGTATTTATTTCTCATTTTAAAAAGTTATGGCTTGTAGAGGAAGCGAAAACTCAAATAATGGTCACGGCGGCGGAGAAGTCATTGTCGCCCCTTACATAAGACAAAAACATTCCTTTTGTCATTTATTAAAATGATTTATACCAAAATATTCCTTTTTAATAAAAGTAAAAGTCAAAGGGGTTTATACACGGTATAAAAGAAAGTTGTGTATAAAACAAAATATGCCTCAATGAAAGGAGATTGAGACGAAGTCCCTTACCTCGTGTCCGACTTGACTCGATCGTTATTTAATCTCCTGAATAATAAACTATAGTTAATTTCTATTTGCTTAATAACTTTTTTCAAGTTCATTATTCCTTTTACATCACTTATTACCTTGTTATGAACATTATGTAATCATTTAATTTAATAACGGTCGTTTTGTCGATCCTTGGTACTTGAGTCAAAAATAAAATTTTAATAATTACAAGTTGTTTATGTGGTAAAATATCCATTATCTCAAGAATTATATTCATGATTTAGATATCATATATATCATATAAATCCAGTTTCTACATGCATTTATAATATTACATAACATTTAGAGGTAAGAAATGAAATGCACCGTTCATGGAGACGGTAAGCAGTACGTACGCATGAACGCTACTTTCATTTATATTTCATATTTAATGTAATGAAATCATAATGATATAAAGGTATATTATAATTATAGTTTAATATATAATATCATTAACTCCATCCCTTATACGTCCCACATATGGCATTAACGATTCAAATCACTTTGAGGGGGCGGTAGTCCGTACTTCTTAAAATGAAATTATCGTGTTTACCCATAATGGAAATAATAAAGGTTGCCATAAATGAAAAATTCAGAAGCATAAGAAAAACATAAACATAATATATATCATATATAAATATAGTGACATCTTAATGGCCACCATGAGAGGTGTTAAAAGAATATTGAACAATCATCGTCTCATGAGGCAGTAATTCCACACCCATAGAAACAATATTTAATTTAACCATTAGATGGAGGAGTGTGTAAGTGTAGTTCGAATACTTCTCATAAAAACATCCAAGTATATTTAGGATATTGGGGTTGTTACAAAATAAAAGTATAAAAATATTTTAGGGGTTGTATAAGTAAAATAAAAGAAAAGAAGTTAAGAGAAATCATTACCTTTAGTTTGGGTAACTCCCTTTGGTTTGAACCAAAAGGACTCTTGAAGTGCCTTATACCTAAGGTAAGACTTCTAGGATGAAGGTAGGAAAGTTGAGAGGGTATTTGGGCAGAGGTTTTCTGAGCCAAATGGATTTCAAGGTGTAAATAAGGTGGTAGAGGTTGGGTCCTTTTATAAGAGGAGAGGAGGGGCTCTTTTGGAAAGATTGAAAATATTATTTTATTATAAAATGGTATTCGAATTATAAAGGCCCAAAAATGATATATTTAGAAGATAAGGTGATAAAGGTTTGAAATACACCCATACAAAAGGTTTTTGACAAGTTTATGTCTTATATTTTACCTTATCTTTTTATTTTATTTAAATCGTTCATTAATAAGGTAATCACTGCATCATCATGGTGTCATAAATAAATTTATTTATTTAATGTCTAAAAATTATAAAAAGATTACCATGATTTAGGAAATCTCTTTATCTTTCCAATTAATATTTATATTCGAAAAGATAACTTGTATAACCCCTTGTAAAAATTGTTTTAGTAAAACAATACATGTTTGTGACATTTTTATTTTTACTTTAAATAAAAGGTATTAATGTCATTATCTTACCCAAGTGCCTCCATGGGGTCGCACAAATCATCCCATGGTTTTTCTTGGTTGTCCATGACTCATCCAATAAGAGTAGTACATGTGTCAAGATATTTTTATATTCTTATAATATCATTTTTACCTTAAATTACCCTAATTACCTCTAATCGCGGTTAATAAAACTCAAAAGTTACTATTCACCAAAAATTATTTTCATCCCATTGAACCAAATTTTACTTCCTAATTACAACCATATATGTTTTATTTTTGAAATTAAATTCACATAAGCGGTAAAATTTCATTTAAACGAAAAATCCGTTTTTTTTTAACTACCACTTAGTGGTTTCACTATTCATTAAAAATTGAAGTTTTTCATAAAAATATCAAAAATTCACCCTAAGATATATTTGATATTCCAAATTCAAAGATTATGTATATTTTACCAAATTCAAAACTTAAAAGTTTCATTAATTAATTTTATAATTAATTCCCTTTGCGAAAAGAAATAGCGTGTTTTTAAGAAAGAATATCAATCAAAAGATTGACAATTGTTTATGTCCAATTTCAAAGTGAAATTAATTATAATGACCAACATTGGATAAAATGGTAAAAATATATTCTAATTATAATTTAAAACCACTAAAAAATATAATTTATCACTATAAATTATTTTGATTAAATAATTTGTTTTTAATTAAAGTTTAGTATTTTACACTATTCATAAAAAATTAGAAGTTCTCAGAAAAAAACGAAAAATTCAACTTAGGATAATTTCTATATTCCAAATCCAAAAATAAAGTCCAATTTGAATAATAAAATTTATAAAATTTCAAAAAGTGGGTATTACTATTCATAACGACTACTTTGGTTGGTTGCGGTGCATTAGAATCTCGAACTTGCATACAATGCAAGCTATTGCTTTATTGAAAGAGAAGCATACCGTGCAAGCTTGGGGTGTTACAAAATTTCTTTAATGATAATATTTTGTAAAAATATTTTTTATTTCAAAAATCTATTAATTAATTAATTGAATTTTAATATTAAACAAAAATACAATTTGTGCTATATTGAATCAAAAATAAAAATCATTTCTAAAGTAAAAATAATAAGATGAAAATATATTCATTATTCTATAAAAAATAATGTACATGTTCTTATTTATATGGTTTTGGTACATACCCCTTTAATACATCAGTATACTCCCTAAATGTAAGGTGTGTGATGGTGGGGCTTTCATGGGGCCGCTCGGTGAACATGGTTTGGGATGTTATCTCGATGAGCTTGAACTACTCCCAAAAATGGATTCAATCATGCTTAAGTTGTTGGAAATTAGCTTGGGATTAGTTTAGGGAAAATCCAAAAAGTTTTATCTTCCTTAGAAGCTTCAATAAATGGGCTTCATAAGGTATGATCCTATTGGTTGAGTCTATTACTTCCTTTGTATCTTCCAAAAGGATTTGTTAAAACCCTATATTTATACTAGTCATATGATCACTATTCAATGGCTATATTATCAACGATAAAGATACTTAATAGTCATTTAAATCCAATTGGATATAATAAAACAAAATAAGTGCATGTGTTTTCTATAACCATAATACATTTAATTTAAAAAGGAATTTTATTCAAAATAGTTTGGGTCATTACAATCTTCCCCCCTTTAGAAATTTCAACCTAGAAATTTTCTTTTCCCACAATAAAATAGACGAGGGTAACTCTACTTCATCACCTTCTCCAATTCCCACATTTCTTCTTTAAACTTGTTGTTTTACCATAACACTTTGATGAGGGGAATTTTCTAATTTCATAGAAGTTTTTCTCTATGATCTAAAATCTTCACTGGATGCTCCTCATAAGAGAGGTCATTATCTAATGTCACCACCTCAAGATTGTGTACATGTGAGGGATCTAGTATGTAATTCTTCAAGAGATATACATGGAATATATCATGTACTTGAGATAGCTTAGGTGGGAGTGCTAGTCGGTAGGCCACAACTCTGATGTGATCAAGGATCTCAAATGGGATGATATATATTGGACTAAGATTTACCTTCTTCCAAAATCTCATTAATTTATTTCATGGAGATATGCGGAGGAAAACCATGTCTCCAATATCAAACTATAGGTCTTATCAATGATTGGATGTATAGCTCTTTTATTGATTCTGATAAGCCTTCATGTGCTACTGAATGGTCTTAACCAATTCCACCATTTACTTGACCATTTCAGGACCTATTAGTTTTCATTCCCCAAACTCATCCCAACATGCAGGTTTCCTACACCTCTTCCAATAAAGGCCTTAAAAAGGATCCATTTATATCCTCGATTGAAAACTGTTGTTATAAGAGAACTCGACCAAAGGAATATGTTGACCCCATACCCCTTTGAAGTAAATTAAGCATGCTCTGAATATGTCCTCAAGATTTTGGATAGTCTACTCTAATTTCCCATCAGTTTGAGGGTGATAATATGTGATGAAGTTCAACTCAATGTTTATATCATTATGAATACTTTTCCAAAACATGGAGGTTAATCTTGTAACTTGATCAAATACAATTGATATTTTTACTCCATGAAGCCTTACCACTTCTCTAATTTATATCCATGCAACTAGATCCAGTGATAATTACTCTCGTATCATAATGAAGCATGAAATCTTTCTAAGAAGATCCACCAGAACCCACATAGCATTATTCTCTCTTGATGTCTTTATAATATTAGTGAAAAATTCCATGGTGATGTTTTACCATTTCCATGTAGGTATGAGTAATGGTTGCATCATGTCACGACCCGTCCTCGGGGCCCATGCCGTGACTACCCCAAGCCCACCTTCCATAGGCCAGGGGCTGGCGACTAGCACCAAGGCATAAATTCCAGTAAAAAGGGAAGGCATTGCCTTTGTAAACTAAACAAGCACCACAGAGTAAGCAAGCGGAAAAGTAAACACTAAGTAAAAACTGGAACAAGCTGTGCTGAAAGTAAAGGGGCCGGAAATACAATCCCAACTGTAAAGTACAACTGAAAGGGGAAAAACAGAAATTGAAAGTAAAAGCCACAGAGTCGAGCTGTCCTCTGGAAGTCCCACCTGAAGGGTGAGTACAGAAAGCCTCCACTCCTCCTCGGGTCCAGCCTACCGCTCCGAGTACACCCCGCCCAGTGGTCCACCTCCAGGTACCATCCTCCTCCGCAAGCCTCCACCACAATCAGCGCTATCCGTCGTCTGCAACCAACACAATGTAGTGCGGGCATAGCCCGTGCATGGGTGAGTATAAGCTACTCAGTAGGGACCTCGAGACCCCCGAAGGTCTCCGAAAATCCACAAAGGATAAACCACAAAGGAAAGATACAATCACGAAGTAACATCCGACACTACTTAGGTATATGACCATACATATACCTAAGTCATCAATTCTTGCTCGGCTCCAACATCCGAGCTCAAGTAAAACCCAGTCCACACAGGAAAGAAAAACGTAAAATCCACACAGGATAACTCAACACAATCCACAAAGGAAAGTAAAATGTAAATCCACACAGGACATCTCAACACAATCCACAAAGGAAAGTAAAACGTAAATCCACACAGGATAGCACAACACAATCCACAAAGGAAAGTAAAACAAAGTTTCAGCTCACACATGTATACTTCATTTGCAAAGCAAGATAGATGATCAGATGTAGTCACTGATTCATCTTACTGGGACCCACGTAGGATACAAGCACTGTTGACATCGTTGTCGAACCCACAGAGGATTCCGATACAATTTTCTTCATCATTGAACCCACATAGGATTCCAGTACGATATTCTTCATCGTTGAACCCACATAGGATTCCAGTACGATTGTCTTTATCGTCGAACCCACATAGGATTCCAGTACGATTGTCTTCATCGTCGAACCCACATAGGATTCCAGTACGATTGTCTTCATCGTCGAACCCACATAGGATTTGGGTACGATTGTCTTCATCATCGAACCCACATAGGATTCCAGTATGATTGTCTTCATCATCGAACCCACATAGGATTCCAGTACGATTGTCTTCATCGTCGAACCCACATAGGATTCCAGTACGCTTGTCTTCATCGTCGAACCCACATAGGATTCCAGTACGATTGTCTTCATCGTCGAACCCACATAGGATTCCAGTACGCTTGTCTTCATCATCAATCCCACATTGGATTCCAGTACGATTGTCTTCATTGTCGAACCCACATAGGATTCCAGTACGCTTGTCTTCATCGTCACAGTAGCAGTCGCAGCCAGCTCTAGGGTTCCCGCACACAGCAAGCTCGTTCGGGAGGGTCCACTCCACGAGCCGAGAGGCTGATACATCAACTGACACATAGTCCAGAGTTTATGTATCCAAAAGTTCCGTATCGTCAACAGGAACTCATTGTCGCAGACGGCACGTCAATCGGACGCCCGGTCTGAGAGTTATTGGCTTTTTCGTCCCAGGGCCTCAGTTGGGTTTTAAGGAAAAACCAACCCGACCGTACTCCACCTGCGTCCAAACCTCAGGAGGAGTAGGCCAAAAGATTCGTCTCACTTAGAGGAATCAAACAAAGTTGATGACACGTCAATCGGACGTCCGAAGCTCAAGATATGAGCGTTTCCGCTCCGAGGGCCCGGTTGGTTTCGTGTACGAACCAACCCGACCGAACCCAAAGTATTCCGAAACCTTCAGTGCGATATACCAAAACGACCGTCTCGATCCAAGGATCGCATCGCTGCTGACGGCGCATCGTTCGGAGGCTCGTAGCTCAAGTTACGGGCAAAATACCGAAAACAGTATGAAGACGGGGGGTCTGGGCCCGGACCGACCCGTGCCAACCCCCCTGGGTCGGACCCGGTTCGATGCGGCCCGGCCCGGCCTGGGTGCGACCCGGCCGGCGGGTCGGCCCGGCTCGGCTCGGCCGAGCCGGCCGAGCGGAGGAACCCGCGGGGTGGGCGCTACCCCCGCAGTATTGAAGTGCCGCGGCCCCGCGTGGGGCCGCGCTGAGTCAACAGACGCGGCTTTTCCGCGTCCTATGAGTTCCGGACCCATACGACCGTGGGTCCACTGGCGCCACCGCCGCGCTGGCGGCCCGCGCCGTCGGTGGATTCCGCGGGCCACCAGAGTTGCTCCGGTGGTCCGATTTCCTTGCCGTCTGCGCCGAAGCTCCTCCCGGGTCCCGTTCTTCACTGCGGAAACAGCGGATCGTCCCTGTGGCATGTTTTGTCATCGCCCGCCAATCCACGCATCAACGAAGAACTGTGGAGGGTTTTCGGGCCGTGTTTGTTTGGCCCGAACCCTCCGCGTTAGATGATAACAGTCGGTAGAAAATAATCAATACATAGAAAACATAACAAATAAAAATTTTAATAAATTGAAATTGTTCTTATGAAACCGGGTTCTTTGTTTTGAACGGAAACATCCACGGATTAAAACCATTCCCAATAAAACCCCTACCTCGTCAAGTCGTCGCACGCGCGTTCTTCGCGGAATTGATCGTCACGGAAGGAGGCGATCGTCGCGTCGCGGAAGGGAATCGCGTCGTCGCGGAAGGGCGTCGCGTCGTCACAGAAGGGCGTCACGTCGTCTCGGAATACGGTGTCGCGTCGACAGACTCCGAGGTTCAAGAACATGTAGATTTAATTATATTAATTAAATCCATGTTGTTATAACCCACAAAGCAATTAAAAAGGAGCACAACCCCCTACCTTGTCGTTGTCGATCGAAGGTTGTCGCGGGGTTGGATCGTTGTGGAAGAAGCATCGCGAAGGGAGATTCGTTGGCGTCGTGGTACAAGGATTCACGTCGTCGATCTCCGCAGGTTCGGCGTTCTTCTTCGCCTTTCTTCGAAGGCCGGCGTTTTTCGTGTTCTTCGTGTTCTTCGCGAAAAAGGAGGAAGAACTTGAGGTTTCTGTCAAATCCTCTCAACGAACAACACTTAAGAAGAATAGCATTGGTCTTATTTTATTAACATGCCAACAAACGAAAAAAGAGATAAGTTAAGTAACGACCCATTAATTCGTAGAATTAATTCAATGAATAGAACCGTCCAATTAATTGGTGCGTTAAGAATTTAAGAAAACGCGTCAGTTGACTTTCATAATGATGGGTTTTTGCGGGTGCGTTACTTAGCGGAAAAGAAACGGTGGGGCTCGTGTGGGCCCCACCTCACAAATATCCTACCAAGGGGGTAGGATATTTTTGGATAGCACCCTATCAGCAACAACTCAGCTTAAGCAGCTTTAAGTGTCTTTTAAGCGGCTTAAGTGAAATAAGAAAAATAAAGTTGTCGCACCACTTTATTTTATTTCTTAACTTAAAGCCCAAAAATTAAAAACCACACCCGAGTAAATGCAACTCCGGAAGAGGCGTTTCTAAGAAAATACCGGTGATGCGATTCCATCGATGCCCTTGGAATTTGATTCTGAGCACCGGTTCAAAAGTTAGAAAAACCCGCTCGTTCGTTCACTAAACGTACCCGAGTCAAACTTTGGAAAATGATTCCGGGCACACCGGGCCTCAGAATCAGGTGCCATCAGAAACTGCATTCTTGTAAAATTTCAAAGAAAATTAAGAAAAATATTTCCTTGAAATTTACAGGTCTTTACATTACTCACACCATAGGGCTTTACGTCCCCGTAAAGCTTCACTACAAACTTAGGGTTACAAAGGCGGTACTGAGCACACATCTGTGCCTCCCGCTCCCAAGTGCTCTCCTGGAGGTTCCCGTGATGCCATCTGATGCACACTAGAGGAATCGATCATCCATGAAGGACCCGCTCCTGTCGATCCTCGATCTCCCCCGGGACCTCCGCAAAAAGTCGCCCCATCATCAACGTCCAGCTCCCCATGGTCAATGATGTGTGTCGGGTCGTGCACGTATCTTCTCAGCTGAGATACGTGGAAGACGTCGTGCACCTGGTGCAACTGAGGTGGTAGAGACAGACAATAAGACATCTCGCCAAACCTCCTGAGGACCTGGAATGGTCTGATGAAGTATGGAGACAACTTTCCGCCTCAGCCAAATCTCCGTAAACCATGTCGAGGTGAGACACGCAACATCCTCGAACTCTAGTGGCCTCCTCCTCCTGTCAGCATAAAATTTTTGCCGGCTCTGAGCTGTCCTCATCTGCTCCTGGATGATCTGGACCTTCTCTGGTTCTACAAGAGCTGCTGCGATTTCTTCTTTGCCGATAATAGAAATCCGGTCTCATCCCTTGGATGAACCACGTTCTTCGCCTAATATAGTCAATCCCATCATGGATGACGTCGTAAGGCCTCGACGCTACTACCAAGAGATCCAACCGTTACTCTCGCCTCCAAGGGTTGAGTCACACTGTCGGCATCAGTGTGTGGTAACTGGGTCTCCTCCAGTAGGTATCTCTCAAGTGAGGGTCAAGTCAACAGTCTAAACTGGAACCTCTTAGTAACAACACAAGAGAGGACAAGAAAGTAAATGCCACAAAAAAAGTGTCTTTTATTACTGCAGCTCAAGTACAAAGACACAAAGCATCTAAAAACATAAAACAACAAAATTAAAGGCAACATGAACAAAATTCTCTAGGTCTGGAGCTAGTCCCGCTCCTGTCCACCTGTTCCCAGAGCTCTATGATTGTAGGCCTCAGCTGCCTAAAGCTGAGCTCTCCCATGTCCTCTTATCCCCTGCGGTCGGGGTGGACCTCCTGGTGGTGGTGGTGGAAACACCCCGAAGCGTCGTCCACCTCCAGCTGCACGGCCAGCTCCTCTGCCTCGCCCACCTACTCCCTGCGGACCATCAGGGTCGAACCTCTGCCTGGGAGGTCCCTCTACCGCCTGTTGTTCATCAGCAGGATGAGTCGGGCAGTCTCGAGCCATGTGACCTTGCCCGCCGCATGCGTAGCATTGCCTACTCCTCAAGTAGGCGACTCTCCTTCATGTGCCCCGCACAACCGAATCATCACCCTAAGATTTCCCATCTGAAGGTCTGGCCCGCTTGGACCTCTGCATCACCTGTCGACTGCCAGCTGCAGAAGACTCCGCTACGGGTTGTCCTGCGGAGGCTCCTGCCGCTGGTGCTTGCTCAGTGAGGAAACTCTATACTAAAAGGGCTCTCTCCAATACCTCTGCCTGCGTCGGAATGTTGAGGGAGATCATCGAGGCCCTGATCCCATGCCTCAGTCCCTGCTTGAAGGTCTGGGCCCAGAAGAACAGATCCCGTACCATATCGGTGGAGTAGCGCGAGAGATCAGTAAATCTCGCCGAGTACTGGGCAACCGTCATGCTGCCCTGCCACAGCTGTAGTAGCTCCTGGATGCGCACCAAACGAAGGGTGGCTGGGACGAACTCTGAGCGGAAGATGCTCTCAAAGTCCATCCAGAGGAGAGATGCCTCATCGTGCACCTGGAGCATCAAGCTCCACCATCTGCCTGCTGCCGCGTGCAGGAGGATCGCTGTGAGGATCACCATGAGGTCTGCTGGTGTCCTCACTAATCTGAAAACCTGTACAACTGCCTCCATCCAGTCCTCGGCGGCCTGAGGGTCCGTCTCCCCGCGGAACCTGGGCGGTCGCTGGCGCTGGAACTCATGCAGTGCACTAAGGCGATGTGCATCGTCAGCGACTGGGGCTGGTAGCATCGGTGGCTCAGCGGGTATAGGTACCGCCGGTGCCTCAGCTGTCAAAGGGCCCTGTACCGAGTCCTCATCGCTCGACGGACTGTCGTCACGTACAACTCTCGGAACCCTAGCTGGCTGCCGTCGTGGGGCCATTCTGAAAAAAATAGGTGCGCCACGGTCAGAACAGTATACATGGTGAGCTGATAAAAGTAATCACAAAGAAAAATTGAAACACACATACAATCAATGTTTTCGTGCATTAAGTCGGAAATCAGAAGTCAGGGTCCTGGTGTACGGATACGTCGGCCGCCGCACCAACACTGGGCTCCCTGGACTGATAACCACACTCAATATGCTAAACACTATTGCTTCACATAGAAGAAAGATCAGAGTCTACGGTAGAACCGACTGCCTCTGATACCAATTTGTCACGACCCGTCCTCGGGGCCCATGCCGTGACTACGCCAAGCCCGACTTCCATAGGCCAGGGGCTGGCGACTAGCACCAAGGCGTAAATTCCGGTAAAAAGGGAAGGCATTGCCTTTGTAAAGTAAACAAGAACCACAGAGTAAGCAAGTGGAAAAGTAAACACTAAGTAAAAACTGGAACAAGCTGTGCTGAAAGTAAAGGGGTCGGAAATACAAGACCAACTGTAAAGTACAACTGAAAGGGGGAAAACAGCAACTGAAAGTAAAATCCACAGCGTCGAGCCGTCCTCTGGAAGTCCCACCTGAAGGGTGAGTACAGAAATCCTCCACTGCTCCTCGGGTCCAGCTTACCGCTCCGAGTACACCCCGCCTAGTAGTCGACCTCCAGGTACAGTCCTGCTCCGCAAGCCTCCACCACGATCAGCGCTATCCGTCGTCTGCAACCAACACAACGTAGTGCGGGCATAGCCCGTGCAGGGGTGAGTATAAGCTACTCAGTAGGGACCCCGAGACCCCTGAAGGTCTCCGAAAATACACAATGGATAAACCACAAAGGAAAGATACAATCACAAAGTAACATCTGACACTGCTTAGGTATATGCCCATACATATACCTAAGTCATCAATTCTCGCTCGGCTCCAACATCCGAGCTCAAGTACAACCCAATCCACACAGGAAAGCAAAACGTAAAATCCACACAGGATAGCTCAACACAATACACAAAGGAAAGTAAAACGTAAATCCACACAAGATAGCTCAACACAATCCACAAAGGAAAGTAAAACGTAAATCCACACAGGATAGCACAACACAATCCACAAAGGAAAGTAAAACAGAGTTTCAGCTCACACAGGTATACTTCATTTGCAAAGCAAGAGAGATGATCAGATGTAGTCACTGATTCATCTTACTGGGACCCACGTAGGATACAAGCACTGTTGACATCATCGTCGAACCCAGAGAGGATTCCGATACTATTTTCTTCATCATCGAACCCACATAGGATTCTAGTACGATAGTCTTCATCGTCGAACCCACATAGGATTCCAGTACGATTGTCTTCATCATCGAACCCACATAGGATTCCAGTACGATTGTCTTCATCGTCGAACCCACATAGGATTCCAGTACGTTTGTCTTCATCGTCGAACCCACATAGGATTCCAGTACGATTGTCTTCATCGTCAAACCCACATAGGATTCCAGTACGCTTGTCTTCATCGTCGAACCCACATAGGATTCTAGTACGATTGTCTTCATCGTCGAACCCACATAGGATTCCAGTACGCTTGTCTTCATCGTCGAACCCACATAGGATTCCAGTACGATTGTCTTCATCGTCGAACCCACATAGGATTCCAGTACGCTTGTCTTTATCATCACAGTAGAAATCGCAACCAGCTCTAGGGTTCCCTCACACAGCAAGCTCGTTCGGGAGGGTCCGGTCCACGAGCCGAGAGGCTGATACATCAACTGACACATAGTCCAGAGTTGATGTATCCAAAAGTTCCGTATCGTCAACAGGAACTCATTGTCGCAGACGGCGCGTCAATCGGACGCCCGGTCTGAGAGTTATTGGCCTTTTCTTCCCAGGGGCCCGGTTGGGTTTTAAGGCAAAACCAACCCGACTGTACTCCACCTGCGTCCAACCCTCGGGTGGAGTAAGCCAAAAGATCCATCTCACTTAGAGGAATCCAACAAAGTCGACGGAACGTCAATCGGACGTCCGAAGCTCAAGATATGAGCGTTTCCGCTCCGAGGGCCCTGTTGGTTTCGTGTATGAACCAACCCGACCGAACCCAAAGTATTCTGAAACCTTGAGTGCGATATACTGAAATGACCGTCTCGATCCAAGGATCGCATCGACACAGACAGCGCGTCATTCGGAGGCCCGTAGCTCAAGTTACAGGCAAAAGACCGAAAACGTCCTGAAGACGGGGGGTCTGGGCCCGGACCGACCCAGCCCAACCCCCCCGGGGTCGGCCCGAACCGGTTCGACCCGACCCAGGTCTGGGTCGGACCCGGTTCGGCACGGCCCGGCCCGGCCAGGGCGGCCCGGCCCGGCCTGGGCGCGACCCGGCCGGCGGGTCGGCCTGTCTCGGCTCGGCCGAGCCGGCCGAGCGGAGGAACCCACAGGGTGGGCGCTGCCCCCACGGTATTGAAGTGCCGCGGCCCCGCGTGGGGCCGCGCTGAGTCAACGGACGTGACTTTGCCGCGTCCCATGAGTGCCGGACCCGCGTGGCCACGGGTCCGCTGGCGCCGCCGCCGCCGCGGCTAAAGCCGCGACGGCCCTGTCCGGCGTCGCGCCGTGGCGCCGCCGCCTCTGGCCGCCGGCGCCGCTATGCCGGCGACCCGCGCCACCGGTGGCTTCCGCGGGCCATCGGAGTTGCTCCGGTGGTCCGATTTCCTTCCTGTCTGCACCGAAGCTCCTCCCGGGTCCCGTTCTTCACTGCGGAAACAACGGATCGTCCCTGCGTCATGTTTTGTTGTCGCCCGCCAATCGGCGCATCAACGAAGAACTGCAGAGGTTTTTCGGGCCGTGTTTGTTTGGCCCGCACCCTCCGCGTTAGATAATAACAGTCGGGAGAAAATAATCAATACATAGAAAACATAAAAAATAATAATTTTAATAAATTAAAATTGTTCTTATGAAACCGGGTTCTTTGTTTTGAACGGAAACATCCACGGAGTAAAACCATTCCAAATAAAACCCCTACCTCGTCAAGTCGTCGCACGCGCGTTCTTCGCGGAATTGATCGTCACGGAAGGAGGCGATCGTCGCGTCGCGGAAGGGCGTCACGTCGTCATGGAAGGGCATCGCGTCGTCGCAGAAGGGCGTCGTGTCGTCGCGGAAGGGCGTCACGTCGTCGCAGAATACGGTGTCGCGTCGACGGACTCCGAGGTTCAAGAACATGTAGATTTAATTATATTAATTAAATCCATATTGTTATAACCCACAAAGAAATTAAAAAGGAGCGGAACCCTCTACCTTGTCATTGTCGATTGAAGGTTGTCGCGGGGTTGGATCGTCGCGGAAGAAGCGTCACGAAGGGAAATTCGTTGGCGTCGTGGTACAAGGCTTCGCGTCGTCGATCTTCGCAGGTTCGGAGTTCTTCATCGCCTTTCATCGAAGGCCGGCATTTTTCGCGTTCTTCGCGTTCTTCACGTTCTTCACGAAGAAGGAGGAAGAAATTGAGGTTTCTGTCAAATCCTCTCAACGAACAACACTTAAGAAGAATAGCATTGGTCTTATTTTATTAACATGCCAACAAACGAAAAAAAGAGATAAGTTAAGTAACGACCCATTAATTCGTAGAATTAATTAAACAAATAGAACCATCCAATTAATTAGTGCATTAAGAATTTAAGAAAACGCGTCAGTTGACTTTCATAATGACGGGTTTTCACGGGTGCGTTACTTAGCGGAAAAGAAACGGTGGGCCTCGTGCGGGCCCCACCTCACAAATATCCTACCAAGGGGGTAGGATATTTTTGAATATCACCCTATCCGCAACAACTCAGATTAAGCAGCTTTAAGTGGCTTAAGTGAAATTAAAAAAATAAAGTTGTCGCACCACTTTATTTTATTTCTTAACTTAAAGCCCAAAAATTAAAAACCACTCCCGAGCAAACAAAACCCCGGAAGAGGCGTTTCTAAGCAAATACCGGCGCTGCGATTCCATCAGTGCCCTCGAAATTTGATTCTGAGCACCGGTTCAAAAGTTAGAAAAACCCGCTCGTTCGTTCACTAAACGTACCCGAGCCAAACTTCGGAAAATGATTCCGGGCACACCGGGCCTCGGAATCAGGTGCCTTCAGAAACCGCGTTCATGTAAAATTCCAATGAAAATTAAGAAAAAAAGTTCCTTAAAATTTACGGGTCTTTACACATAATCCCCTTGTATTTTTTTCTTTTCGCTTTAACTTGCTAATATATAATACATATTGATGTATATTATGTGATATCCTTCTTAATATTGTCCCACCAATAGTGTTCTCAGATATCTTGATGTATCTTTGTGCTTCTTGGGTGGATGAAGTAGGTTGATGTATGTGCATCATCCAACATCTCCTTCTTTATCTGATGATTTTATGGTATACATAGTATAGAACCAAATCTCACAACACCTTCCTCATTTATATTGAACTCCAATGATTTCCCTTTCTTTATAGCTTTCAATTTATTCTGAATTTCCACATCAACTCTTTAAGCATCCTTTAACCTTTCAAGAAGATATTGTTGAGAAATATGTTGTGAAAGGATTGATTATGTTCCTTACTTTATGATTCTCATGTCCATCCTATTAAAATATAAGAAGATCGTATCCTTATCAATTCTCATTGATGACATAATTTTTGGACCTTTCTACTTAGTGTATCCATCACTTTGTTCCCTTTTCCAAGATCGTAGTGAATTGAGCAATTATAATCCTTGATGAGATTTAACCATCTTCATTGGAACATATTCAGATCCTTCTATGTGAATGTATATTGAAGAATTTTTTGATCCATATATATTTCAAACTTCTACCCAAAGATATAATTCCACCAAATTTTTAAAGTGAATATCACCAATTCCAACTCTAGATCATGCATGGGATAGTTTTTCTAAATAATTTTCAACTACCTTTAAGCATAGGTTATGACATTTTCAATTTTCATCAACACACAACCTAATCCCATCTTCGAAGAATCATTGAAAATTAAGAAAAGTTCCCAACTTGTCGGCAGTGTGAGTATAGGGGAAATGATAATCCTCCTTTTCAACTCTATGAATATTTCTTCACATTCATAATTACAAGAAAATTTAAATCCCTTCTGAGTTAGATTGGTAATATGGTTTGGAAATCATGAGAAATTCCTCACAAATCAGTGATAATATCTAGCTAACCCAAGGTAACTATGGATATCTATAATAGATGTTGGCCTTAACCATCATTCAATTTCTTTTTTATTTAAAGTATCCATATATATACCATTAATTGTGATTATATTCCACAAGAATGATACTTCCTTTAACTAGAATCTACACTTGTTGTACTTTTTATAGATTTTATCCTTTCACAAGGTCTTTAGCACAGTTCTTAGAAGCTCCTCATGGTCCTCCATAGTTTTGGAATATATTATAATATCATCTATAAAGACTACCAAAATTGTTTTTGATATAATATCTAAAGACTATATTCATCAAGTATATAAATATTAATAGAGCATTAGTGAGTCCAAATGGAATCACTATGTACTCATAGTGCCCGTACCTCATAAGAAAAAAATTATTGGGGATATACTTTTTCTTAACCCTAACTTTGTAATATCCTAACCTCAGATCCACCTTGGAGAAGTATTTTTCTCCATGTAACTGGTTGAAAAAGTCATCAATATGTGGAAAAGTTTACTTGTTCTTTATCATGATCTTACTGAGCTCATGAAAATTAGTGCAAAGGTGCATTGACCCATCCTTCTTCTTAATGAAGAGGATTGGTGAACCCCATGGTGAAGCACTTGGGTGTATGAATCATTTTTCCAGATTCTCCAGTAGTTGTTTCTCTAGTTCCTCAAGTTCCACAATAACCATCCTATACAGAGTCTTGGATATTGGAGATGCCTCATGTCTAATATCGATTAAACATTTAACCTCTCAGCTAGGGGGAAGACCGTGAAATTCCACGAGAAACACATCAGTATATTCCCTCACAATAAGCATGTCTTTGAGGATGATCCTTTTCTGAGACTTGATCATTTGAGATAGATACACTTTCTCATAGGGAAATAATATCCATTCTTGAGATGATTGTGCTAAAGAAGATTCATCTTCCTTATTTCACTTGTATATAATTGAGGGTCGATTCCCCATACAAAGAAGATTCATCTTCCTTCTTTCACTAAGGAAAGTATGAAAAGGTTCACCGAGAAGTTCATCCCACAAATGTTTACAGGGGAGAATTTCTATACTTGGGATGTAATAATTTCCCTATTTTCTATTTTCACTGACATCTCTACTTCCATGATTTGTGATGATTCTTGAATAGTTCTATTAAACTTTCATGATATGAAGGATTGCATGGAACTATAACAGATAACCCTACCTTTAATTTTTTTTATTTTGGTTCTAATTTATCCAATATAGACTTAGGAATGATTAATATTAAACTACTAAACACATAAATGGAAATCTAATGACATTAAAGGGATAACTTATAAATTATATTTATTTCACTAAATTATGAATTTATAGGCTTCAATATATGTTATCCATGATCTATTTCCAAACATATATTCTTATGGAATTTTTTTTCCTTAATAATGGTTCTTAATGAGCTTATGAATTTACTAAAGCATATACCTCATGAGTGGAAAACTAGGTGTGCAGTAAGGGCCATTATTATGTACTAAGTAACCCCGAGTCAGGCCTAGAACACCTTTTTGGCGTTGTTACTCCTAGGTACATCTATGCCAGAACCACATCCACTTGTAGTATCCAGATAGAGATTTATTTTATTGATAAAAAATTACCCTATAATAACAAAAAATTAGGGATGTTTTCTTATACTTAGTCTTATCCCTAAGGTTTTTGCTAGAGTTTTCTAATCCCAATCCAAAAAATAACTAAACTTTTCCTATGATACCAACTACAACAAACATTCTACTTATTACACATTAATACATTATTTAATTAAATAAAATTACACTTAAAATAACCTGAAATATCAATAAGTATAGTGTCTTTGGGAATTAGGTACATTGCATTACAACTTTACACATGAATTACAACACCTTTATTGAAAAATTATTTAAAATGCATGAGCATAAAACTGCATTGGATAACCTAGGGAAATACATAAGAAAGGGGTGAAACATAAAGACCAGTAAAGGAATAAACATGGCATAATATGAAGATAATAATACATGTTAGAAAAGGCATATTAATGAGGCATAAAGGAACATGAATAATAAGTCATGATATAACATGATAATAATAACTTTAGAAATGTGGCAACAACTTAAAACACTACATCATAATCACAGGTCAAGGATAAACCACCAAGACTTCATGGTGAAAAAATTCCCGTAAAGGAATCAGGTACACCCCTATAACAACATGAAGTATTACGATACTAAATATTACCCAATGCATTGGAGAGTTATATAATTTTGGGTGCACCCGTCACTTTCATTTAGTTATCATGCTTAAGTGTGCCACATAAATCATAAAACATCGATTCATTCATCATCATAATTTATTCCACAATAAATGAGTGTGAAATAAATACATTGAATTCCTCAATAAAATGGTATATATGTATAAAATTTAACACCCTTGATAGGAAATGGGTACAACATTCACTATACAATTGGTTTGTCATGGAAAATCACAGTGAATAATCGACAAGATAACAACGTCCCTTAAAAATTAATAAAATGGGTTTATGGGAGAAAAATGGGTCTATAATCATTTGTAAATTACTTGTACAGTAATGAGGGCATGTAAGTTCATTTACACACATTTATAATTTGATAAATATGGCATTTTATAATAAATAATCTTGAATAAAAAGAGAAAGGAAATGATGTTCATGAAATTTCAACATGGTAAATGGTGCATATGAAAGGGATTAATGAGAGATAAAGGGGTATATCATAATTTATAAATAATAATGGTATTATGGGTGAGGTTAAAAAACATACCCCATCATTATTAATTGAAAATAAAAGGGCATATCAGGATAAAGAAATTTAGATAAATATAAGAGAGGAAAGAACCTTTACTTGAATGTGTGGATCCAAAAGCTTGGAAAGAGGATTATTGAGGTATTAAGGAACATTGAGAGGATTCTGGAGAGGTTAGGGAAGATTAATTATGTTCTCCAAGTATTTTTAGTGAAGATAAGTGGGATCTTGGGTGGGTTTATATAGAAAATGTTAGGGGAATTCTTTAATATTTCACAAACTTTGGTTTTGAACACTATATAATAAAATAGTCAAAACCAAAAACCTTCCCATTGTATTTTCCCAGGATTTTTTCCAAATTGGGGAATTTTTTATTATTTTATTAGTAAAATGGATGAACATATTAAAATATTACCCTTTATTATGTGAAGGTTAGTCCCTCTTTTAAAGAAATGAATTTAAAATCATAAAATATATTCTATATTCTGGAGGATTCATAAAGAAATTATAAAATTAATAAAATAAAAATAAAATCACATTATTTTAAGTGGAAATATATATTTGGACAAGGGTAATAGTTATATTATTTATTACATCATTTTGGTTCATTATTATGTCATAAACCACACCGTATATTTATACGGTATTTAATTTTTACCTGAAAATTCCGCTGTCTCAGAAAATTATGAAAAATTCACCGTTAGATAATTTCAATTTTCTAATTCCAAAAATAATATTCATTTTATCTAAATTATTTTCTAAATATTTTAATTTTAACTTTTAAAATAAAAACCGACATTTATTGAAAATCACGCGTTTTTGAAAATAACATTTTTTTAGAACCCTTAAAAAAATTACATATGACTTCATAAAAATTATATGATCATTTATGTTATATAAAAGTTAACCAATGACAATATTTTATTAAAATATTATTTATTTCAACAATCCGTTTAATTAATTGAATTTTAATATTAACCAAAAATACAATTTTTTCTTTATTGAATAAAAAATAAAACTCATTTATAAAGTAACAATAATAAGATGAAAATATATTCATTATTTTATAAAAAATAATGTACATATTCCTATTTCTAGGGTCTTAATACATATCCCTTTAATAAACTGGCATACACCCTAAGAGTAAGTTTCTTGATGGTGGGGCTTTTATGAGGTCATTCGATGAACATGGTTTGAGTTGTGATCTTGATGAGCATGAATGAACTTTTCCCATAAATGGCCCCTATCATGCTTAATTTGTTGGATATTAGCTTGGTCTTGGTCTAGGGAAAAGGCCAGGAATTCTATCTTTATTAGAATCTTTGATAAATGAGTTTAATAGGGTATGATCCTACTGGTTGAGGCTATTACTTCATTTGTCCATGCCAAAAGGATTTGTTAAAACCCTATATTTATACTAGTTATGTGATCATAGTTTAATGGTTATATTATTAGCAGTAAAGATACATAACATTAATTTAAACCCAATTTTATATAATAAAACAAAATAAGTGCATGTGATTTCTATAACCATAATACATTTAATCAAAAAAGGGATTTTATTCATAATAGTTATGGTCGTTACATAAGGTTCATTATTAACAACACCTGTTGGAAATGGATTAAGTGTTTCACAAAGGTTGTTGTGGTAGAGTTTTTATCCAAAAAAAGTTCTTTTGTTGATTGGTGGTGTAGGTAATAAAAGAAAGAAAATGAAATTCATCCATAAGTGAAGATAATTAAAGGAAGATGGTGGAGGCCAACCACATCATGGTGGTTAGGTTCCAGGACCATGGTGACTCCAAAATGACCACAATTCCTAGACCATGTCATGGAGGAGATTAGATCAAGGTATAATATGATTTATTAAATGTTTATCTTATAGAAAGGAAACCTTATTAAAATTTTGACCTATGATTTTTAAATGTAATGTATGACCTATATAAGGGTTGTTTGAACCATCATGATCTAATATAGTGTTTACAATTTCATTGTGTTTGTTATCAATCATTTTTAAGGTTGTTCAGGGTGTTTTTAATTTTAGAAGAAATTTTTTGAATGTAATAGAATCCAAAAATAGGTATTAAAATGGAATTGTTTTATAGCATTTGAAAAATGTTTGGGTATTAAAAACTAGTTTTTTTGGGTGAAGTTGTGTTAAGGTTTAGAGCAAAAAGAATGTTTTTTTGTATAGAAAAGAGGGAATAATATGAGGACCATATAAAGAATAAGGTAGCTCTCAAGACCCACATATATACGAAGGTAGATCACGGTGAAAGTGAATCAAAATATAGAGAGTATGCATATTTTGAAGGAGGTGTGCGAACTATATAACATATATCATTCACAAATCCCATAAAGGATATTCATTTTTGATAGAGATTTTGGGATTTTCAAATCTTCAAAAATTAAAATATTCATTATAGAATGGTTCATTTGTTAAGACCACAAATAAATTTGTTTTCAATTAGTAGAAATGTTTTGGGAGGACCATATAGGATATATCCACATAGATTTTGTGACATGTTGGTTTGGGAATTGTTTTAAATGAAATTTAATATATTAATTAATTTTATAGGATACTTTCCCATAAATACCCCACAAATACCTTAATTAATAATTAATTATAATTTTAATAAATATATGGAGATTGATATGGAAATAAGATAAGTAAGGAATTTCACATAATGAGGCTAGTTCAAAATGTAGAGGGAGAATACATAGCAAGGTCCTGTAATAAATAAAATAAATTCATGAACACAAGGAAATCTACAAAGGGAGTTTTCAAAGGGAGGTGTAGTTGTGTTTGTTCATTAAAAAATCACACAAAGTAGTTCATAAACAGTGTAGTGTAGTTCAAGAAGATTTGTGTAATAGCCAAGACCATACTGTAGTAGGTAAACACCATATCCCGAATTATCATACAATGCACACTCTAAAGATAATTTATTCCTATGTATATTTAAAAGTTTAATTTATAAATGTTTTAATTTTATTCTAATAAATAAAATTCATATTGGTACTTTTTATGAAAATATTAGATTAAAATTATTTTTTGGTATTTTTATGAAATAGTTGATTTTTAAGTGAATAGTAAAAAATATAGTTTTTACCAGAATTATAATTTTATGACTTTATCATTATATAATCAAGAAATAAAAGTTTATAATTTTTTTAATGTTCAAAGATGAGTTTAAAGAGTAAAACTATAAATTATTTAACTACAATTTTTAAATTCTAAAACCTATGTTTACATTTTATATACTTAAGTAATTTTTTCCAATAAAAGAAAATGTTTTTGATTTTTTAATTAAAATTTATTTTAGTAAAATTCGGTTTTGGGATGATTTGTAAGAAAAATAATAGTTATTTTTTTATAATAAACCAATTCAAGTTAGAAAAATCAATATCCTTGATAATTTTATCCTAAACATATTTTTATGCTTAAAAATACACTTTCTAAAAAAGGGGTTTTATGTGTTCTAATGGTAAAATTAATTTTACATAAACATATTAATATTATTTAAAAAATAGAATTTATATTTATAATCAATAGGACCAAATTATTTAAAAAGGTTGATGTTATTTTTTTCCCTTGGAAATAAATTACATAGACAGAATATTAATTACCACGACAAAAGTAAAATGGTTGTTTTCAAAGAATTACTTTTGAAAAGAGTTATATAAATTTAATCTAAATAAATTTGATTAATATATATTAAATTATGATTCTAATATTATTTTTTAAAATATAAACAAGTATATAAATACTCATTCGATTAATAATTAACTAGAAAGAATAATAAAAACCACTAAATGTATAAAAATAAATTTTTTCTATAAAAAAAAGTTTTTCTTATATCTTATGTATTAATTTATAAGCTTATTTTACCAAATTTATAAATTGAATTAGATTAAATGGATTCCGAATTAGGATTCATAATTTTAAATTTTCTAATAGGGGATATCTTATATTTTTAGTAATAAAATAATTATAATGGTTAATTTTTAATCATATAAGGTCCTAGAGGTTACAAGAAAAGGAAGTCACACACACATTTCTAGGTACACAAGGACATGCCACACCCCCCTATAAGGGTGGAACCACTACATAAAAATCCCATTACACTGATTTGGATGAAGGACCTGTGACTAAAATTCAATTTACATGGGTCTGCATCCCTATCTATGTCACTCTTACGTCTTCGCGTTATGTCACCACCTGTAACAACCCGATATTTTATGATAAGTATTATCTTTAATTTATTTGATGTCATGTGTTTTATGCTACAACAAGATTATCTTGTGCTATACGCCACACTGTATTAGCTTGAAGTATGCACAACACTATTCTTAGATTGTGTTACACATAATTTCAAGTTCGTTTTATAATAGTCATTCTACGAAACATTGAGGGTATATATATATATATTCAATGTATAAATGAAATATGGTTGGATTCTGTTATACGAAATAATAAAGGAGTCTTGCACAACACGCACCCCTGACTTGTCTTGCATTACACGCAATCACGAACTTCATCGATAGCGTGTGTTGTACGCAATACCGGGTTTTACTAAACAACGATATATTATTATGAACTAGCCATTATGAATAGTATTAACTAAATTTTTAATTTTATAACATTATTATTCATCTTAAACATTTTCTAGAACATGGTATAAGAACAAAATAAATTTTTCGGGTAAAATATGTATTTTTCAAAAAATACAGTTTTTCCGCCTTTTGATGGCGCACCCACTTTAAATCTAGTTGTTGACATGTTTATAAGTTCAATTTGACAAAATAAAATTCTTCTTTGGAATCAGGATATAAAAATTTACATTGGATAAAGTTTTTATATTTTTCTGATAACTTTTATATTTTAATGAATAGTAAAAACACGCTATATTTTAATTAAAAACAACTTTTTTCATCGTAATAATTTGTATGGTTAAATTATAATATTGAGTGATTTTAAAGTATAAATAGAATATATTTGTACCATTTAATATAATGTATGTCATTAGCATTGATTTTACATTGAATTCGTAGGTTAGATCAATTCAATCTTTTGCAATGTTTTAAACAAAAACCCGTTTTCATTCGACAACGGGATTAATTTTAATTTAATTTCTGCAAATTTTGTGTATTGAATTTAAAAAAATGGACTCCATATTTGGAATCATTGGTTAAAAATTATGTTAATAGGCTACTTTTATTTTTGGGAATTATGAATCGTAACTACGGTAAATTTTATTTACCATAGTTAAAGGTAAATCGGGTAGTTAAGGGTAAATATAATATTATAATTTACTCTAACACATGTCAAAATTCTATTGGATTGCTAAAAGTATACCCATATCACCTAAGGGTCGGATTAGATTCATTTTATGGACTTTTGACCATGAAAATAATTTAATTATTATTAAAACCAAAGAAAGTGACAACATGTCACTCTCTTAAATATTATAAGTATAATAATTTTAATTTAGTGATAAATATCATAAAACTTCGAACATGAATAGTCTCCATAAAGCTAATAAAATTATCTACATCATGATAATTTATTTAGAATTTTTTGGGATTAAATAATTGTCATTAATAGTAATACATTAATGATGCAGAAATTATTTATTTAGTGAAAAATCAATAATATAGTTTTTATTGAAATAGTAATATATATCAAAAGGCCCAAAAATCTGCACAAAACTTATTATTAGTGTATATATAAACCCTAATCATCCACTGGCTGAATTTTTGACCATTTGTATCCTTATTAAGGCAATTATGACACTTATATTATTTTATTTTAAATGATGCCAAAGTTGTCACCTTCATAATTTAATAAATATAAAAATTTAAATATTGTGATTTTAAGATGATAAATTTGAGTGAAAGTATTATTGTTAAAGGTAATAGATTTATCTTCATCATAGGATTTTATTTTTAATTTTTATGAAACAAATAAGTATATTAAATAATTATACAAAAATGTTGTAGTAATTATTTTATTAAGAGATA
This sequence comes from Viscum album, assembly GCA_963277665.1. Taxonomy (NCBI): domain Eukaryota; kingdom Viridiplantae; phylum Streptophyta; class Magnoliopsida; order Santalales; family Viscaceae; genus Viscum; species Viscum album. The sequence goes on from OY728119.1 coordinate 28,723,973, forward strand.
AACCAAATAAATGGTTTTTAAAAATAATAAAATTTATATGAACTATTTAATGTGATCCACTAATTTTCTAGATATATACGACCTTTTATGAATCTATTAAAGATTTTATTTCGAACATATCTTATGTATATATTTTATTTAAATTCAAATAAATGAATAGTGTCAAAATTGACACTATTGTTATTTTATAAAAATAACATATTATAAAATTGTTTAAAAATCACAAAAATATTTAAAAATTATAAATTTAAATTTATATGGTAGAAAATGTTGTAAAGTATCCTATCATGGACAATTAATAACAAATAAGTAATTGTATTTTATAATTTAAAATTTAGAATGTTATTACCGTAAATAAAATTAAATTGATTAAATAAGGATAAATCAAGTTGATAATGTTTAAAATAAATTCCTAACATGTATAAATTTGATTGTTTGATGAGATTATAACCCTATACCATCTAATATTCGTATATGAGTCATTTTTGGAGGTTTTTAAGTGGGTTTAAATTTATTATAAATTAATATTTTTAAGAATTCCAAAGGTGCCCCTCTCCTCCCTTATAAAAGGGCATCTCCTCCCTCTCCTCCTCACACCAATTTGAGCCTTCAAGCTCGGCAAACCCCTGCCCATTTCACTTCCCCACTTCCCTATGAACATCCTAGAGGTCCTGGTCTTCTTCAAAGACCAATTTTAGTGCCCTAAGAGGAGGTCTCAAAGAGGCGTTTCAAAGAAGAGGTAATGTCCGTTACCGATTCTTTCAACTTTATTTCTTCTTCCACTTATTATTATTAGGTTGTTTCATTATGAAGTAATAACATCAGTATAACTCATATACTGATATGTTATTATATGTATGAAACAACCCTATTTCACCATCAATCCATCCTACGGAAAAAGAAATCACCGCGCGTGCGTACGTACGGAATACCGTGGTATAATGGTGTAAATAATAACTATATATGATTATTATAAAGTGATATTGATTCTGTAATAGTATAAATACACTCCAATAAAATTCCACAATCATGGGAATGATATCATCGCTCGTGCGTACGTACGGAATACCGTCTCCACGACGCGATGAGATTCATTCTCAATGATTAACCATTCATAAATGATTATAAAGTATATATAATAAGTAATAATGAAATATATGACATAATAATGATACTGGATTTATGTATATATATATATATGTATGTCATCCAATTAATTCCATTCAATTCAATGAGGAACCGAAAACAACGTTCATGCGAACGTACGACCTACCGTCTCCATGAACGGTGTATTTATTTCCATTTATCGATCTATTATATATATGTATATTCTGAATATATATTATATATAAATCATGTTTTACATTCTGGATGTAAGTAATCATGATCTAAGTAATCATATGAATAATTACAAGTCAAAACACGGATGATAAATGAAATGATTTTACCCAAAACGCTCTTTAACATGGAATTTACAAAAGAACGGGTAATATAAAGTCATAAGTGAACCATATATGATATCATAACAATTAATACGATTCTGTAATAAGTCAATAACATTATTTAAATCATTATATAGGAGGTTCAGACACTTACGAATCAAATCGGACCTAAGGTAAGGGATAATTTTGTAAATCTCATTTTTATCCGAGATTTCTTATTCGTAAGTATTTACTGGGGTTATTACTATCATCCATGTCCAAGTTTTATAAAAATGTATTCATGTATGTTTAAAGTCCTTTTTTCCATTTTGACTTTTACCCCTTTGTATAGAAGTAATCTTCTTTTATTTACCCTACAAGGTACTTTTTTGACTTTTCTGACAAAAGTACGAGGAGAATGTTATTTTTAACTTATACAGCATGAACGGATTTTTACATTTTCATAACGCCTCATTTTCATGAAGCTTACTCTACATGATTTTATGACTATTTTCAAAAAAATACTTTTATTTTAAAAGTGCATGACATTTTTTTGAAAATAAAATGATTTTGACGAAGAAAGGATATTTTCCTCAAGAATTCATTTCAAATGTTTTATCAAAACCATTTTCCATCTAAGATGAAATTATTTGATATGTGTATGTTTCAAGTTTAATGTCTCTATGATTCACATGGTTCAATTTTCTTATGATGAAATGTCCATTTGTTTTATATTGATTATGAAATGATGGGATGATGTTTATAAAACCCATTTTATTCTTTGGGTTATGATGAATGTTTTAAGTTTATTTTGTGGCACAAGTAAGAATTATTTCATTATGAGATGGGTGGGACCTATATCTCCCTACAATGCATTGGGTAAAGATTTATATCTCATGATATAGACATGGCTGGAATGGTAAGATAATCCGGTTCAGTATTACATGACTGGAACGAGGAGTGAACTCGATTCAGAAAGGGACTTTGTCCACTAAGATGATCTTGGCAGCAATGCCTTGGATACTATGGAAATCATTACATGTGCTTAATGGATGCCACCATTACATGTTTTATTACCATGATATTTTATCATGATTTATGTTCCATTATGATCTATGCCTTATGTACTTCCATGTTTTATGTCGTTGCTCAAGATTTTTAATGTTCATGTTTTTTTATGTTCAAATGTATATGGTATGTTTTATTTTATCCATGCTTACCCTTACCGAGCATTTGAGATAACCCTTTTTATGTTTTATTTTCCCCCAGGATTAAAAGAAAGATTTTAGGTAAGGAAACAAAAATGGGAAGATCTTTATGGGAGATGTTGAAGATCTTTCACCACGATTAGAAGATTACGTTCCATGTTTCCAAAGACACTAAACTATTACGGTCCTTGTGTGTCTGTTTTTGTTATATACTAAGTATTCCGCAAAAGTAATGTAATGTCTATGTACGTCAAGCTTCGGGTCTCTACACCACCTGTGTCACTTCCTTCCCATATCACCATTCACATCACCGACTATATCTTAAATCCTCCATGGGAGATTCTAGAATTCAAACCCTGGTCTCATGGATGTGGAGGCCAGCAGTGAGTATCACTAAATGTATTGCATCACTGTCTGCATCATACCCACATGTATCACCTTTCATTTCTTCCCCTAACTCACATAACCCACCCAACGCCCATGTGATTCTATTATTACTTCTTACGTAACATTTGTTTTAATAAAAAAAATACTATATTGTAACCTATAAAAGGAGCTCACACACACACACACAAACTACCTGTCACATCCCACTCCACCCTAAAGGTATTTATCACGAATCCACCTTCTCTCTCCCTCTCTAAATCCCTCACAAGGAGTTATTTTGGTTCCAAGGAGTCCTTCCAATCCTTAAGAAGATACTTATAAATGTAAGGATTTTAAATATTTACTCTTCATTTGAATTAAATTATTTTATTGTATACCATTTACACATATTTAATGGATTTTAATTTTATGGTATTATATCCCATTTGATATGTTGTTAATGAGAGACTACTTATGTTCTCCCATTATATTCTTTTTTCCTATGCCTTTATTATTCCAATGTAAAGGTTTTCCATCCACCCATTCCATTTTCAATTAAAAACCATTATTATAATGTCATCATGCTTATAATTATATGTCATTATCACTCATTTTATATATTTATAATGAGATTTTCTCTAATTAAATCCTTTTACTAAGTCGTTAAAATGTAAAAAAATCCAAAATATTTGGAAAGTACAGACTGTATGGTTTCCCTAGAAATGAAATCCCTATTTGCATACTAACATGTTTCTATGGATGCGGTAAAGATACACCTAGGGGTAATCACCCCTAAAAGGGTTTGTTAAATAATTTAATTAACCATCACCCTAATTCTTGATGAGTGGGCCTAATACACATTTTTCTAGACACTCCTTGAGGATATGATTTGGAATATTAACATGCACTTTATGAACCATGACGAGGGATATTTCCTAAAATTTCTATAGTCTCCTACCAGAGGAAAATCTTGAATTCAATTACTATCTTCTATTGACATCTAAAACATTTAAAATTTATCTTAACTACTACCTTATATTTATTTCATTGATAAGTGTACTTCCTTTTATATTGAGAGTACCCTATAATTTTTATATTGATTATATATTCTTTAACCCTCCAACTCCTTTCTCTCGATGGGTTATGATCATGTTATAACTTTTATTGACATATGGTAAAGTATTATTACTCTATATGTTGTTATTATAATATAGGGGATTACTGTAAAGTTGACTATTTATTGTCTAACCATCCACCTTTTTTCTCCAGCCGGGTTATGATCAAATTATCCATTTTTTGTTATAGGGAAAAGTATTGGTGTTCTGTATGGTGTTATTCAAATGTAGATGATTATTATAAAGTTTAATATATATTTTTTAACCATACAACTTATTACAACTTATTTATATATATGGGAAAAGGTCATGTTATCACTTTTATTAACATGGAGAAAATTATTGGCATTCTCTATTTTTTTATTCCACTACAGATGATTATTGTAATAATTGATTATGAATTATTTATTCATTTTTTCATATGATGAATTCATTATAATTAAAAAAATTAAGGATTTGGCCTAACATTATATAGAACCTTTATGAATTTTTAGGTCCCACAAGACAAACACTTTTTGATATTTTGGTGTATGCCTGCCCCGAACAAGATGTTTCATTTATGGAAAGATCGTGATTTATTGGCCTTTGTTATGAAATTATCTATTTGGAATTATGAATTTCATCAATAAGTAAATTTTTTTATCTATGAAATCTATTTATTTTCATTTTTATCCATGGATATATTACAATCTCAATTTTATCTGATCATATATTCATATTGTTTATTTATTCCATATATATCACTTGTTTTAGGTTTATGTTTCAATGGATTCTACTATATACTAACCCTTACCAAGAATTTGAGATCACCCTTATTTTTTCCCTTTCCCCAGGGTACCTATAGGAGAACTTTGTGTAATTTTTAAGGATATTATGAAAGGGTTAATAATGTTATTTCAATGTGTTCATGTAATATATTATGTTTGAAAATGTAATATATATATATGTATCTAGTATTCCAAGACTAATAAGATGTTGGGTCCTCTGAAAACTCTTATATCCTATACCAATAATGTAATATAACTATCAAATATGGTTTTATGGATTTTGGGTTGTTACAGTTTCTATTATAGAAAGTTTTATAGGACCCTTAGGGACTAGATTTAGAGGAACCTAGTTAGACATGAAAATTAATATGAAAAAACCAAAAGATATATAGGTAAAACTCAAGAAATATTAATTGGAATTATATTTTACAATTTAATAATAGGAGATAATTACATGTATTCCATTGTTAAGAGATGATGACTAACACAAGGAATGCGAATCATATCAAAACCCGTTGTAAATGTAGAGATATCCCCCATAATAAATTCAGTAAATCTGGTTTTCTAGCTATTAAGATCACTGTAACACCCTGATATTTTATGAAATATATTTTTTAAATAAATTTAATTTTTTATATAGCTTGGGTTACACACAACACCAAGTTTAAACGAACTACGATATACTATTAAAGTATTATTATTTAATATGTTAGTTATGGAATAGATGTTGGATTGGTGGGTATGAATAGGACTAACTAAATCATGAAATATTTATGGTTTAAATATGTATAAAATTAATTCTTTGGTTATTAATTAATTATAAATGAAAATAAACACCAATTGAAAATAATGGAGTTTCTTTTCCAAAAAACCATTTTTATGTGTGTAATGTGTGTTTATCTTAATAAATTAAATGTATAACTATTTTTTAATGATTTTAATTATATTATATATTCAATAAAATATTTTAACTTTCATCTAAAAATTTTATTGTTGTGGAATCAGAGTAAATATAGTGTTATTCTTAAAAATGCCTAAAAAGCAGTTTCATCACGTTTTGTGCACTTATTTTAATTTTTTTTACTAATTTAATTTTTTTTATAAAAAATATTTATTTTTTAAATCCAAATTTCATAATTAACTTATAGTGATTTTTTTATAATTTTCTGAAAATATTAATTTTTCAATGAATTGTAAAAAATACTGAATTTTATTAAAATTGTCTTTTCGTTTAAAGAATTTAAAAAGTTACATTTTGTTTTAAAATGGTTTTAAAAGTTAAATTAGTAAAATTATATTACTATTAATCCAATTTAGACCATTGGAATTAATTTTATACTGAATTTTTATATAAAAACTTATTATCCTTAGGAAAAAAATTTATTTGGAAAACAGCTTTTTGACGCTTTTGCGGGTTTAATTTTGTATTAAATTTTGCCACTTATATGAATATAATTCAATAAAATATATTAAATATTTTTAATAATAATAATTAATATAATTTAATGAGGTAAACTTAATTTTTTTTCATAATTAATGGTAAAAACAATAAAAAATACGTTACCACTTTTAAGGTTAAAACAAGTTTATCAGGGTGTTAAACAAAAAAATATAAGCTTTATAATGTACTAAACACTTCATGAAACCACAATTGTTGGTTTTATTTATACCTTAATCTAATAACTTCTCAATATAATCCATTTTTGATCTATTGTTTCAAGAAATTTACTTGACATTATTTTAAAACTTTGGAAAATTTCAAGTGTGCCACTCACCTCAATTATAAAAAGGCACCCCTTATCCTGTCCTCTACACACATCAAGAGAATTTTTATTCAGCCAATACGTACTTAAATACCTTAATTGAATCCCTAAACACGACTTAGATTCCCTAGTTTTATAAAAAAACTATATTAGGAATAATTTTGGTATAAACTTAAAGAGGTTGTCTGAAGAAGAGGTATAATTCTTAATCATAAGTTTTTGCTTTATTTATTCTTCTAAATAATTAAAATATTCTTAAAATATGATGAAATAATAACACCATTATATTAAATATACTTATATTTTTTATGTTAATTTAATAATCTATATCAATATCCTCTTCCATCAAATGGGAAATGAAACAGTTTATCGTGTGTATGACGGACTACCACCTCCCGAACCGATGTGATTTTTTTCCCATCACCAACTCTCATGGATAGATATAATGATGTATTTAACACACAAAAAAACACAAAAAAACACAAAAAAACACACACACATATATTATATTTATAAAATAATTAAACTTATTGAATTATAATATCACATATACCTTATAACCTTCCAATCGTTTGCAAAATGATAGCGTTGCTCGTGCGTACATGTGGACTACCACTTCCACAAAGTGATGCAATTCGTTTTTCATTTACATTTTAAATAGATGGTAATATGGAATTATTTTATAAAAATATATTATTTATATTATATAATAATGATTATTTAAAGGTTAATTATTATTTACCTTTCTTTCATTCTATTCGTCAAAAAATTAAAACAACGTTCACGCGTGCGTAAGACCTACCATCTCCATGAACAGTGTGATTTATTTTTTTAATATATAAATTTTATGGATGACTATAAACATGTATATAATTAATATATATTATATTTATATCATTATTAAATTTTTTATATGATTAAACCATTATTAAACTTCATTAACTAAAACTACCAAACCAAAACATACATGAAAAACAAAGAATTTATCACCAAGAATTGTGATTTTAATAAATAATTGTTAATAAAAGGGTGATAAAGGGATATAATTAAATAATATATATTATTATAATTATTATTTTGTTTCTTTAATATATTTATAATAAACATATACTTATTATACAGGATTTTTTAATGTGTACTAAGAAATTTGAGAATTGAGTTAAGGGATTTATATTACAATATCATCGTTTATCAGGATTGTTTTTTATTATGGTTATGATGATGAACTTTATTAATAAAACTCTCAATAATATCATTAATTTTATTATCCTCTGGTTATTTTGGGATAATACTTTCTTTCCTTTCATTTCCCCTCTTTAAGTACTCATGATTCCAAAATAATGTTTTTAAGGAAAATTGACTTTATTTCACTCTTTGATTGAAAATACATTATCTTCCATGTCTATGTTTTATAATTTTTTTTCAAAGAATGTTTTTAAAACTATAAATTTACATTTTAAATTAAATTTTACCCATATTTTAATTTTTATGAATTTAATTAAAAGGAATCTTCTAGTCATTTTCCGAATAAGGTATTTTTTACTTTTTACTGAAAATGTGGAAGGAATATTAGTTTTAGCATATAAAACCTCACATTTTTCTCCCAAAATCTTGAATGATTAATTATTTGAATATTAATTTTTAATTTTACAAGATTATTTTCAAATAAAAATGATTTTCACAATTTTTTATAAATTTCTATTTTAAAAAATGCGATTTTAAAAGTGGAAAGGTTATTTTACTCAAGAATTTTCAATGATATTTTAATGGTATTTCTATTAATCAACAAAAAACCATGAATTTACTTATGATATACTAAGGATATGATCTAGGGATACCATACTTATTCTTTAATTAGATGTTTTGTGATTATAATGATACGGTTTTTATGAAACCTATTTTTTTCCATGGGGCATGCCATGATAAAATGTTTATAAAACCCATTTCTTTTTCATGGGTTATGAAATAATGAATATTTGTTTGATATTTTGGCACACATATATATGGTTTTAATTATTTGATAGGTGGGAATAGAATTATATACCCTCCAATTCATTGGGTAAAATATTATATCTCATGAGATAATTATGGTATGCATTTTGATATGCTTGATCCACTATGGGAAACAAGTCGATGTGATTGATTCACTATGGGATGTAGGTGGTGATGTTGGATTCTTTATAATATGGTAAATAGGTATGAATGAATGATCCACCATGATTTTATGGTCTCAGTTATTAACATTAACATATGAAATTTTTTCTATACTTATGATGGTGCCACACTTTTATGATATGAACTTATGGATCATCATTGATTTATGAAGATTTATCACTCTTATGATTCATGTATTTTGATATGATAAATATTTATGCCATGAATAAAGTTTATGATATTTTAAATATTAGGTAAAAAAATTTAAGTTATGTTCATGATCTCATACCCTTATGTTTTTATTCTTTTATATAATCATCGGTTGATATCTCCCATGTTTACCCTTACTGGGAATATAATCCCAAAATTTATCATGTTTAATTTACCAAGGTTATGAAGAAAGGTTTTAAGTAGGGTATATCTAAAAAGAGTACTAAATGGGGATATCTTTTGTGGGATAAGTTTAAGAACTTTTATAAAATAAAAATATTATGCATCTAGTCTCCAAATACACTAAACATTTTCGGTCCTTAGGTGTGTATTTGTGAAATGTATTGAATATAAATACAAGAGGATGTAATATTTATGTATAAAGAGACATGGTTTCTATAATTGAAATTAGTGGATGGTTTAGTCAATCTTTGTAGATTAGGGTTATAAATATTTAGTTAAAAGCTTAGGGAAAAGTCTAAGTACTGCATTAGATCCTAAAGTTTTGGAAAGAAAGACACTATATGGTTTTCCTAGTAATACATCCCTATTTAGATACTAATAGTGGATGTTGTTTTATCATGAATACATCTAGGGGTTACAACTCTGAAAAGAGTTGGTCGAATATATGTCAACCATTATTCTGTTGTATAGTGAGTGTGACCTTACTATGCACCTGGTTTGACACTTATGAGGGATATGATTGGGTTAATTCCTATTATCTTTAGGAACCATTATAAAGGATTTGAATAAATAATGAGAATATATGAACTAGGTTAAACCTAAGGATTCGTAGGATCAAAATAAAGTGTCAAGATTTAGAAATCCTATAAATTTTTCTTGATTATATGGTTTCCCACTATGATTATTGTTTCTCACACTTTTATTTTTGGTTTTATTCAATGGATGGAATTGAAAGACATCGTGATGATAATGAATGTGAGGGAAAATGAAATGATTGTCCACCTAAACAACCAAATTATAGGAGATATGGAATATAAAATCTTGTTTCCTTTCTCAAACAAATTTCTTAGGACATGAATCATGTTGAGCTTCCAAAATATCAAAGGGAGAAACAACGTACTGTTGAGTCCTTCATGTGGAAAAATCCACAATATTTTATTGAGCCTTATAATCTACTAGTAGTTGAGTAATGTATTAACATAATTTAGAAGATAATTTCTGTTCTCCAGTGCATAGAACATGAAAATATTGTCTTATCCATTTATCATTTAGAAGGTGAAGTAGATAAATAGTGGAATCTTATTAATAATACGATAAAAGAGGAAGAAATAGACTTTATGGAATATGATGATTTTAACAGGATATTTTTTAGTAATTATTTCATTTGTATTATATGTACAAATATGGAGAGGTAATTCCTTAATATTAAGAAAAAGGAGGATGGATCCATTGGTATTTATGAGGAAAATTTTACATGACTTGAAAGGTGTTCTTCTGGTTTAATCATTAAACCTAAAAGAAAAATTTATCAATTCATTGGTGGATTAAAATAAAGTCTTATAAAGGTGTTAGATATACAAAACTTTAGTATCTATGAAAAAAATTTAAATTCACTCAAAGTAGAAATGGAAATTAGATATTCCCACCATTCACATGGTTTTTAATAAGAAAAGGAAGATGAAAACTTGAATAAATCCCACAGTGGAAAGAAATTATAGCCATATAAATGGTAGAAATATGTGAAGAAATATAAATGTAATTGCTTTAATGTAACTGTGAGATTATTTAAATATAGAAAGGTGGATCATAAACCCCATGAATGTCAAAATGCAATGAATGTTACGATTAATGAAATGGAAGATAAGTATATGCCCATTAATGAACCACACACGATATAATGGTTCAAATAAAAAGAGTATGTGAATTACATCAACCGGTGCATGAATTCTAAGGTTCTAATAATTATTGATGTCAGGAACTTATTAAGATCAAAGAAATTAGGAAATAACATGTGATCACAATAGCTTAAGTGTGTTATGAGAATGACATGGGGAAAAGTAAAATTATTATACACTCCATAATAACTATTGTTTTATTTGATTATGGATCTAAGAACTCTTTTATATCTAAATAATTTGAAAAGTCTATTGAATTACCATTTAAATTATTATATAATGAGTTAGTAGTGAAAACTCATAATGGTAGGATGGTCACATATCAAGTCTATAGTTCCTCTATGATTGAAGTTTATAGGAATGTTCTTCTTGAAAATCTTGCGATTCCACCTTCAGTTGAATTTGATGTGATTCTAGGTAAGGATTAGATTTCTTTATATAGATACCAACCAATTTTCTAGGAAGGGAAGTCAAATTTTGTATTCCAAATAATCCCATGCTCATGTATTGGTGCAAGGAAGAATAAAAACTTCCAATATAAATTAGTTATGTCATGTATGTCTTAATTATTATAAATGAATGCTGTTTGTCTCATATGGTTGGAGATAAAATCTACATTTAAGACATTTCTATTGTTTGGGAGTTTTTTTTATTTCTAGAAGAATTTATTGGTCTTCCTATAATTATTGAAGTTGAGTTTTTAATAGAACTCATACCTAGTGGTACACCTATTTCAAAAACACCTTATAGAATGGGCCCAATTTAGGTGTAGGAATTGAAGAAGTAACTCCAAGAGAATCATGATGATTGATTTATTCAGCCAAGTGTGTCATCTTGGGGTGGAAAATTTATTTTTTTTAATAATAAAGATAGATCAATGCGAATATGTATTGATTATCAAGAAATTAACAACATCACTATCAATAACAAGTATCCTCTACCCCATATCGATGATTTTTTTAATAAATAATGAAAAGATCAATATTTTTACAAGATTTATCTTTGATCTGTGTACTATTAGTTAAGGGTCAAATTTAAATACATACCCAAGAAATCCTTCCGTACAAGTTATAGACACTATGAATTTATATTGATTCCATTTTTTCTTAAAATTTTCCTTTCTATCTTCATGTATTTAATGAATAGAGTCTTTATAGATTACCTTGATCTCTTTGTGGTTTTCTTTATAAATGAAATTCTTATATATTTAAAGAGAAAGGAATAGAATGATGATTACTTGTTAATTTTACTGAATACCTTGAGGAAGGAGAGGTTTTATAAAAATTTTACCAAGTGTAAATTTTGGATTCAGAATGTTTAATTCTTGGTTAATATAATATCATATGAGTGTATTTTTGTGGATCCCTCAAAGCAAAGAGTTATTGAGAAATGGCCTAGAACAACCACTATGAATGATATCCATAGTTTCCTGGGTTTGGAAAGATATTATGGATGATTTGTGGATAATTTATCACGTCTTTTTAATCTAATCACCAAGTTAACTCAGAAGGGATACAAGTTCCTATGGATAGATGAATGTATGGAATATTTAAAGGAACTGAAGAAATAATTAGTCAATAAAACTATACTTACATCAAACTATAGTGGGGAAGGGTTTTTAATATATAGTGATGTATCAAAGAAGGTATTGATATGGGTTCTCTTGCAGAATGGTATGGTTATAGCTTACGAGTCATGATAATTGGAGGTTCATGAGAAAAATTATCTAACTCATGATTTGTAGTTAACTATGATAATTTTTTCATAAAAGATATGGAGAAATTATATTTATTGATAATTATGTGATATATATATAGATAATAAAATATTAAAGTATATATTCACTAAAAAAAGATGAATATGTTCTATAGAAGATGATTGGAACAGATTAATGATTATTAATGCTCAATACATTACCACTTTGGGAAAGCAAACAAGGTAGCTGATGCTTTGATCCAAAAGGATCGTGATAGCTTATCTATTACGGGGATAAAAATATATATAATATTTCTTGATTTTCAAAGTATGGATCCATAAATATTCAAGGAAGGGAGAAAATATTATCTTTGTCAAATTAATGTTCAACTATCTATCCATGTAAGGATTAAAAAGGCACAAAAGGAAGATATATAGTTACAAAAGAAGGTGAAAAATGTCCTTGAGTTCAACCTTAATTGTGATGGAATGATAATATTTTGGAACCATGTATTTTCCCCATCCATACTAGACTTAATAAAGGAGTTGTTATATGAAGCTCATATTTCATTATTCTCTATTCATACTGGAAGTATGAAAATGTATAGAGATCTAAAAGATTATTTATGGTGTAATAAAATGAAAAGGGATATTGCAGAACATATATCTTAGTTCTTGGTATCTAATAAAGTTAAGGTCAAGAGACAAAATTTATGGCAATCCCACATCGAAGGAGGAGAATGAAACACCTTTTTATAAGGTAGTGTGGATACCTATCCCATCATGAGGCCTTTTCCTGGGGTATTCATGAGATCAAAAAACCAGGAAAAAAAACTATGTGGGTTAGGCCCAAAGCAGACAATATCATGATCGTGGGCTAGGTTGGGCCATTAAAAATGGAATCAGATCCAGTGTCTATTTGACGTGCCTGTGAGGATGATAGGGCCCTTCTGGGGGCGGGGGTGGATTAAGTAAATACCAAATTGATGGAGGATCATGAAACAAACCTTTATAAGGTGGTGTGAATTCCTCTCCCATCATGCAGCCCTTTCCTGGGGGATGCCTGAGGGTCAAAGCCTAGAGAATGAAAAACTGTGTGGGCTAGGCCGAAAGTGGACAATATCATGATCACAGGATATAATGGGCCATTACCATGATGTTATAACCACTACCTATAAAATAATGGAAATGGGAAAACATCACCATGTATTTTTTTCATTGGACTCCAAAAAACATATAATTCGCATAACTCTATTTGATTTGTAGCTGATCTCCTTATAAAGTTAGAATAATTCATTTCTATTAGAGAATACTTTTATCTTTATTATTTTTCCAAAATATACATTAAATAAGTGGTAAGTTTTAATGGATTATCACATTCTATTTTATCTAATCATGATCTATGGTTTACCTCAAAGTTTTGCAAAATTCTTTAGGAGGATCTATATAAAAAGTTAAGTTTTATAACTACTTATCATCCTGAGATAGATATTAATTTTTGATAGAACCATTCAAACCCTAGAGGATATGTTTAGATCTTACTCTCTATAATTTAAAAGTGTTTGGGATTAAAACCATCATTTAATTGAGTTTTCTTACAAAAATAGATTTCACTCAAGAATTCAGATTACTCATTATGAAGACCTCTATGAAATGAAGTGTATAACTCCAATATGATATAATAAAGTTAGATAAATAATGATATTGGGACCTGATCTAGCTAAAGAAATGAAATATAAGTTTATATATCTTTCTGAACATATAAGGGCATCACAAAGTTGACATAAAGGTTATGTTTATAATCGTTGGTGAGAACTGGAGTTAGCGACAATGTAGAGACCCGAAGCTTAACGTACATGGACATTTCATTACTTTTTTGGAATACTTAGTACATAAAAAAAACACACACAAAGACCGTAATAGTTTAGTGTCTTTGGAAACTCGGAATATAATCTTCTAATCGTGGTGAAAGATCTTCAACATCTCCCATAAAGATCTTCCTTTTTTTACCTAAAACCTTCTTTATATCCTAGGGAAAAAGAAAACATAAAAGGGTGAGCTCAAATGCTCAGTAATGGTAAAAAAAATAAATATCAATCACATTATATTCATAAGAACATAACATTTTGGAAATCTTAACCTGCAAAAGAGATCATAATATCCTAACATGGGATAAATCATAGTAGTGAAATGTAATCCCAATAATCATAACTTAAAACATGAAACTTTGTGGCATACACACATAATCATAGAGAATCATTTCTTATTAGTCAAGACTCATTGCCGAGACTATCTTAGTGGACAATGTCCATTTCTGAACCAAGTTCACTCCTCGTTTCAGTCCTGTTTCATTGAACCGGTTTAACCTGCCGTTCCAGCCATGTCTATCTCATGAGATATAAAATCTTTACCCAATGAATTGGAGGGATATATAGGTCCCACCCATCTCATAATGATACCATTCTTATGTGTGCCACAAAATCATAAACCATACATCATAGCACAACCCATGTAATAAAAATGGGAATCTTAAACATCGTGACATCATAAAAAAATTCTTATAAGATAAAGGAATTCATAAAAATAATTCCATCACAACATAATCAAATAAATGTAATAATAGGGATAAAAACAGAACCCTTTATTATCTTATATGGAAAATAATTTTGATAAAACACTTGAACTCCATTCTTGAGGAAAATATCCTTTCTACTTCAAAAACACTTTTCCTTTCTTAATATGTCATACAATTCTAAACTAAAATAAGTTGATTAAAAATAAACTTGAAAACTTGTAAATGAATATTCTTGGAAATAATTTTTTAAAAATCCATTCTTTCCGTATAAGTTAAAAAAAACATTCTTCTCGTAATTTTTTCGGAAAAGTCAAAAAAGTACCTCGTATGAAAAATGACAAAAATTCCTTTCATATCTCTTACTAAAAACTCACCGAAGGGTAAAATTGGATTTAAAAAGTTGTAGGTGGATGGAAATAATATTACATATTGAGGAAACATGGAGGTGGATGATAAAATACACCCCAGTAAATACCAAAATATAAACAATCTTGGATAAAAATGAGATTGTGATATTTTCCCTTACCTTAGGTCCGATTTGCTTCGTAAGTGTCCGAACCTCCTGTATAATGATTTAAATAATGTCATTGACTTATTCCAGAATCATACTCATTGTTATGATATCATATATGGTTCACTTATGACTTTATTTTACCCGTTCTTTTGTAAATTCCATGTTAAGGAGCATTTTGGGTAAAATCGTTTCATTTGTCGTCCGTGTTTTGACTTGTAATTATTCATATGATTACTTAAATAATGATTACATAATTCTAGAATATAAAACATGATTTATATATAATATATATTCATAATATACATATATATAATAGATCAGTAAATGGAAAGAAATACACCGTTCATGGAGACGGTAGGCCGTACGTACGCATGAACGCTGTTTTCGTTTCCTTATTGAGTTGAATGGAATTAAGTAGATGACATACATATATATACACATAAATCCAGTATCATTATTATGTCATATATTTCATGATTACTTATTATATATACTTTATAATCATTCATGAATGGTTAACGTGGAGAATGAATCTCATCGCGTCGTGGAGACGGTAGTCCGTACGTACGCACGAGCGATGATATCGTTCTCATGATCATGTAATTGTATTGGAGTGTATGTATACTATTTAAGAATCAATATCACTTTACAATAATCATATATAGTTATTATTTACACCATTATACCCATCCAAGTAAGGTGGTGGTGGAAAAGAGATTACACCACGGCGTGGAGACGGTATTCCGTACGTACGCACGCGCAGTGATTTCGTTTTTCATAGGATGGATAGATGGTGAAATAAGGTTGTTTCATACTTATAATAAAATATCAGTATATTAGTGATACTTATGTTATTACTTCATAATGAAACAACCTAATAAGAAGAAGTGGAAGAAGAAATAAAGTTGAAAGAATCGGTAACGGACATTACCTCTTCTTTGAAGCGCCTCTTTGAGTCCTCCTCTTAGGGTACTAAAATTAGTCTTTGAAGAAGACCAGGACCTCTAGGATTATTTTAGGGAAGTTTATAAGAGAATTTGGTAGGGGTTGGCCGAGCTTGAAGGCTCAAAGTTGTGTGAGGAAGAGAGGGAGGAGGTTCCCTTTTATAAGGGAGGAGAGGGGCACCTTTGGAATAACTAAAAATATTATTTTATTATAAAGCCAAATTCGGTTTTAAATAGCTCCAAATTGATTTATTTATAAGATAAGGTGGGGATGGGTCGAAATACACTCATACAATATAATTTGGACAAGTTTAGTTTACTATTTTAACCTTATAATTCAGTTTTAACTTTAAGTTAGAAAATGTTACTTTTACCGTGTCTTTTTGTGTTCTTACACTATAAGGTTAATAAACTTACTATAACAAGCCAAAAGAACCCAAAGTTGTTTATTATTAATATATATAACCTTATCTAATTCATTTGGCCGAACCTTAGATTTTCAGGAATAAAATAACAATTAATAATTTAATATTTGTTTTAAAAACTATTTTATGTCAATTTTGACACTATTTAGTAATTGATTTTTGTAAAAATCATAACAGAATGATTAGTTCGAAAAAAGTTAATTAAATAAATAATAACATGTCATATTAACCTATAAAATTAGTTGAAGTCATAAAAAGTCTAAAATTACATTTATTTGGGTATTTATAAAATCAATTATGTCAATATTTCATTAATAAGATAATTACTGCATCATCTTTGTGTCATAAATAAATTAACTCATTTAAAGTAGAAAAATTAAAAAAAAAATCATTATGTAGGAAATATTTTTATCTTTAAAATGAATATTTATAGTTGAATTTATCTTATGTATAACCCTATATTAAAAATGATATACTTATTAAACTTTGATTTTAACTATTTTAACCCTTCTTTAAATAAATTAATAATAAATGTCCTAATCTAATCCAAGTGGGCCTAAATGGTCATATTTTATTCCTAAGGTTGTTTTTGGTCGAATTAAACTTATCCAATAGAATTAGGATATGTTTTAGGGTAATAATAATATCATTTTTACCCTTAATTACCCTATTTACTTTTAACCGTGGTAAAAAAATTAAAAAGTTACTATTCACCAAAAATTACTTTCATCTCATTGAACCACATTTTACTTACTGACATCAACCGTGTCTCTCAGATTTTTGAAATTCCACTCACAGAAGCGGTAAAATTAAGTTTTATGAAAAAATCATTTTTTTAACTACCACTTAGTGGTTTCACTATTCCTCAAAAAATGAAAGTTTCCAGAAAATACCAAAAATTAGGCCTAATCTATATTTGATATTATGAACTCAAAAATGATGTCTATTTTACCAAATTCAAAACATATCAGTTCCATTACTTAATTTAAAAATTAATTCTTGTCGTCAAAACAAATAGCGTGTTCATAAGAGATAATAACTATTAAAAGATTGACACTTGTTTATGTCTGGTTTAAATGTGAAATTACATCCAATGACCAACATTGTATTAAATTGTAAAAATATATTCTAAATATTATTTAAAACCACTCAAATTAATAATTTATCACTATTAATTATTTCGATTAAAAAGGTTGTTTTTAATTAAAATTTAGTAATTGTCACTATTCATCAGAAAATGAAAGTTATCTGAAAAGTACCAAAATTTCACCCTAAGCTAATTTTGATATTCCGAATCCAAAAATGAAGTCCATTTTGAAAAATAAAATTTAAAAAATTTTAAAAAGTGGTTATTACTATTCATAACGGCTAGTTTTAATAATATTTTAATTGCATATTGTTGTTTAGTGAAACTCGTTATTGCGTACTACACACGCTATCGAGGAAGGTCACGATTGCGTGTAATTCAAGGCAAGTCAAGGATGCGTGTTGAGCAAGCTCCTTTTGGTGTAGCGTAAAACACAAGACATTAATCAAATTAAAAAGAATATTTTTCATAAAATCTCGGGGTGTTACAGACAAAGTATTTTTACGAATTTCTCCATGAAAAATGTTGTGAGATTCAAGAAAAAAGGAAATATGGGACCTTGTTATATTGAACCTTTCAAGATTCTTGATCAAATTGGGATTGTATCTTATCATTTTGCGATTCCCCCGAACCTCTCTCAAGTTCACGATATGTTCCATCTATCTCCCCTGAGGAATTACATACCTAACCCTTCACATATAATAAAGTCAGAGGTTGTACCAAAAGAGAAAGATATATATTATAAGGAATGCCAGTGTAGATTCTTGATCATAGATTGAAAGTGATATGAAATAATACCACTCACCTAGTCAACATTTTGTAGAAAAACTACCAATTTTAAGAAGCTACATGAGAACCTAAGGACATGATGAGGCAGGAGTATCCTCAATTTTTTGTATAAGAGTAATATAATTTTGTGGGATAAATTAATTTTATATGGGGTTGAATGTAACACTCATATATTTTATGAAATATTGATTTCATAGAAATTTAATTTCATCAAGATCTTGTGTTACACGTAACATTGAGTTTAAATGAACCGTGATATAATATTAAAATATTATTATTTAATGTGATAGTTATTTCATAGCTATTGGATTTGTAAGTATGAGTAGGGATAACTAAATTATGAAAAGCATATGGTTTACATATATATAAAATTAATTCTTTTGTTATCAATTAATTAAAAATTTAAATAAAAACCAATTTAAAGTAATGGAGATGTGTAAAAAACCATTTTTATGTGCACAATGCGTGTTTATATTAATAAAATAAAATTATCACTATTGATGAATTATTTGAATGAAATTATATATTCAATAAATTTTTATAAATTCCATATAAAATTTTACTAGGTGTAAAATTATAGTAAATCCAATGTTATGATTAAAAATGTTTTATCTTCTGAAAAGCAGTTTCTTTGAATTTTTCACACTTATATTAAAATTAATTTTTACAACTTTTTGAAAAATTAATTGAAAAAATAACTTTATTTGTTTTAATAAATATATAAAAATAATCTTATATTTAATTTTTTTGTAATTTTATAAAAAAATTAATTTTTCGATGAATAGTGAAAATATTTTTTTTCGAAAGGTTGGGGCCAAAGCCTCAATTTATTATTAAAGCAAAGACCTCCTTAGAATGGGTAGAGGGAGACCCATTCCATAGCCCAAAGGCCGAAGGCCAAGTGGCCTAAATAAAAGGCTTGAAAGCCCATTTTGGCCCAAAGGACCCCTTGGTGAATAGTACTGCTATAGTACCCGCACTGCTACAGTACCTACTACAGTGCCGTCACCGCTACAGTACCTGCTACAGTCCCTACGCCGCTACAGTGCTACCCCTGCTACAATCTCCGCTACTACAACACTGCTACAGGCCCCTACTACAGTACTACTCTAGTACTAGAAATTCACCCCTACCTGGATTTGATCCTGAGTCTTTTGGATGCCAAGTAGGAGCCTGTACCACTAGGGTACATGCTCGTTGGCAATAGTGAAAATATTGATGTTTCTTAAAACTATATTTTCATTTAATGAAATTAAAAAGTTAAATTTTGTTTTAAAATGGTTTTAACTGTAAAATATTTAAACAATGTTATGACCAATCCAATTTGGATAATTTATTTATTTTGTTAAATTTTGATACAAAAACCTTTTATACTTAAAAGAAACTTTTCTTGGGAAAAATGATTTTCAACGCGTTCGTGGGATTAATTTTAAATTAAATTCTACCAATTATGTGAATTGCCTTTGATAAAATGGATTCCATATTTGGATTCATAATTATTAAAATTAGGTAATAATTTTAACTTAATTTTTGGTTATAATTAATAGTAAAAACAACAAAAAACATTGTTACCACGGTTAAGGTTAATATAGGTTTACTGGGGGTTAAACTAAAAAGATAAGGGTTAAAAGGACCTAAAAACTTTTCAAAACCCAAATTTTGGTTGGAGTTCTACCTTACCATTATTACCTCTAAATATAATCAGTTTTTGTTCCATTTTTTTCTAATAAATTTACTTGAAATCATTTTAAAAATTTGAAAAAATATAAGGTTTCCACTCACCTTAATTATAAAAGGGATACCCCTATCCTCTCCCATACAAACTTAAAGATACTTTAAGTTCAAAAAATATCTTTCAAAATCCATTAATTATATATATAACCTTGAACTAGAGTCTATGTTTTGATCATAAAACCATTCTAGGCAGGATTTATGTATAAACCTAAATAGGTTGTTCGAAGAAGAGGTATAGTTTTTAATCATGCAATTTCATTTTATTTATACTTATAAATGCTTAAAATACTATCAAAATATAATGAAATAATAATAATAGTATATTAAATATATTTATATTTCATTAAGTTAATAGAAAAACCTATATTCATCTTCACTTCTATCAAATGGGAAACAAAACCATCAATTTTGTGTACGACGGACTACCATCTCGCGAGTCGATAGAATTTGTTTTCCATCATCACCTATCAAGGATGGATATAATGATGGATTTAATATATATATATATATATATTGTATTCATGAAATAATTATTTTTCTATAATTATAATATCAAATATACCTTCTTATCTTCCAAACCATTGGAAAATGATATTGTTTCTCGTGTGTACGAGTGAACTACCATATCCATGAAGCGATGCAATTTATTTTTCATTTATGTTTTACATGGATGGTAATATAGATGGATTTGATTAATATATATGATTTATATGATATAATAACGGCTCTATAAAGGTTAATTATTTTTTAACATATTTTCGTTCTATCCACCGAAAACTGAAAACAACCTTCATGTGTACTTATGACACACTGTCTCAATGAATCGTGTAATTCATTTTTGAATATATAAATTTTATAGATGAATATAAATTTGAATAAAATGAATATATATAATATTTATATCATTATTAACATTATTTATATGATTTATCCATTATTAATGTATAGGGATCAAAACCATCGAACCAAAACATACATGAAAAACAAAGCAGTTATCACCTAGAATAGTGATTTTAATAAAGAATTGTTAATTAAAGGGTGATAAAAGGTTATAAGTAAATCATAAATGGTATGATATATATGATAATGTTTCTATAATATATTTATAATAATCCCATAATTATTATAAATGAGTTTCTAATGTGTACGAAGAAAGTTGAGACTTGAGGTAAAATATTTATATTACAATCTGATTGTTTATCAGGGTTATTTTTTATTATGCTTATGATGATGAAATTTAATGATTTAAATCTTAGTAATATAATTAATTTTATTAAACTATCATTGTTTTTGGATAATATATTATTTAATTTTACATTCCTCTTTTTAATTACCCAAGATACGGAAAGACTGTTTTTAAGAAAAATCAAATTTATTTCTATATTTGATAAAAAATATGTTCTCTTTCGTGTACATATTTTATAGAAATGTTTCCAAAAATGTTTTTAATACTCTAAAATTATTTTTTAATTTCATTTTTATCCATTTTTTAATTTTTAAAAAATGTTTTAAAAATAATCTTCTTTTCATTTTCCGAAAGAGGTACTTTTTAGTTTTTACCAAAAATGTGAAAGGAATCATTATTTTAACATATATGGAATGAACAGAATTTCCCACCATCATATAAACTTAATTATTTGAAGATTCATTTATATGTTTCCATGTTTTTTTAAAATAAATAGTATTTTCACAATGTTTTTTTAATTTTTAGTTTTAAAAATATTATTCTCAAAGTGGAAAGGTTATTTTACCCATGAATGTTTTGTAAATATTTTAATGGTATTTTTATTCATCAATGATAAAAAAACTTGAATTTACTTATAATATAATAGGTATATGATCTAGTTATTCCATCCTCATTCCTTTTAAGGATGGTTTATGATTATTATGAAAAGGTATTTATGAAACTTGTTTCTTTTCAGTGGGTCATTCCATGATAAATTGTTTATAAAACCTATTTATTTTTCATGGGTTGTTATATGATGAATGTTTTGTGATATTGTGGAAAAAATATGTATTCTTTTCATTATGTTATGGGAGGTCCTAGAATTATATATCCCTCCAATTCATTGGGTAAAGTATTATATCGCATGAGATAAGTATGGGATGAAAATCGATGTGTTTAATCCATTATGGGAAACAAGTCGATGTACTTGATCCAATATGGGATGAAAGTGGTTATTAATGATTCATTATGATATGATAAATATGAAGTTATTACTTATCCACTATTATTTGATGGTCTCATTAGTTAAAATTTTCATATGAAATGGTTTATATAATTATGATGGTGCCACACCTTTATGAAAGGAACTTATGATTCATGATTGATTTATGATGATTTCTCACTCTTATGATTAATGTCTTTTGAAATGATAATAATTTATGGTATGAATCATGTCTATGATATTTTAAAGATTGTTTATGAACTTTTTATGTTATAGTCATGATCTCATACTCTTATTTTTTTCTTTTGATTTCATATTATTAACGATTGATATCTCCCATGTTTACCCTTACTGAGCATATGATCTCACTATTTATTATGTTTCTTTTCCCCAGGTTATGAAGAATGATTTTAATTAGGGAATGTCTATGAATAGTACTAAAAGGGGATATTTTTGTGGGATATGTTTAATATATTTCATGTAATAAAAATATTTCATATCTAGTATTTATAGAGACTAAAACTTTATAATACTTAGGCATACATTTTTGAAATGGATTTAATATTCATATAAAAAATTTAATATTTTTGTATGAAAATATAGGGTTGCTATAATCATAACTATATTTGGGAATTTTACCTAGGTTATGAAAAATAATCTCCCCCACATAGAGAGACCCGATGATCCACAAAATGGTTTAACTATATTTTACCAATTCATGAGAGAAAAAAATCTAAAATTTATTGAAACTACTAATTCATTAGTATTTGAATGATGGATCAAGCTACTTGATGTGATATTTATCACTTTATAAAGTAGTGAAAAAGAAAAACTCATTAGGTTGATCCATCGTCTGAATAGATATGCTGAAAAATGGTGGTCACTAATTCAAAATACTAAAGAGGTGAATGAGATAAATATCATAGAATAAGGAACCTTTTAGTTGATCTTCTTTGAAAAATAATTTCCTCATGGTAAGATATATTAAATGGAAAGGTATTTACCTAATCATATAAAAAAATAGGATGGAAATGTGGATGAGTATGAGGCTAAGTTTACATGGTTATCTAGACATGCTATGAACCATGTACTTAAACCGAAAAAATATTGATCATCTCCTTGATGGGTTAAAGTTGAGCCTTCAAAGGAAATTAGTCTCTAAGATATTTTCTTTATATAATGATATAGTCTTATGTGCCATTAATATAAAATTATTTCTTCATCAACTCATTACAAATATAAGATCTATATCTAAAACTCCCTAGATGATGGAACTGGTGATGTTGGTTGAGTTGAGGAAACAACTGCAAGAGTTATGTGATAAGGGATTTATATTCTCTGGTGTTTCAGTATGGGGATCCTCTATTTTACACTTTAAAAAGAAATATGGATATATTATATTGTGAATCAATTATAGGGACATCAATTCAATTACTATAATGAATAATTATTCTTTAACATGCATTGATAACTTATTTGATCATGTTCAATGAGTCCAATACTTGTCAATGATCAATATTTTTTTTTATTTATCATCCATTAAAGGAAAAGAAGAGATATATATTGAAAAATAATATTAAAACAAGGTATATATGTTATGAGTTTATGGTAATTCCCATTGGATTGACTATTTTTTTTGTATTTATGGATTTGATGAATAGAGCATTCAAGGATTATCTTCCAAAGTTTTTTGGTTATATTCATTTTTGATATCCTGATATATTATAAGATCTATGAAGATCATGAGTGTTATGTGTTAATAATTTTTAAGGCCCTTAGAAAAAAATAAATATATGGGAAATATAGTCAGTGTGTATTTTGGCCCAATGGTGTTTCTTTTCATGGAAATATTATCTCCAAATATGGAATATCTATTGAAACTTCAAGGATAAATATAACAATTGGGCTCCAATAACAGCATAAAATTCCAAATTAACATGGCCGTCAGGTCCTGACCCACCAAGTACAACCAGTTTCCCCATAGACACATTCCCCCATCCCTGACACCCACTTACATGCCTGAATGGGTCATCAGAATAATGAATTTCCCCACAGGACAACACATGTTCTTTCCAGTTTGTTTTTTCTCACTTACACACACCCTGAGAAACTTCTGAGAAGGTTACCCATCCTGATCACTACTCCAGGTCAATCACACTTAAATGTGGATTTATAATCAGATAGGCTCCCAAAAAATATGTACACCTTGTTGATATTAATTATATCATTTTTTTAATTTAAGCCTTTTTCATTCTACAGTGTTATAACAAATGCAGTCAAATAATGGACCACACTAACAAATATAACCGAGATACACAATTTTCTAGTTTTAGAATTCTTTTATAGGTGGTTTGTTCAATATTTCATCTGTTTGACCAAAACGTTAACCAAGTTGACATGTAAAGGGGTTAAATTCCCATTGTCATGTGAATGCGAGGAATAAATTGATGAGTTTAAGAGGATATTAATTAATGTACTAGTTTTAAATTTACCTTTAGGTAGAGAAGGATTTTTAATATATAGTGATTCATCAAAGAAAGGACTTGGTTGTGTCCTTATATATAATGATAGTGTGGTTTCCTATGCATCAAGGGAATTCAAAATCCATGAATATAACTATCAAACTCCTGACCTTGAGATGACAACCACAATATTTTCTTTGAAAATATAGATACACTAACACTATGGTGAAATATGTGATATATATATGGACTAAAATATTTTGAAGTATATCTTCTCTCTAAATGAGATCATCAGGAGTATATCTTCTCTCTAAAAATATAGTGACACTACCTCTATGGTTATAACTACCTAAGGATTATGATTACTCAATAAACTACCAACATAGTAATACAAACAGGTTGGATGATGAATTGAGTAGGAGGGACCATGGAATTTAGACCATAATAAGGATTAACAAGGATCTTATATAAAAAGATATAGTAAAGATGGATATGATAACTTTTAGTCATTGGGATCCATCATCCCTTCTCAAAGAAATTGCTAAAACATACTCACTAGAAAAGATAGAGAATTACCAGTAGGATGACAAGGACTTTCAAAGGAATATTATAATAGTAAATGATGGGAAATTGATAGATTCCATATATAGAGATGGCGTGTTGAAGTTTGGGAAATAGTTATGTGTTTTATCAATATCATAGTTAAAGAAGGAACTACTAAATGAAGTACATAACTCAAATTTATCTATACAATCTAGTAGTATAGATATTTATTGGTATTTAAGAAAATATTTATACTAGGATGGTATGAAGTGAGAAATTATAGACTATGGGTCCAGATTCTTAGTAGTCCAGGAGGTAAAGATTCAAATAAAAAACCCTATAGGATTTATGAAGCTTCTACCTATACCTATATATAAGTGGAACAATATTACAATAGAATTTGTTACTATAATCCCAAATACTCCAAGGATAAGAAATGTTATATGGGTCATCATTGATCGCCTTACTAAGTCAGATGATTTATTAGTGATAAGAGAAGATTTACCCATTGAGAACCTTTCTCTAATCTATATTAATGAAATTATAAGTATTCATGGGGAACCTCTAGAAATTTAATCTAATAATGTCCCTTTGTTAACATCAAAATTATAGAAGAGAATTCAATGGAATCTCAATACTGAGATACATTCAAGAAACACCTATCATATGCAAACTAATGGTATGTCTGAATGGTACATCCAGACATTAGAAGAAATAAAAAGATCATATTCTCTTGACTTTCATGGTACGTTGGATCAATATCAACCTTTGGTTGAATTTTTATACAATAATAGATTATATTGGAGAATCTAGATGGAAATATATGAAGCATTGTATGAGAAAAGGTTTCGTACTCCATCCTATTGGGAAGAAGTTGTAGAAATAAATCTGGTTGGACTAGTGATTGCAGATGAGATGATAATTAATGAATGGAAAATTCAGGATCATATTAAAGCATCCAAGAGTATAAAAAAGAGTTATATTAATAATAGAAAAAAGACTTGGAATTCTAAGTGGTGTATTATGTATTCTTGATGGTTTCCCCATGTAAAGGAGTTGTAAGAAATGGTAAAAATGGGAAGTTATGACAAAGGTACATTGGGTCTTATGAAATACTAGAAAGAATCATAGAATTAGCTTATATATTAGATATGCCTCCCATCCTTTATAAAGTAAAAAATATATTCCAATTTTCATTATAGAAGAATTACATGATGAATCCAACATACTTAATCACATATGATGGAATATACTTAGAATCCATCTTGTATTATAATTAAGAGCCTATCTAGATTCTTGACACTAGAGATTAAATGTTGTTGAATCAGAAAAATCAACTGGTAAAATTCCTTTGCAGAAATCAAAATCTAAAGAAGGCAACATGGGAGTCTGAAGAATCTCTGAGGAGGAAATACACATATTTTTATAGTATCTGATATATATATATATATATATTCAATTTTGAGGAAAAAATTATTTAATGGGGAGAGAATGAAATACCCAGGACCCTATTATAGCAGGTAAACACAAAATCCTAAACTATCATACAACACACATTCTAAAGATAGTTTATTCAAGAGAATATTTAAAAGTTTAATTTATAAATGTTATATATTTATTTTTTAAAAATAAAATTCATATTGAAACTCTTCATAAATATACTATCTTAATATTTTTTGGGATTTTACTAAAATGGTTCATTTTTAAATTAATATTGAAAAATATAGTTTCTAACAAAACTTTAACTTTTATGACTTTATCATTATATAATAAATACCTAAAAGTTTAAAAAACCTTTTAAATGTCCAAAGATATATTTAAATAGTAAAACTATACATATTTTGATTAATTATCTTAAATTATAAAACCTATATTTATCATTTTATGAACTTAATTAACATTTTCAAATAAAAGTAAATATTTTTGATTTTTTATTTTAATTAAATATTATTTTGATAAATATTTTTGATCTTTTATTTTAATCAAAATCATTGATAATTTTTTCCTAAACATAATTTTATACTAAAATACATTTTTTTATAAAAAAATGGTTTTATGTGTGCTAATGGTAAAATTAATTTTCCATATAAATATTAATTTTTTTTGATAAAATGGACTTTATATTTAGGATTAGTTTGACCAAATTATTTAAAAAGGCTAATATTTTTTTATTCCTTGAAAATAAATTCCTTCGATTAAAGATTAATTAATATTGTAAAAGTAAAATGGTTGTTTTTAATGAATTAATTCTGTAAGATTTATGTAAATTTATCCTAAATAAAATAGATTAATCTATTTTAAATTATGATTCTAATATTGTTTTTAAACATAAAAACAAATTTATAAACACTCACTCAATTAATAATTAATAGGAAATAAGA
Organism: Viscum album; assembly: GCA_963277665.1. Lineage (NCBI taxonomy): Eukaryota > Viridiplantae > Streptophyta > Magnoliopsida > Santalales > Viscaceae > Viscum > Viscum album. The sequence goes on from OY728119.1 coordinate 28,752,153, forward strand.
ATAAAACACACTTAATGTATAAAAAGATATTTTTTCTATAAAAAATGTTCTTCCTATATCTTATGTTTTAATTTAAATGTTAGATTTACCACATTTTGAAATTCAATTAGATTATATTGAGTGCCATTATAGATTCAAAATTTTAAAATTCGCTAATAGGTGTCATCTTATTGTCTTATTAATAAAATAAATACCATGTTTAATTGTTAATCAAGATTAATAAGAGAAAAATGGGTAAATAAAGTATCTAGAATTTTTAATAATTAAAAGGATATATAAACCTTCTATAAATAATTTTTAGGTTGGAAATTCAAACCCACATGCCTCAAATTTCATTTCAACGCTCAACTCACCTAACTCACCTAACCCAATTAACATAATAATATTTTGAATGCTTATTTTAATATAAAACACACTATTTTAAAAAATTAAATGATTAATCTTCCTGGAATTAAACTATTTTTTTAATTTATTGTAGGATACAATAAATGATTGAAAATGAGATGAAAAGTAAAAAATTCATTATATATATGATTTACCATGACATACAACAAGTCAAAGCTCATGTCCTAAGCTTACAATTAAAGAAGAAGGCTGAAATAGAGTTGGAAACACTAAAAATTCATCATTCACATTGTGAACCAGTCATTCATAATGTGAAGTTACATGGAAAAGAGATACAATAGAAAGTATTGATGAAAAATATATATTTGAAGTATAAAACCATGTTTTAAGACATGTATAGTGTCCTAAAAAATCCACAAAGGAGAATGGGAATCCCCTTAATTTGAGAAAGGATTCTACCCAATTTCTCTCAAAGAATTGGCCAAAAAAATACATGGAGAATACTCAAGATTGGAAAAGGATCTACTGGTACGCGTACCGGCCCAACATTGATGGTACGCGGCCGGTTCGGCAAGCCGTCCCCTCCATGGACCAATGTCGTTCATTAAAGGGAGGAGGGAACTCTTCCGTGGGCACGAAGCAGGACGGTCGCCAGGACGGTCCGCCATCACGAACCACCCTAACTGCGAGATGCACCAACCAACCCAGACTGCGTACGCTGTCATTCACGGAACAGAGTTGGAGCCCTGAACAGTCACAAAGCACCGATTTGGTTCGCAGATGAGGTGCATTCAATGCCCCCACAAGTAGCGGATTGAATAAGTCATCTGTAAACCGGGTTTTTGGTCATGGGACTTTGAAAAAGGTGCCACATGACCACAAATACATCTATTTTCCCCCTTCTATAAAAGGACATCGAGGGGGAGAAGAATAGGATCGATCATATTCGGGTGGAAGAATTTCAGAGGAAGGAGTTTAGGATTTGGCAAACAGCGAAGTTCCAATTCGTGAGCCAGAGCTGGTATGAAACTGGAAACTAATTAATAAGGAAACGAAAAACGGATAACAAATTGGTGAACCACTAACTTAAAATAAAAACTGGGAGCTATGGCCCCTCCGCAAATGTAATCCCCACAGACCAGGGAGTTTATGCCCCTTTTTCGATCCAACGCATCATGTAGCACCTTCCTACGTGGGCGAAGCCCTGACCAGCAAACCCCTAATCGGCGTCGCCCCTGGCCACCGCTGCTTGCGCGAACTCTACTGCGTACCAACCTGGTACGCGGGCCAAACCCGAAGCCGCGTACCGCCCTGGTACGCGGGATGCCTATCAGTCCGCATACCACCCTGGCACATGGATGACCTCTCCAGCCGCGTAGTACCCCCTATGCGAAGGGCTCCACTCCTCATGCACCCATGCGGCCCGCCAACTCCTTCGGTGTTCCCATTCCCCAAGCCAGATAAAACCCTTCCAACCTGGCCCGATCCTTCGTAATCCCTCCGTTGGCCTATTCATCAGCCCCGAGCTAAGGCCTCTACTGAATCCACCAGACCCGTATGATGAAACATTCAGGTGCATTAGCGCGCCACTTCGAGTTATCATACCCGTGGTAGGCGAGGAAAAAGGGGTTTCCCCGGCCCTTGAGCGGATTACCGAGGCATTCCCGAGTTCACATTCCCACAGTAGTATGGGGTCCGAGCACGGGAGCCCCCTTTCTACCTCTCCACTCGCCAGGATTGAGGGACCCTGCTCACGTTACCTTTTGATGAGTGCCAGCAGTGATCACTTCTCCCCTCTCCTAAGAGTGACTAGGCATCCCTCCTGGAGTAAGCCCCATACCATCCTCGCCAGAAGAAAATGGTCCTTCCCTTCTCATCACGGAAGGTTCATCTCTCCACTGCACGACTTCTACCTTCCTCCAACATCAGGGAGAAGGAGAGTCCCATGGTCCTGGTCTTCTCCTCTGCCCATTGTCTTCCTCCCCTTCCCTCAGTAGGAAGAATGTGTGAGGCTTGCCAAGTCTATCACATTCTCTTGTTTCTCACACCGAGCATGACTCACGTGGGCTTAGAGATTTGTGATGGTCATGACGTCTGCACGATGGCGGCGACACATTGAACTGCGTGGGTTTTGAACCCTGTCTCCTAAGTGGGGCACGTAGGACACCTCCTCAAGGTTCAATCCCAATTCGGGCCACTAACCACATGTAAGCTCTAATCTTCATCGAACTACGTGGGTTTTGATCCCTGTCTCCTAAGCAGGGTATGTTGGAAGCCTCATCGAGGTTCAATCCCAATAACAGACAAATCTCATATGTAAGCCCTAATCTTCCAAGAACTACGTGGACTTTGATTCCAGACCAACTGAGATGCGTAGGAAACCTCCCTACGGTGAAAGCCCAATATTGAAGTCTGATACACATCTGTACCTATCAGACCATGTCCGTATACTCCAGAAGAACCATATTCAGGCCCAAGAAATCACTTCCCTTGGGTCTTTCGGGCCACTCCGACATAAGTCCCACACCAACTTTGACAGGGAATCTCTCACCCAGGTGTACTTTCCACAAGACGTTAAACTGTATGGTTGGATCCTTGTCGCACGACCTTAAAAGGTGATGTGTCCCGTCAAGTGGAACCGAACTACATGGATTCTTATTCCTCTCATAAGGATACGTAGGAAGCCTGTATCACGGGTTCGATCCAAACTATAAAGTCTTTATCTGTCCCCCCTAGATGACAATAAACTCCAGAGCGCCTAGTTATGAGGATTCAAACCAGTGCCGTCTCAATGAGTCCAAACTCCTCAGAGTCATTAATCCAATGAGGGATGGTAAACCTCGGGCCTAAATGATTCCGAATCCCTGCATTCAGCTGACCATTTCCAACCAGGAGTAATCCATGGATACTATGCTTGGGTATAAACCAAAGAATTGTGGACATATAAATATGTCTTAAATTTATAAGAGAGTCCCAGAACAGGAAATAATTCTCCCAAAAGGGTGTGATGATACCGACTTCCCATCCTCACAACCAATGTGAGTTCTTAAGTGTCACTAGCCAAATCACCCAACGAACGCATTCCTTTGGAAAGCAGGTCCACGTATCGTTGGATATAGAACCATTGGGCATTTCGAAATGAAAACAGTGCACTTGATATGAGTGATTAAGCATAACCCAACCTTCTCTAATCAACCGTCGGGCCTCACACGTCTTCCCACCCTCAGTAAAAACAAAAATGGTGAACCCGACGTGAATCTTTAACCATGCATGACCGATTTAAACTAATCCCACTCTGTGCCCCCTTATACTCACAAGGAGGGCCAAGAAAGGTCATTAATTATGCATGGGATCATGAGATGATGCTTTGACAGGTTTTCTATTTGTATTTGTTGAATTGTTTTACAGGTACCAATTAGAACTCCCTTCGATCCAATGGAATCACGAAGGAACTCACAGACACATACTTCAAACAACGAAATGACCGGACATCCTCACCAATGAAGGACCCCATCACCTACCCACTGTCTTCAACGCTGGGTCTCAGATGCGTTGATGTGAGAGTAACACCTGAACAATACTCTCCCGACGGTGGAGGTGGCCATGCACGCCCTCCAATCCGCCAAGACCCACCGGTCGCCTGCCCAGCAGCGGCTGCGAAAGCAGATCCAGACGGCTCATGTTGCCATCTCAAACCATTTAGGGAGTTTATCCCTGGAACGAGACAATGCGTACCTCCCTTATCTTAGGGAGGTGGATGAGGTCGACACTGAGGACTTCATCCCCGCTGAACGGGGGTTTCGCTATAAGGCCCCTACCGGAAGACATCGTCCCAGTTACACCATGACTCAATATCCTCACACTAAGGTGGATGTCGCTCTGAGGATCCAGGCCCACGCTCCCTGAGCTCCGGCCCCTCGGACCGCCCGACAAGGGTGGAAAAATTTCAACTAGGGACCAGTCATCACCCTTATACTTGAGGAGGAGCTCCGCTGCCCAGTCATGGAGACATATTACGAGCAGGCACATACACCTGTCAGCCCCTCCAATGCCCTCCATCTAGACATGGCAGCATCCTACGAGCAGGCACGCATCCCCGCCATGCTCCATCAAGACCATCACTCACACAGGACGACATCTACCCAGAAGGCACCTCTCCCTGCCCAGGGTCATGAAGCCCACCAACCATACGTGGTGGCAACCCAGCGCCTGCAGGACCAACACCTAGAAGATGCTCCGGATGCCTACCATCCCGAAGTGGTGGCAATCAACAAAGCCCACCATCCAGATGTGGTGGCAATTAATAGGCAGGCACATCTCCCTACCAACAAAGGACACCGACTCGATACGGTGGGGAACCAACATATGCAGGGCCATCTCCCTGTGGATGCAAGTAAAGTCCGCCATCCTGATGTGGTGGAAAATAGAGAGATAAACTGGCATATCCTAGAATAGGGGAAGACTCGTTCACCTACCCCGACACAGGACAAATGTCATTACCCACTAACCACCGGAGGAACGGAGCAGGATATTACTACTCCGATACCGGAATGGGCCTTCGTACCCATTCCATCCAAAGACGTCTCTCTGCATATCTCGGAAATGATGGAGGAGCAGGTATCGATCCCATATCATATCTTGAAGACTTTCCATAATGTGATTGCATCAGCGGAAATAGCAAGGACTCAGGCCTGTGAGCCCGTCTCCCCAATTGAGGCGACTCATCTAAGAGACAAGATAGCCTCCTTGGAGTAGATCTTCATCCCTGCTTCCACCCAGGAGGGTCGTAAGCCATATTCCATGATACAAGGGCAACCGGATCGAGCAGCTTCACTCGTTCCAACTGGGGGATACCCATCCATCACGGTGGATTCTCCAGAGCAGGCATATATCCCTGATAAAAGTCAAGATGTTCGTCATCATATACCAACAACATCACAAGAACCAATTAGAAAGGGACCCAATGGTGAAGGCCGTTATCAACAGTTGACGGTCCCCGCTACCCGTAAGAAAGCACCCTGAACACACCGAAGGCAACCATAAAATAAAGAGCGGGTTCATGACTCTGTTCTGATGAAAGATGGGGTTCCCAATGCCGCTAAGAACATATCGAAGGCTCAAAAAACTACCCACCCATTACCATATTATGGGAGTGGCAGTAGCAGTTGCGAAGGTCCTCCCCACAATGTCACTATGAGTAGCTCTAAAGGTCATCCCTAGAGCACCCGCGGGGGCCTCCCCCACGGGCATATAAGGATCGATCATGAGAGATTCTCTTTTGATGCGAGTAATGGAAGCCCTCCACGTGACCAGAAGATCGAGCATCAACAAGGCCCTACACTTGCTATGGTCCACCCTGAAGGTCCTCCCTGGGGTATACATGGAAAACACTCTCCATGCAGTGGGACCACAAATTTCAGATAGTAGTCCTTGCTACCGTAGTCGCAACTGCGAAGGCCCTCCATACAGTGACATCTCATCATGACAAGAAGGCCCTCCCCTTGTTGTGGCCTGCCCTGAAGGTCCTCCCCAGGGTTTACGTTGCAACGACACTCCGCGCAGCCAAGCATCAGATCACTATTGTAGTCCTCACCACGCTGATAACAGAGGTCCTCCCCGTAGAGAAGTCAAGCAATGAGAAGGTCCACCCCTCATTGCGGTACATTCTGAATGCCCTCCCCAGGGTGTACCCCACAGACATTCTCCCTGTGGCAGCTGTGATGGTAGTCCTCACCATTGCGGTAGCTGGGATGGTAGTCCTTGCCACTATGTCCGCCATTGCGAAGGTCCTCCCCGCAATGGCCCCAAGAAACAAGAAGGTCCTGCCCTTGTCGTAGTATGTCTTGAAGGACCTCCTCTGAATGCACATCGAACGTCAAACCATGATATTCATCCTCACCATGAAGACAATTATTGTGAAGGTCCTCCCTGCAGTGACATATCATATCAATAGGAAGGTCCTCCCCTACCAAATCAAGCACAAAAAAGCCCTCATTTGATGAGGCACTTAGAAGGATGAGATCAAGCATGTCAGATTCCCAGATAGTCACCAACGACACCCTTCTTCAATCGGGAGACGGTCCGAGGCCACGTTCATCTTCTGAACCACCTCAGAATCGCCCACATGATAATTCAATATCTACCGGCCCCAGTACCTCCGACCACACTATCGGTGAGAATCTCAGTTGGGCCGACCAAGTAGAGGAATCACTAGTGGAGGAGTATGCCGACATGCTGAACCTAAGGGAACGACTGGCCAGAGATGATGTACTAGTTATGTTTTGGCACATGGCCACCTCTAAATTCGACATACCTAGAATGTTGCTGGAAGAATGTGTGCACAAAATCTGCTCCAATATATGGACAACCCTATGCCGGCTGAAATCAAGATTCCTTCCCTACGATGGGTATGTAGACTATGTCGAGAAAATTGGAGACCTCTTGTGTCACATCGACCTGGAAACTCTTCTTTCGGCTTGGAAACCGCGACCTGAGAGGCGTAAAGGAAACATTGAGTTAGCCTGCCTCCATGCATTGCACCAGTTACGCCGCCTCATTGGTGATGCTCCGACGAGAGTCCATATCTGAGGATGGGGAGAACATGGAGATCTGCATTTCACTCTGATCCCTAACCAGAAGAACCTGTTCAACATATTGTCTTGCAACTTCATCATGTCAAGACAAAAATCGAGTGGGGTACCTGTTTAGGAAAGGCGACACACCCAACAGAGATAGGCCTTGAGTAAGTCCTAGAAGCGTCTGCCCCGATGGGAACAATCCATTCACGAAATCCTGAATCAGGCCACCGAAATCATAAAACAGGCCTCTCGCTTAAGAGAGTCCAATCAGCAGTCATTGCTTGTCTCCCCAAAGGGGATTTATTCATAGGTGAACTCGGTATCGGATCTAGTTCTCCACCGAATAGGGGCATGAAAGATCAAGAAGGTAGCGACAGCAGCAGCCACTGCCGTAATCCAGGGTCAACCCCAGCCTGTAGGGTTGGGGGAATTTTTAACAAAAAATTCCCCCATAAGACAAATAAAAACCGGAAGAGACTCAATGTCCAAGGAACGGAGCCAACCCCAGCCCTCGGGGCTGGGGGCATTTTTACCACCTCAACAACAACCTCCACCATGAGAATCAGTATTCTCTCATCTAGGGGGGATAGTCAGAAGAGGTGGTTCCTGACCTATCCCGTCCTTTGAATCATCATCCCCTTCAGGAGGGAGGCGTACCATAAGGTCGCATAAAAGAACTCTCCATGTCACCCTTCATCAAGGAGTCCGAAATCAATCCCAGTACAGGAAGGGGAATACCAGTAAGAGGCACAAAAGATCCTATTCCTATTTTGAAGATGACATCTCCTCCACCCCGTGATATGCATCAATCAACATTATAGAGGTTAACCCCGTGGGTGACACCAAAGATGATGCAAATCTAGATGGATCATGAGATGATGGTTCCGTTCAGGCTATGATTCCCAACGAACCATCAGGTGTGCACACCCAGAACCAGAGGGCCGCCCTAAATATGGTTGCCCTTCCAACTAACCCTTCTCTTATTACCGTGAAAGCTTCCAAAAAGGAAAATAAAAAAGGACCAGTTACCCATAACCCGCTTCCTTCTCTCGATAAAAACGAGCCACTTACGCTCTAAGAGAGATTCGCTCGACAGGAAGAGGAAATGAAAGAATTGAGATGACTTAACACCTCTATTTTCTAGAGGAACCAACTTATTGAAAGTGTTTCCCAAGAAGAACCACACCTTGCACTCCCAGAAAGTGCACCTTAATGCCCAAGGTTTTCCCCAACAAATGAAGCGTGGTCAGGGCTCCCACCCAATGCAGTTCCCGATCCATCCAACTACCTGAACATGAGTTCGTATGAATACCAAGACTTCCCTACACTCAGAAAGCAACTGGAGAGAGTATGTATGAGCCCTCCGGAGGTGTCACAAATGTCATATGCACCCTTGGTGCCGGCCGAGCCGGATCCTCAAGCAATGCCTCGGGCTACACCTGCCCATGACCGGGACTAACAGGATGTAAAACAGGGTCTCTCCAATAGCATAGAGGCACTGATAGCTCGATTGGAAGCAATGGAAGGTCAGCACAGTCTAGTACAGCCAGAGCGAAAGCCCTACTCAGATTGGGTTAGCAACACGCCTCCTCCACCCAATTTTGGGAGCCCTGTATTCCCTATTTTCAATGGATCAGGCGATCCGGAAAAACATTTGATGCACTACACATCTTATTGTGACCCTATGATGGGAACTCCAGAGAAAAAAGAAGTAGTGATACTCAGATGCTTCGTGCGGACCCTGCAAGGATCTGCCTTCCTCTGGTATACGAGTCTGCCAGCTCAGTCAATAAAAAGCTGGGAAGAACTTCGGTAGCAGTTCCTGTTCCACTTTAGCTCAACACTGCCTAAAACAATGGTCAGCGACCTCACGAATTGCAAACAAAGAGAGAACGAGAGGGTCTCATATTTCATATCTAGATGGAAGGGTCTCACCTACTCTATGAACATGACAATGCCCCAAGATGAGATGCTTGCCACATGCATCGATAATATTCGAGATGAGAAGCGATCACCGTTCATACTAGTAGAGTGCACCACTAGCTTTCGCAATCTCCCTGCCATTGCCCAGAGAATTGAAGACTCCCTATAGAGGACTAATTTGAAGCCCCGAATAGTCTCATAGGCTCCTGAAAAGAGAGAAGTTAGAGGTGAAGCATCCTCTGTCATGCTCAAGCCATCCCCTGCGCCTGCACCACAACTTAGGCCTCCACCAAATCGTCAAGGGCCCCCTGTATATCAGTGTCCACCTCCGACCAAGCAGGACTATAAGAGAAGATCAAAGCGGAACCAATTTGTGGAACAAAGACACAAATTATACTCGTTCCGAGATGACCAAGTCCACGGCTACTTCATCACCGCCATGAATTGTAATTTTCTCCACCTCCTAGAGCGAAGGAAGCCTGAAGAAGTCGACCGCGATGACAGGCCAGATTACTGTCCCTACCATCAAATGTTGGGGCACAATATTCTGGAATTTTTCTTCTTCAAAGACCTCCTGAAAAGGATGGTAGGATCCGTTCAGGTCGAGATGGGACCACCTCCAGCACATGTGATGTATATTTCTACCACCGACTCCAAAAAAGGGGATGGGTGGAAGAAAGTAACCAGAAAGAAGGGGCAGAAATTTGATGACTGGATGAGTCAGAAGACTGTCAATCGAGCTCAGGGAATACTCCGAGCTCAACTATAGCAACCGGTGTTGCCGCCAACAGCCTATAATGCCACACAGCTAACAGTATCAGCATCACAACCCTCCACGAGCCGGTCATCCAAGAATAATCTAAAAAGAAGGAGACAAGCACCAGAGGAGCAGTCCGCAACGAGTCCAATGTTATCCCCGACACTGTCAGATTTTATGCCCTCAAACTTGGTGCCATGGGCACCAACCCATCAAACGACACCATCAGGGACAACTGACCAGGTTGACCTGTCACAAGATGAGGAGATAATTTTTGGTTCCATATACATCATCCATATAATCTAATCATTCCCCGATGAAGGGTATGGTTACGAACCCGAGTTCCCAACACAAGGGGCCGAGAGGAGGAATCGTAGAATTAGAGGGTACCAGGGGAGGCACAGTCGCGGCCGGAACCAACTCTATGGTTTTACCCCGGCCCAAACCGTTAATATCACGAAAACCCATGGGAGAGGCCTTAAATGGACTCAGAAAGATAAATAATATCCCTCCACCTCCACAAGCATCCACTCTGGCCCCATCATTCTGTTGTACCCATCAAAGGAGGAGGAAAAATGACTAGCCGCCTAGTGTGCACAAACAGACTGGCTGGGCCGAATCCCCAGAACGTGGGAACACCATCGACATCTGACCCCGCGGCTGGTCCCCCCTCGTCACATACCCCATCTCCCAAAGTGCCTGCTAAAACTCTCCCACCAATGGATAAGTGTCGGCCGCTGGAGAAGAAATACAATATCCTTAAGCAGATGGCGTCAGTACCAGCCAAACTATCAATCATGGATGCCCTGAGTTTGTCAGCAGATCTCAGGGAGGCACTTATAGAAGACTTGCTCAGCCCCCAGGAGTTTCAAGCCAAGATAACTACCACCGAGATTTACTGGATGGAGATTGGCCCAGCTGAATGCAATGCGGTGATTTCCTTCACCGATCAGGATGAAGATACCATCATGCAAGGACACATCAAACTAATATATGTGTCCAGCACACTAAATGATGTTGAGATCCGGAAAGTCTTTATTTACAATGGCTCTGGAGTTAACTTCCTTCCCCTAAGGAAACTCCGTAAATTGGGCTACAACGAGGATGACCTAATACCCTCAGCCAAAACTCTGTTAGGTTATTAAAAGAGTGAACATAAGACAATGGGACAAATCAAGCTAAAAACCCATTTTGGAGACCTTGTGGCATACTCGGAATTCCAGGTGGTCCAGCAGAATGCATCATTCAATGCCCTGCGGGGAAGGTCATGGCTCCATAAGAAAAGGATCGAATAGTCCGCATACCGGCCAAACATTGATGGTACGCAGCCAGTTCGTTGAGCCACCCGCTCTGCGGACCAACGTCGTTCGTGAAAGGGAGGCGGGAACTCTTCCACGGGCGTGAAGTAGGATGGGTGCTAGGCCTGTCCTCCATCACATACCACCCAAACCGCGAGTCGCGCCAACTAGCCCAGACCGCGTATAATGTCTTCATCGGAATAGAGGCGGATCCTTGTGTAGCCGCAGAGCACCGATTTGGTTCGCGGATGAGGTGCATTCAATGCCCCCGTGAGTTGCGGATTGACCAAGTCATCCATAAACTGGGTTTTCAGTCATGGGCCTCCACAAAAGGTGCCACATGACCATAGATACATCTATTTTCCCCCTTCTATAAAAGGACATCGAGGGGGAGAATAAGGGGATTGATCAGATTCGGGTGGAAGAATTCCGTAGGAAGGATCATAGGATTTCGCGAACAACGAATTTCCAATTTGTGAGCCAGAGCAGGTATGAAACTGGAAATGAATTAATAAGGAACTGAAAAACTAATAACAAATTAGTGAACCGAGAACTTAAAATAAAAACCGCGAGCCATGGCCCCTCCGCGGATGTAATCCCTATGGACCAGGGAGTTTAAGCCCCTTTTTTGATTCGATGCACCATGTAGCACCCTTCTACACGGGCGAAGCCCTGACCAGCGAACCCCCAACCAATGTCGCCCTTGGCCGCCGCTACTCATGCAGACTCCATCACGTACCAACCTGGTAGGCGGGCCAAACCTGAAGCCACGTACCGCCCTGGTACGCGGGATGCCTATCATTCCGCGTACCACCCTGGTACACGGATGACCTCTCCAGCCACGTAGCACCCCCCTATACGAAGGGCACCACTCCTCATGCACCCATGTGTCCCACCAACTCCTTTGGTGTTCCCATTCCCCGATCCAGATAAAACCCTTCCAACCTGGACCTATCCTTCGCAATCCCTTCATTGGCCTATTCATCGCCCCCAAGCCAAGGCCTCTACTAAAGCCGCCAGACCCGTATGATGAAACCTTCAGGCAAATCTATGCGCCACTTTGAGTTCACATACCCATGGTTGGAGAGGATAAAGGGGTTTCCCCGACCCTTGAGCGGATTCCCGAGGCATTCCTAGGTTCACATTCCCACGGTAGTGCGGGGTCCGAGCCAGGGAGCCCCCTTTCTACCTCTCCACTCACCAGGATTGAGGGACCCCGCTCCCGTTTCCTTTTGACGAGTGCTAGAAGTGAGCACTTCTCCCCTCTCCTGAGAGTGACTGGGCATCCCTCCTTGAGTAAGCCCCACACCATCCTCATCGGAAGACAATGGCCCATCCATTATCATCACAGAAGGTTCATCACTCCACTGCGCGACATCTACCTTCCTCTAACATCAGGGAGAAGGAGAGTCCCATGGTCCCGACCTTCTCCTCCGCCCGTCGTCTTCCTCCCCTTCCCTCAGTAGGAAGAATGTGCGAGGCTTTCCAAGTTTGTCGCATTCTCTTGTTTCTCACACCGAGCATGAATCACGTGGGCTTAGAGATTTTTGAAGGTCAGGGCGTCCGCATGATAGCGGCAACACATTGAACTACATGGGTTTTGATCCCTTTCTCCTAAGCAGGGTACGTAGGATGCCTCCTTGAGGTTCAATCCCATTTTGGGCCACTAACCACGCGTAAGCCCTAATCTTCATCGAACTACGTGGGTTTTGATCACTATCTCCTAAGCAGGGTACGTAGGATGCCTCCTCGAGGTCGAATCCCAATAACATGAAACTCTCACGTGTAAGACCTAATCTTCTAAGAACTACGTGAACTTCGATTCCCAACCAACTGAGATAGGTAGGAAACCACCCCAAGGTGCATGCCCGATAATGAAGTCTGATACATATCTGTCCCTATCATACCATGTCCTTATAATCTAGAAGGACCATCTTCAGGCCCAGGAAATCACTTCCCTTGGGTCTTCTGGGCCTCTCCAGCGTAAGTCCCAAACCAACTTTGACCGGGCATCTCTCACCCAGGTTTCCTTTCCACAAGACGTTAAACTGTACGAGTGGGTCCTTATCACATGACCTTAAAAGGTGATGTGTCCCATCAAGTGGCATCGAACTACGTGGATTATGATTCCTCTCATTAGGATACGTAGGAAGCCCGTATCACGGGTTCGATCCAAATGCTCAAGTCATTATCTGTCCCCCATGGATGACAATAAACTCCATAGCACCCAGTTATGAGGCTTTAAACCAGTGCCGTCTCAATGAGTCCAAACTCTTCAGAGTCATTAATCCAATGAGGGATGGTAAACCTTGGGCCTAATTGATTCCGAATCCCTACATTCAACAAACCATTTCCAACCAAGAGTAATCCGTGGATACTATTCTTGGGTATAAACCAAAGATTCACAAACATATGAATACATCTTAAATCTATAAGAGAGTCTTGGAACATGCAATAATTTCCCCCAAAAGGGTGCGATGATCCCAGCTTTCCATCATCTCAACCAATGTGAGTTCTTAAGTGCCGCTGTCCAAATCACCCAACGAACGCCTGCCTTTGGAAAGCAGGTCCACGCATCGTTGGATATGGAACCATTGGGCATTTCAAAATGAAAACGATGCACCTGATATGAGTGATTAAGAAGAACCCAACCTTCTCTAATCAACCATTGGGCCGCACACGTCTTCCAACCCTCGGTCGAAACAACATGTCACCTATACATCATGCTGAGAGACACCCACAAAAGTGTTAAAAACATTTCAAATCATAAAAAAGATGTGAAATACTCATACCCAAAAACTCATGATGTAAAAGCACTATTAATGATGTGAAAGGCTTCAATGAGACCAAAAAATGATTATTTTGTTGAAATTGATGCCTTCACATGCCTTTAAACTTTGACATTATGATTGGGGTTGATTTTGAATAATTTATTGGAAAATTATGATGATCATGGGGAACATTTTAGCCCTATAAATACAGGGATGGGGGGGGGGGGATTGGAAATCATCAATAAAACTAGGGAATCAACTGCTTTACTATGGAAGTAGGATACTACTATTTAGGTTTTATATTTTTATTTTTGTTTTAATTTATTTTTCCATGTAATTTTAATTTTATGTTATTATTAAATTATTTCCTCTTTCTATTCCATCCCCCATCTCTCTCTCCCACCATTATCTCTTACACTTATGATGGCAAGAAATTGGGGAATATTTTATGGTGTTCTTAAATTCTTATGATTTAAATTGGTAAATGTTTTAATTTAATTTATGGTGAATAAGGGGGAAGTGTATAGGTTCGGCGATCATCCACCGTGATATGACCTTCAAACTCATCCCTATTTTCTACCAAATTTTCAATCCCCCATTTCTCCTGGTTAAAATCTTCATAAAATGAAGTTAAGGGTGCTTTAGGGATTGAAAAACATACAATGGAGTTGGTTTTGGTAGGGAATTACACTATCAATCCAAGTGTTTATACTACTTGTATATTGGAGGAGGTGAGATTTGGTGTGTTGAAGAGATTTCCTAATCTTTCAAAATTTCACACTCAATGTAGAGAGTAGTAATAAATATATTTTTGTATGGATTATTAAATTGAATTTAAATAAAAAAATGAATAATGAAGGAACATGATTAACTAAACCATTGGACCAAGTCCATTATTCTTAACATATATTCATTCATTTTTTCATTCCATCGAAATTTTTGATTTAAAATTTTATTCACATTTTATCTCTTAATTATTCATAGTTTAAGAAAAACAAAAAAAAAACAAAAATAAAGTTCAATAGTTGAACTCGGAATAGAGTTTGATTGGATGCAATGATACTCAAGTGAGATGATCTTGGTTATCCATTGTGCTACACTAGGAAATAAATAGTAGCTTTTACACCACCCTATGACAGGTGTGTCAAAACTTGGAACCATACTAGAGAGTTGAGTAGTATTTCTATCACTATTTATTTTCCTATTTTATAGATAGTTTTCATTATTTTATTTTTAAAATAATATATATATATATATATATATATTAAAAAATATATTTTCCATGATGTTTTTGAACTTCCATTATTTTTCTTGGACTTATAACTCTCAGATGAAATAACAAGTGGTCGATATTACTAACAAGGTCCTCTTACAAAGGGATGATGAAGTATTTATTTTGTAAATAAAATAGTTTAATGGCCTTACTATAGGTTACATGTTTCATGAATCTATAAACATGACCAATCAAGTCCAAGATGATTATAAAATATTGAAGGTCAAATAGGAAGTACTATTGGATCTACTTAATTTTTATTTAGTAGTTTGAGAGGTTGATGCATTACTTGAAGAATATACATAGCCCAACCATATATAGATCCATATAAAGACCTACTATGAATAGATGGAGAGTGAAGATGAATACTCACATGTTTATGTACATATGAGAGATCAACAATCCCAAGATCAATTTTAGAGTAAATAGTAAAATGATGAAAGTAAAATGATATTCCTATTAAAAGGTATAAGTATAAGCACTTATGTACCTATCTCTAGCCTTATAAGATAAAGAAACCTCCCAAGTCATGGAATTTAAAGAAAGGATGTAGGAGCATGACTATCTACCTCTATATACTGAAAATAAACTTCAAGAGGTATATTACACTGAAGAATTGATTGAATCCAAATGAACCCAGGGAGATGTTCTTTTCATTAAATCTATCTAATTTAATTTTTCTGAATCAGAATTAAGTATTACTAACCCTTTTTTAATTTTTTTAGAATAATACAAATCCAATTTTTTCCTAGAGGAAGTTGATGAAAATAATATACACCTGATGGGGAACAGATAGAGCTCACAAAACTTATTGAACATTTACTAGAGGTAGTACATAAAGAGATCTAAGTTACTCTTCCTTAAGAAATAGAGAAACATTCTACTTACATTAAAGGGAAATACTTTGATATTAATTCTTCATGTATTAATTTTTTTAGATAAAATTACACTCAAACTCTAACTTTGATTATGGTTTTATGTATCATATGCATAACAACCACTGGAAAATAAAGAATAGGTTTCACAATTAAAAAATAACATTGATAAGGACCCATATTTCATCCTACCCTACCATGAATGATATATCTCATTCCTATGGGTTTGGATTTAGTGTAGTCTATCCATAGAGTAATCAAAATCAAGAATAAAGAAGTGAAAAATATAAGGAAAAACATTTGTTGGTTCAAATGAAAGAAACCCCAACCAACATCAAACTTTGGATAATAGCTGATACTACCCATCTAGAGATAGTAAAAACCTAAGGACCACTTAGGGGATCAAAACAAGAATTATCCTTTATTTTACTTTCATTATGGGATTTTTTAAAATTTCTTTTAGTAATATATTTTGATGAATCCATATTTCCCTAAATAATTTTTGAGATTTAATTACATGTTCGTTTTTCTTTAAAGATTGTTTTTTATTTTGTAGGACTATAAACATGGAAACAAGTGGCAGAAAGAAAATTAAAGAGGTTTTTTGATAGAAAATTCATGTCAGGAGAAACATGTTCACATCATGAACTGGAACAAAAAAACCTGTCAAACCCAAATTAAAGCATCATTAAAAATAGTAGAATGAGATTCAATTGTTTATTTTATTTTACCTGAAAATTTTTAATCTATTTATAGATTTAAAAGAAATCACATGCCCCACTTTGAATCCTTGTACTCTAATATCGATCTTGTAGAAACAAATTTCTTAAGATTCAGTTTTTTAAATTTTCATTATTAACATGATTAGATGAGTGAAATGAAAAATGGATAAGTAAAGTTAAGCATGGGGAGGTGAATTTTAAAAATCACGTTTTTTTGGAAATAAGTCGATTTTTATAAATGAAATCATGCTTAGATTTGGCATGTTTTGAATTTATGAAATTGATATTGATTGGTTTATTGTATTTGTGAACTAGAATGCATAATTTTCAAAATTATATGTTTTAATTATTGAGAGGTTTTATTAAACATTATTTTTTATTCTTTCTATATTATATTTCTTAACAAAATCAAACACTTTTTTCCACTAGAACATTCTTGGAATCTTATCAAATTTATGACTAAATAGAATCACTTTTAATATGATTGACACATTTTATTGTTCAAACTTTCCTTGGACCCATCTTGACATTTAACCCTACAATTTACCATAGAATAAATGAATGAAATTTATAGGAAAAGGTCCACATTTCAAGCCTATTATATCCTTTTATACCCTACTTGAAGTATGTTGTATAATATTCAAAAGACAAAGTGTGGGGGAGAGGTTGTCCATGGTGTACTAGGATGTACTTTATTGAGGTGACCTTATAAGGGGATTTTCTTAGTATTTCGGGATAGGCCATGTAACCATTCATTGAGATTTATGGTCCACTTTTCTTGTATAAAAAATAAAAAAAATAGAAAAAAATTAAAAAATATGTGTTGTTTCATGGGAGGATAAAAAACCACTATTGCAAGAATGACAATATTTTGATCATATAATGTTAGTAGGTGGATGTGAGATTTTTTATCGGAATAACCTTCAAAAAATAAAAAAAAAGAAAAAAAAGAAAGAAAAATAAAAGATAAAGTGAGGGTGATTCATTTATTATGCTTATTTTTATCATGTTCCCACTTAGAACTTTGGGGAAAGGGGAGATGAATATCCATCATCCCTAGAGTATTTTATTTATCATATATTTTGATACAATTTAGTATGAAAAATAAGAAAACCTACTTTTGAATCCTTATTTAATTCGTTACCCACCTACCTTAATCCTCAAAGACATTTTAACCTTAATGAAAATACCTCATGATTAACTTGGAACTCTGTCTTTTCATAGTAGAGATGCTAGATGCCTTTCATGACTATGGTAAATGACATGTACATGAGCTATGAGTGAAAATTTGTTACATCTATTACCTTGAGTAATGAGTGAAAAGAATTAAATATGAGGTAAATTTCTAGTGGCATGCATATTAATTATAACACACAAAACTTTATAATATATTGCCTTTTAAATAAATTCAATCTCTTTGATAGCTTGCGATACACAAAACCCAGAGTATAAATGAACCGTAATATAGTATACCATTATAACCAAGCCATTAAATTGGGAGGTTTTAATAAGACTAAAAAAATAATTAAAATTATATGGTTTACACATGTATAAAATAAATTAATTAGTTATCAATTTATTAGAAATAAAAATAAAAATCATCTAAAAGTAAAAGAAATGTTTTTTTAAGAAACTATTTTTATGCACGCAATATTGACAGAGTCATAATTTGTATGATTATTTGATTATAAAACACAATATTTTTATACCTGAATTGATTATTATTGTAATTATTTAATTGTTTTATTTTTTTATAGACGGATACAATAATATTTTGTAAAAAAATAGAAATAATGAATTAGGAAGACTGACAACACTCTGTTCCGCAACACCAATTGGCATGGAGCAACATCAAATTATTGAATATGGAAGTTGGAATAGATTTGACTAAAAATAAGATAAAATATGACGAGTTTATGATGTAAATAATGGACCATGATGATGAAAAATTGAAATACCAATTACAAAGCTCGAAACTAAAGAACCAAGCTAAAACTGGGTGAATTCTGTTGGCCAAAAACATTACACATAATGAAATACATTCAAAACATGAAATATGAAAGTTTACATGACATAAATTCAAGACATGAGATGTTATTCCCCCATAAATTACATGTAGAAAATTAACTACACAACATGAAACCCTTAAGTAGGAAAGAATTGGTAGGTTTGATGGAAATTAATGGCGGGCACACCTTTGGATGACTTGGGAAGCCCCATTATGACCATAAACCCATTAATGGACCATTTATGATTCCTTGTGGGTGGATTGAAGCTTATAAATAAGGGTATATGGTGGATTTCAAAGAGATCATTTCTGGAGGATTATCTACTATACTATTCTGTAGGGATATTATTGTAGATCTTTGGAAACTAATCTCTTTTCCATACACCACATACTCTTTTTATTGGCTTAAATCCACCATAAAGGGGTCATAAATGGTCCATTAATGGGGTTCAGGTCATAATGAGGATTATACGATTGTCAAAAGGAATTCCCACCATTAATTTCCATCAAAATTGTGGTTTTTAGTCCTAATTGAGAGTTTCAATGCATTTAATTGATTCATAAAGTGTAATGCATAGGGGAATAACTTCTCACAGGTTGCCTTCATGTATGGTAGGATTTTGTGTTTCACATTGTGAATGAATTACATGACCTTTAATATTGTTTTCCAGTATAATTCACCTAGTTTCATCTTAGTTCTTCAGTTTTAATATTTTGGAATTGGTTCTTTACTTTTCCTTCATCATGACCCAAAATATAAATAATAAAATCATTATATTTTAGCTTATTTTTTTAGTCAACTCTATTCAGGCTTCCATCTTCAATAATTTGGTGTCACACAATGCCACTTTGCATCATGGAATGAACTATTATCAGCTCGATTAATTAATTATTTTTGTTCGTTTTCCAAAATTTTGTTGCATACTACAAAAAAAAAACAATTAAGTACCATCTAGAACAATCAATTAATATATAAAAACATTATGTTTTATAATAAAATAAGCGTATGAATTATGACTCTATAAAATGTGTTTTTATCTTAATAAATTAAATTAATCACTATCGGTGAATTATTTTACTGAAATTATTATATTATATATTCAATGAAATTTTTTATCATTCATCTAATATTTTTTCTAAGCATGATATAACAAGAAAACTAGTTTTATGCTTAAAAACTGGATTTTCTCTAAAAAGCTGTTTAGTAATGTTTTATAAACTTATTTCAATGTTATTTTTGAAACTTTTATAAAATTTATTTAAAAAATGAAATAATTATTTTAAATTATAATGTAAAAATAACCTATTATTTAATTTTGTAGGATTTTCTAAAAAGATTAATTTTTTCCCGGAAAAATGAAAAATTCTGTTTTTTTATTGAAAACTACATTTTCATTTAATGAATTTGCAAAGTTCCATATTTTTTAAAATTATTAGAAAAGTAAAATTACTTAAATTATATTATAATTAATTCAATTTTCATTATTTTAATCAATTTTATATTTATTTTTTATATTAAAACTTTTTTATACCTAGGAAACATTTTCTTTGGAAAACCATATTTTCATTGCACATTCATTTTTAATTTTAAATTAAATTCTTTCATAGCTATAAATTGAATTTGGTATATTCCATATTTATAATAATTATAATTAATACTATTTTATAATTTTAACTTAATTTTTTTTCATAATGAATAATGATAACAATAAAAAATTAATTACCACGGTTAAGGTTAAAATGAGTTTACCCAAGAGTTTAACAAAACAATAAGGGTAATTTTACCAATTAAACTCATAAAATACTATTTTTAGACATATTTGGACATTATAATATCCCAAATTTGAATCTAAATCCATTTGGAATCATTTTTATTGGGAATGAATTTATCATTTTGTATTCTTTTTTTTAAATCTCCAAGAAATTTCTAAGGGGTCTCCTCCCCCACTTATAAAATAAAAACACCTCTCTTATCCTATCCAAACTTAAATACCCTTTTGGTTCATCCAATACTTCAAAAAACACCTTAATTACATCCATATCCATTACATAGATTCATGTTTTATCATAAAACCATCCTAGGAAGGCTTTAGGTATAAACCTAAAGAGGTTCATCGAAGAAGTGGTATAATTCCAAACCATGTGTTTTCTTTTTTATTTCTTCTTTTACGCCCTAAAAATCTTCTAAAAATTTGATAAAATAATAACAAAGGTATCTTATATATACTAATATTTTAATATGTTAGTGGAATAAACTATATCCATCTCTTTTTCCAATCTTCTGGAAAATAATAAACATCACTTGTGCGTACGCGTGGATTATTGCCTCCACAAAGTGATGCGATACATTTTTCATTTTATTTTTTATGGATGGTAATAATTATAGATTTAATGAATATATTTTATATATATATAAAAATAATGATTATTTAATGGTGAATTATTATTTTCCTTTATTTTATTCCATCCATCGAAAAAATGGAATCATCGTTCATGCTTATGTACGACCTATCATCTCCAGAAAGAGTGTAATTCATTTTTCAATCTATTAATTTAATTGATGACTAAAAATATGTATAAAATGAATTTATATAATATTTAAATCAATATTAACATTCTGAATATTATTTAACCATGATCAATGTAAAATTATCGAAACCACCGAACTAAAACTTACATTGAAAATGAAGCAGTTATTACCCGAAACATTTATTTTAAGAATGAATTTTTAATAAATAGGTTATAAAATACTACAAGTAAATATTATAAAGTATGAAATATTTGAGTATTTTTATGTAAAATATGTATAATAAATCAATATTTATTATACATGAGGTTCATATACATATGATGGAAGTCACACATGAGGTAAGGGATTTTCATCTCACTTTTATTTATGTTGAAAAAAATTCCATATTCACCACATGTTTCTTTTTTTTGTGTATATACTTTCAATGAATATATATTATATTTATTCTGATGAAAATTATGGGATATAAATATCCACCTAGTTATTTCTTTCATGGAGATTATGATTCAAAAGTTACCAAAGTGGTAAGGGTTTATTTCAGAATCTTATCATTATCTGGGATTGTTTATCTTTAAGTATCTATTCGAAGAATTATTTTATCTTTTGATGTTAAAAATAATATATTTTATTATCCAATGGTTATTTATGAAAATTTAATTTTTTTAATTCATTTTACACTCTTTATGTACTCAATATACTGAAATTATGTTTTAAGGAAAACCAAATTTATTTTTCTACTAGATGAGGTATATTTTTCTTCAATAACCATATTTTCCTTATAATGTTTTTAAAGAATATTTTTACTATTATAAAATTTTTTATTAAATGAATTTATACCCATTATTGATATAATGGTTTAAAATTAATCTTCTTATCATATTCTGAATGATACAATTTTTGACTTTTTTTTAAAAAGTGTTAATTTTTTTCTTTTAACTTATTTGGCATGTATGGAATTTTATACCATCATGAACACTCAGTTATTTTAAGATTTATATATAGGTTTCCCAATTTATTTTCAAATAAAATGTTTTATTTAATATTTTTGAAATTTTTATGTTCTTAAAAATTATTTTTAAAGTGGAAAGTTTATTTTTCTCAAGAACATTTTAATGAAATTGTTATGGTATTTCTATTCACATATGACAAAAAACTTATTTTAGTTATTATAAACTATGGATATATTTTATGATTCCATCCTAAATATTTCTATAGATGGTTTATGATCATTCTGACTAGGGATGTACTATTTTAATATAAATTCATATATCAATATTGATGGTTTATTATTATGATTATTGATTGAGGAAATTATTAACATTTCATATGATAGATTTTTAATATGAATGTTTATATTGATTATCATTCACCCCATTCATATGTGTAATTAATTAGACTTAGTAAGTAATGGTGAAAGTCTATTATATCCCCTCAACGATTTGGTAGGTTTCATGAGACAAATAAGCTTGGGTATTTGGTCTATGCCTTACCAATTTATATAAGATGTTTTTGAATGAGGCCTTGATGGTATGTTTATGATGTCCAAAATTATGAATAACCTCCTTATAAGATTTTTTATTGAAGTCCATATAACTATTTTATTAGTTATGATATTCATGTATAAGAGTTAAGCTCATGTGATTATTTATATAAAATTATTTTATCATCATTTATTTCTTTCATATTATTTTTTATAATCAAGTTATTGATTTAATAGAATTAATTTTCAGATAGTTACCTTTATATATTGATTATGAATTATTATTCATTATTTCTTCCAATATACATATACCCCTACTAAAAATTGGATCTCACCCCTTTCTCATGTTTCCTTTCCTTGGGATGCTAGGAAGTGTATTATGATTTATATGAAGGGATATGATAAAGGGAAGAATAGGTTTATAAATGAAAATAATATATTATATTTTAAGTTTTGAATTGTAATGAGATATTCAATAATGTATATAGTTTACCAATACTACTAAACTATTCAATCATTTGGGACAAAATTACTTATATCTTATGCCAATATAATAAATTAACCACAGATTTTGGGCTACTAGTGTTGGGATTATTTATTTAAGTATGAATTAATAAATAAAAATTGAAGGATGAAAGAACATTATTATTTTAAAAGAGTTAAAGTAAAATTCATTATTGAATTTGATTCATTAAGGTGTAAAGATATGGATGCATTATTTCATGTAACAATTGAAAGTTCATTTCCTTTGGAAAAACAGTTTTTTGTTTCTTTTGAAATTTAAATATTTCTAAAAAGAAATTCCTTTGTAATGTTTTTGAGATTACATGCTTAAGGATAAGAAAATTCTATGTGTAAAGGAATTAATAAAATACTATTTTTACTCTTATTGTAATTTATTTTTTTTAAATTAAATGATCAATCCTTACAATATTTAACTATTTTTTTAATTTTTGGATGGATATAAAAAATGTTTGAAAATGAGATAAACAATAATGAATTCATGATGCAGATGATGTCCCGTGACATACAAGAAGTCAATGCCCATATCCTGAGATTATAATTGAAGAAACAGGATGAAATAGAGATGAAAATTATAAAAATTCCTCATTAAAAACATGAATCATTCATTAATTATGTGAAGTTCCCTATAAAAGTTATATGGGAGGAATGAATAATGAAAAAATATTTCTAGAGCAGAATACCATGTTTCATGGTGTGTCACATATAAGTCACACTGTGACACAACCAAAAAAGTATAAAAAACATTTAAAAGTGTGATTTTTTTTGCAAAATCCTCATCCATTAAAAATCATGATGTGAAATCACTATTTATGATGTGAAAGGATTTGATGTAACCTAAAAATGATGATTTTGATGAAATTAATGCCCAAACACACCATTGAAATTCACTGATATGATTGGGGTTGATTTTGAATAATTTATTGGAAAATTATGATACCCTAGGGGTAATTTTAGGCCTATAAATATGTGGTTAGGGGGGATTGGAAATCATTAAAAAAACTAGGGAATCATCCTCTATGCTGAGTAAGAGGGGTATTGCAATTTAGGTTCTCTATTTTGATTTTAGTTTTAGTTTCAGTTAATTTTTACATGTAATTTAAATTCCATATTTTTTATAATGTTTTCTATTTCTATTTAATATTTATCTCTCTATCTCTTTCTCTCTCTCATTATCTCTCTCTCTCTCTTCCTCCAAGATCTCTAATGATTACGGTGGTAAGTGATCGACCTGAGGCTTGGACTTGGGGAAGATTTCATGGTGTTCCAGAATTATTGTGCTTTAAAATGTTAAATGTCTTTATTTGATTTTTGGTGAATGAGAGGTAAATTTGTAGGTGAAATTATGATCCACCATGACATAAACACAGGAATCATCCCTATTTTATACCAAAATCATCAATCCCTCATTTCTCTTAGGTAAAATATTCATATAATGGAGTTGAGGGTTCTCGATGGATGAAACCACACACGATAAAGTTGGTTTTGGTAGGGTTTTACACTCTTAATCAAGGAATTTAACCTAATTGGATATTAGTGGAGGTGAGATTTGGTGTGCCGAAGAGATTTACTTAGAAAACTAAATTTCAATATCAAAGTAGAGGGTAGTAATCTATGTATGGTAGGATGAACTTTTGAATAGAATTTAAATAAAAAAAATGAATAATAAAGTAACCTAAGTAACCATACCCTTTGAGTAAAACCTTTGCTCCTAAACTTCATTCATTCTAATTTTCTTTGCATCAAAAGTTTAGATTTAAAACTGAATTCACATTATCTCTCCTGATTTTTCATAGTTTTAATAAAATAATAAAAACAAAAAAAGGTAGAATATGTGAATTAAGAATAGAATTTGATCGAATGAAAATATCCTCAAGTGAGAAAACCCTATTCAATCATTGTGCTATACTAGGAAATAAATAGAAGCTTTTTTATAGACCTATGATAGGTATTTCATACTCCCATTTCTCACCTACCATTTATCCACTCAACTCACCTAACTCACCTAACCCAGCTAACACCCATGTGATTCCATTATTATCCCTTACCTAACAATTGTTTCCCTAAACCCCCCCTTTATTTCACCTATAAAAGGAGCTCAATCCCACCCATTCTATCATCCCAATATACCCCAATGAATTTATCATTAATTTACTTTCCATCTCCTTCTCTAATTCCCTCCAAATTAGTCTGTATGGTTATAAGGAGTCATCCTAATCTTCAGAAGCTTCTAAGTAAGGTATGGGTTTCCAATACTTCTCTTTCCATTTTAATTGAAATTATTTTATTGTAAAACCACTTGCACATATTTCCTTGATTTTAATTTTATGGTATTATCTCCCATTTTATATGTTGTTAATGAGATATTACTTACCTATTCTAATGATTTCCTTTTTCCTAGACTATTATTTTATAGATATTAGTATTTTTATTCCACCCCTACCATTTTCAATTAAAAATATTTATTGTAATTTTTACCATGATTGTAATTATATGGATTTATAAAACATTTAATAAACTGAAAATGAGATTTAATCTCATTAAATAATTTTCATAAGACATCATAATTCCTAAAAATTATATAATTTAGGAAAGTGAAGAGTGAGTGGTTTTCCTAGTAATAAAATCCCTGTCTGGAAACTATCAAGTGGATGAGGATGTGGAACAAATGAACCTAGGAGTAATAACCCTGAAAGGTTTGGGTGATGAATTGACCTAACCATAAACCTGATGAATGATTAGTGGGTTGAAGACTACACACCTGGCTTAACACTCATAGGGGATAGGATTTGGAATATTCTCATTCTCTTTGTAAACTATAGTGAAGCATTTTTAGTACTATTGATATGGTATCTTACCGGTGTAAAGTATTTAACTCAATTAATATTATCTATTAATAACCCAAAACTTTGAAATTACCCTTTTACACAGCCTTATATTTATTTCTTTGATACGGTTTGTTCCTTTTTTATTGATAATAACCCATTATTTCTATATTGATCCTGTATTGTTTAACTACAAACCATCTTTCTCAAAATGAGTTATGATCATGTAATCCATTTTATTGACATGGGGATAAGTATTGGTGTCCTCTTTTTTATTATTATAATTTAGATGATTATTTGAATTTTGACTATGTATTTTTTAACCAGTCACTATCTTTCTATGGATTAGTTATGATCATGTTAAACCTTTTGTTGATATAGGGAAAATCATTGGCGTTCTGTATATCATTATTCTAATATAAATGATTATTTCCAAGTTGAATATGTATTATTTATCTATCCACCTTCTTTATTAAATTGTTTTATAATCAATTTATCCATTTTATTTATAGGGGAAAAAATATTGGAATTACTTAGGTTAGTATTCCACTATGGATGATTATTGGAAAAGTTAATCACAATTTATTTATTTATTTTATCATATGAAGAATGAATTGGACTTAAACATGTGACAGGTGGGTCCCAACGTTATATATCCCCTTAATGAATTAGTAGGTCTCATGAAAAAACATGGTTGGGTATTTTGGTGTATTACATCCCAAAATAAGATGTTTTTTTGATGGTAAGATCGTGATGTCCTAGATTATGGTATGGAATTAGCTTTTTGTCATTATGAATTCCATCGTTAAGGAACCATTTTTTACGCCATGTGATCTATTAATTTCTATTTCTATCCATGGATATATTATTCTCTCAGTTTCATTTTATTATGGTTTTATTTTTTTATTTTTTTTTCTTTCATATCACTTGTACCACATTTACCTTTTGATAGCTTCTGTTGTAAACTACCCCTTACCGAACATCTGAATTCACACTTATTTGTTTTTCTTTCCCTAGGACACATAGAGGAGAGATATTTTTAATTTTTAGGGATATGATGGAATGTGTTCTCAAAATGTGTTCATCCTATATCTTATGTTTTCAAATGTAATATATATGCATGTATCTAGTCTTACAAGACTACTAAGGTATTAGATCTTATAAAAACTCTTATATTTTTGTACCAATAATGTAACATGACTATGATATATAGGTTTA
The DNA here is from genome assembly GCA_963277665.1 of Viscum album. Classification (NCBI taxonomy): domain Eukaryota; kingdom Viridiplantae; phylum Streptophyta; class Magnoliopsida; order Santalales; family Viscaceae; genus Viscum; species Viscum album. The sequence goes on from OY728119.1 coordinate 28,779,278, forward strand.
TAGAGTCTTAGTTGTTATACTTTACATTTCATAGAGAAATTTAGTTCATGTATCACAGAGGGTAGTTTAAAAATCATAATTAATTTTGAAGAGTATACCATGTTGGACAAATACACAAGATGTTTTTAAGTAAACCACATTTTCAAATCAATTTTTAGTGATTATTCTAGTGATGAAGGATCTCATTATATAATTATATTAGGGATGAAATGAGGAAAATTTAAAAAAATTAAACTATTGATAATGTGGAAGTTTGATTCAAGTCATTAAACCGAGGACGAACTCATCCGGTGCAGTAAAGAAGGAGGAGATAACACAAGTGACATGAGGGAGGTGGTGTGATGTCCCTAAATTATTTATAAAGTATGTGTTCCTAGATTAGAGTGATTGTGTAAAATTTTTTAATCCAATAACACTAGTGAACCATTGTGGATTCTGGTACAACTAACACATTATCATTGTTGCTCCCTAAACCAGACCTTATGGGTGAACTGAGTAAAAATATTTTTGTTCTGATTTATTTTAAACCTTTGTAATTTTGTTAGATGTGTAGATTATTTTGATAGGTTTCACAAGTTCCAACCAATATGAGGACAATATCGTTAATTGTTAAAGAAAAAGTTGATACCATGATTCACCCTTCCACAATCATGGTGTCCCGAGGTATAAAAAGGTTCTATAATGTAATTCATATGTTACATAATGGTACATCTTAATTAAGTAATTAGTTTTCAACCAAAAAAAAAAACTATTCCATTGAAAAATAGATTTCAAGAGTTGGATGGAGACTCACAATATGAAATAGAAATTAGTGGAATCTCCAAAACTATTTTTAAATAAAAAACCCCTAAAGAGAGGGTTTGGTGGCAAGTGAAGAAGCCCCATGTTGTCAAAACTAAAAAAGATCATGTGAATTGAACACCATAAGGGAAGGTATATTTTAAAAAGAATAATAATATTTTTAGGGATAACCATAAATGAAATTTGAATTGTAAAAAGGAAACTATACCCATATTGAAATGAGTAATTCATTGAGGAAAATATGTCATAGGAAGAACATTCTATTATTTGTGTTGTGTAGAAGAGAAAAAACCTAAATAATTAGAAAATATATTAGATTATATTAAATCAAATGTTTTTCTCAAAATGGATTCCAATATGAATGACTTATGGTAAATAATGGTCCATTGTAACTAACCATCTTCCTCAACTTGAGGGAAATGTAAGGTAACTCTCACCACATTTATTTAAAAGTTTATAACTTGTTTGAAAAGGTGATGAATTTAGGGGGGAGACACAATCCATTGAGTGAGTGTGCTCCCAAATAATATAATTCCAATTTGAAAAAAATATTATTTGAAGTTGAAAGTTTCATGTAGTGAGTGGTATTTGGGGGATATCGGGTCAAATTTTAAATCAATCATGAATCTACAAGTAAGGTTAAAGATTATTGAATAAATTTATGGTTAAAACACTAATTTGGGTGTAATATGGTGTTAAAATAATTATTTTAGGCAATCTATTATATTATTATGGGTTTATCTTGTAATAAGTTTTTCTAGATATTTAGTGAAATATGTAATATAAAGGTGAAAATTAGATTGAAAAAGAAATGTGAGAGAAATTTGTAATTCAATATCTAAATTATAATAATTAGTGTTATTTGTTAATTTTTTTCAAATTCTAATTTTTTTAGATCAATATGAGTTAATTTTCAATAATTTTAGTCATCAAAATTAAAGAATAATTTTTAAAAACAACTACTAAAATTAGGGGGGGGGGTTGAAGATGAAGTTCTAAAGTTTTTTCAACCTCATAGTTGAAGGAAACTTTAAGAATATGTATGAAGTGGGAGTCTAGTGGAAATGATATTTCCCTATTTATAAATGATATCGATTTTTGTGAAAGTCTTATGTCAGACACCATTTGTTTTACAATTTATATACTAAAAGTTGGGTGTGATTTTGGATGAGATCATAGTATTTTTTTGAGAAAATGGTAAATAAAAACTATCTTTGGTATAATGAATCAACTAGGTGATTTGGATATAATTTTTAAGTGTTAACATAAAATCTTGTTTTTTACACTGAGTCCAAGATTAGTAGGTTAGCAGGATTTTTTGACACAATAACTTCTATGTGGTCATTTCACCCACTACATTTTTATGAGGAGTTACAGATATTACATGGAAACTAATCCTAAATCATAAAATAAGGGTGTTTATAGAGTTTTGGAATCTAACCATAAATTTTTAAATTTGATATAAATAAGTGGTGAAAAGAAACTATTGAAAAATAAGGATAAATATTAATGCACAAATTGATTATTCCACCTGAAATTTTGAAGTAATTAAGGGGTAAAAGCTCTTGGATAATATCTAAAACATTCTATTTGATAAATGGGTGTCAAAGAGAAAGTTAACTAACTTATTTTTATTTAGGAAAAGTTTAATCATTTATGAATATATCTTTTTATTAAATTCAATCATAAAAGGGGAGAAATTTTGGATATTTCTCTCATAAAGATGGAATTTAATTTGAATTCACCTCTTGTATTTCATTGAAAAAGGGGGAAAGAAAAGCCTTAAATACATAAAGTCATTTATTTTCTTTGATTGTGATTTTATATAGTTGGATTTAAGAGGATATTGTCAACAAAATTCCAAGGGGGTATTGTTAACCCCCTAAGGTTATATATTATATTTATTAAAAACATGTGATGTTAGAAGAAGTATTGGATGATGATGACAATATATAATTCTTGATTGATATTTAAAAGAACCATTTGATTTCATTTTTGGAGGATTTTTATTGATTCTTAAAATCCATAATGTATTAATGATAGTGTGATAAAAATAAAATGATTTCAAAATCTTTTATTAAATAAATAAAAATGTATATTTGACACTGGATTGAGTGGGTTCATTATGTAAAATATATACTATGCATATTTATGGATTCCATAATTTTGTTTATGGATAAATGTTTAAATGAGGAGTTATCAAAAAATATGACTAAACCCTAATAGGATAGCTGAATAACGGTACTCATGAAGTGGAAAAAAGTTCAAATTCTATGCTAATACAGAGACAGTATAGTGTAGGTGAGCACCATTATAGGTCGACATTGGTGGAAGTGAAGGTAAGGTGCATAACATGTGTGTGGAAACATGCACACTGCTGGTATGGGGTAGTATGTATAGGGATTCTTCAGTGTGTTTCTAGAATTTTGAGGCTATTAATGTAGAGTATTATCAATGAATATTCGAACATAGAATCATATAAAAGTGGGTATTTTACATTCTTGAAAAACCTTAATTCAGAATGAACAAAATTTTATCATTATCTTTTTCTTCAACCTTCATCCTATTTTACATGTAGTATTTCAACTACAATAACCACATTAAAACATGGAATCATCAATATACTCATTCTCAATAAATAGGAAGTTGGATCTCAATGTTTATTACATGTATGAGGTTTGAAAAATGAAATTCATGAAGTTATGCACAAAATGAAACTCTCCACACTGCAACAGAAGTATAAAGAAAAATGGACAACCTTTTGGCACTATAATAGAGTCTTAAATGTGATGATCATGGTTGAAGTTGTCTTGAATTATTGAACTAATATGGTGGTGTAACAAATTAGAGAAAATATTGGAAATTCTATAATGCATGTAATTTTTAGTTGAGAAATTCCTTATGTGAAATGTGGAGATATAATAATGGTGTGTAAATAACCATGATAGAGGTTCACATTAGGGTAATTAGGTGCAGTTGTGTAAGGGTAATTACCACAGATAAGATACAATGTATAGGTAAATAGAGAACTATGTAAGGGTCATGTAAATCCAAAACTAGAATCTGGGGGTTACTATGTCGTGGAGATCGACCTTGTTCATTCAAAGTCTACTTGTAAAAAATTGGCACCCTATATATTTATTTTGATCACTATGGTGGAATTTTTCTAGGTGAAATGGAACTGGATATTTGAGGAATACCCCACACTATGTTGTGAAAGAGTTGGTTCTTTCTCTAGGAATGGTGAAAATTAGGTTTTCATGGAGGTATTTTAAATGGTTAGTACAATCATGGTGCAAGTAATTTATTATGGCATGTTAAATGGAGGAAGTTACACATTTTGTTATTTAAAAATTAACGAGGAAAAAAACATTGATTTAATGGGAAGTTAATGGGTTTATTTAAAGACCCATTATGTTTATATAGTTATATAATTTGATGTAATATTATTTCTTAATTTAAAGAGGGGATTGAGGTGAATAAGAAGGAGGTGGGGGATCCACATGATACAAAAATTACTAGTAGGTAAATAGAGAAGTGAATTCAGTAAAAAATCCAAAAAAAAGTAAGGGAGATCAAACATGAAACACCATGGAACAATTTTTATGTTAAAATAAATAAGGAGAGTTTAACTATTTGGGAAGTATAAGAAGAAATAATTCCATAACTAAGAAGAAGTATATAAATCTTATTGTTAAACATGAAAAGTGAAGAAGTTTCAGAACCATTCTTGGAATGTACAAGAAGTGGTCTTGGAATATCATTAATAACATTCCAATGGGGAATTTTATTCCATGATCTCTCATGTAAATATGAAGACTATATTTTTCCAAGGGAGTTTCACAATAGTTTTATAAATGAGAATCTTAGAGACAATGAGCACCAATCTAAAATCAGTTAAACTCACAATTAATAGGTGATATTGTTCTTTGGAATATGTTATTTTTTCCCTTTTAGAGAAGTGAGTAAAGTAGGTAATTGTGAAGGAAGTGATACTATGGAGATAATGTGTCTACCATAAACCATTATAAGGGGAGTGACCCCTAGAATGAGTGGTCTATCCTAATTCCCACAAGTAGCGAATCTAGTGATTTTGGTACATATATATACTATCTATTACAATCTCCTTAAATTATTCAATAGTGGTGAACCAATTTAAAATCCCCCATGTTTTGTGTTATTTCATTACTTACTTTCTACATGTATACTATTTAATTAAGTGGATAAATGATAATCACCTGGAAACTTGATAAAATTTTGATAATTCCATTGCATAAATAAAAAATTAAAGAATAAATTTGGTGACCATTATAGATAATAGTTCAAGATCCGTTAATGAAATAAGTGTTTAAAGAATAGTGTATAACATTAGAAAAACATTCAATGCTTTGGTTCACCACTATTCTTAGGGTATATCACAACTTATCTTTTTTATGGGCCTAACAAGAATATTTTTTTAACCAATATTTCAATATTTCAAAAAAACTTACACAACTCCCAAAACTTTTACACATGTACAGAAATCCTTACACATTTTTAACTTTACCATTTTCTCAAAACCATATCTCCATTCATAGTCTGACCCTTGTAGTCATAGAGTGGTTAGTTTATTCTATTTACAGAACCTCTGTAGTCTTCCCTACTTGAGTCCAAAATATCACTTTATAGGTCAAGATACTTTAAGAAACTTTTAATCAACTATCATTTAACAAAAAAAACAACATAAAAACGAATGGTTGCAATAATACTTCCCCATGAGGTAGGGAACACATTCTCTATCTATAAAGGTCAATGTTTGATATGTTGTTGGGTGTTGTTATTCTAACTTTATAATTAGGTATTACACCCATAATTTGGAGTATAGTTTCCCCCAAAAATGATTTTATTTACCCCATTAACCAATTTATAGACACTCAGTGAGGTGCGGGTCCATTATCATGGTTCAGTGATTAGTTGGAGTTTTGATGGTGCATGGTGTTTGTTTAAGATATCATGACTCCTTATATCCTTAGGATAATCCTTGGATGAGGTTAGTATTGCCTAAAATGATCATTAATTCAATATATGATGAATATTATGAGCAATATGTCTTGATTCAGTGCCTTGGAGGGATGGGATAGAATGGATTTTCCCCATCTTGTTCATACAAGGAATACTTTATGTGAATGTATTTTCTTTTGATCCATAAAAAATTGGTAGATGTTTATTAGTGTGGTTATTTTATTCTGGTATGTAGTGGACTATGTAATGATACTCTACCTCCCCCACTGCCTCTAGGTGGTCCTCGTTCAACTTAGGGAGTCAAAATCTGGGAATATGGATCGGTGAGAGACATGGAAGAATTGATTTTATAGGTACCAACATGGCTTGTGATTCATCATACATAATTTTTTCCTTAAAAAAACTATTTTTTACCATAAAAAAATGTTATTATTTCATTATTGTATCATTATAAAGAGATCTAGACATCCCAGTAGATTCTTTATACCTATACAATATGACTGGAGACTAATATAGGAGGTGACCATCTAACCCCATTTCTTATAATGGTGTTAGTCAGATATTTTATGTTGGCTTTTATGGGATCCTTTTATGGAATAGTGGGAACTAATAATGATATTTTTTGTGATTGATGATCACTCATTGTCCATCATTAGGAAAATGGATCTCCTGGTTGCATGATTCATTATCAAACATATGGGTTGAAGTCCAGCTTCTTTTGGATACAGGACATAGAATATGAGTAGGGAAAACCCTTAGGAAGCTAAAAATTGTTTTTATAGGTTTGGTGAGATTGTATTAATACACCATGTATACTTCAGAGGATCATTATTTCCATTGTGAAATAGTAGATGTAATTTTCTAGAGGGGATGTTTTGGTGATTTCCCTCAGTTGGAGTGCTACCACTCTTCTATTTGGGTTATGGGAATTGACTGAATCCAATCTAGTTAATTGGAAGTTCTAGTTGAGTTTTTCAATATGGGTGTTGAGAGGGGATCCTTGATGGAAATTATTCGTTAATTATAGTGTTTTTTTCTTTGTGTGGCATCAGTTTTTTCTTTCCAAGTGTTATTCAAGAGTTTATATGGATTTTACAAGTTCCTTGTAGGCCTCGAAGGAGAATCAAATGCCATATTGAATCATATAACCATTCCTAGATTTATTTGTGGTGGAGTTTTTTGGAGGAAACGTCTTTATAATCAAGGGTGAGTATGTTTAGATCTTGGAGAATGTTCATGGTATAATTTTTAGGTTTCCTAGGATCTATATAAAAGGTTTATTTATGTTAATTTTTACACTTACTATAGGGTAGATCCATGAAAATGGTTCCATATAATTTTCTTAGGTTTGGAACTTTCTATTTTCTAAGTTGGGGATAGGATAATATATAAGAGTTTGGTGATTGAGAGCATACAACTAACCGACAATCATCAGTCTTTGTTATGTGGAACTTTGGAGACATTAAAAGTGTCTTATTAGGACATATCTTGTAATGTATTTAGATGTGCGATGAGTTAAATTATTTAATAGAATTTTGGGTGTGTTCACTTGAGTTTTGGTCTTGTGTTGAACTTTGGTTATAGAGTAGATGAATTAGGTCACCTAAAATGGATGAGAAATTGGCTAAGATCAATTGAGATGGAGTGTCATAAATGCTATTGTTATAAAGTATAGAATAAAAGGATCAATTTTATCCTTATTTATTGAAATATATAGCATCAATGTTTGAATTTTTTATCTATTGATGAGGAGTGTTGGAATGATCTGGTGATCTAGTATAGTGCTCTTATAAAGGTGCATAATGGTGAAGTTTGATGTTGTAAAATTGTCTCCATATGAAGGTATTCTAGGTAACCATTTGATAGTGGGCAGATTTACTCCCTTATGGGAAATTACTTAGTTAATAAAACATATCTAGTTGATACTAGTGGTTCTTGAATTCTATTCATGTTGGCACTGTTGAGAGTTCTATGTTTAACAAAAAATTATTTAAGAGAATTTTTTTGAAGAGATTCATGAGCATCAATTTGTTCCTGTGTTGGGAGTTTACATTATAATGGGATGGGGCTATTTGGAATTCATGTAGTAATGGGAATATAAAATTTATAATCCATGATATAAGAGATATAAAATGGCTTCATTACTATATGGGTTGTGTTCAAGGGTCCTTATAGGTTTCTAGACCATATGAAGTTGGATGATCTCATATAAGGGTGTTCCATGTTCCCACGTGAGAATACTTTATGGGATTCTTGATAATCCACTTTGGTTATTTTTTTCAATGAAAAAAATTTTAAAGGTAGGAAGGATGTAATGATTCTTGTTTTTATATATGAAGGATATAAAAAATTAATAAGTTTTAAAGACTTTAAAATTTAGATAAGGGTAAAATATAATTTTTTCTATATCAAATATACTTAGAAATATTCTCTAGTAATATTTTGTTCATAGGATAAGACGTCTAACCCCAAGCTGTAATCTAGTGATATTCAAGGATGGTTGAATTTTTGAGATATTTATTTATTAAAAAATATATTATATTTTTTATCATGTTCCTGAAAACTTTAATATATCATAAACTTATATCTATATGGAAATTTTTACACAATGATTGATTATAGAATGGTTATTTTCCCATAGGGTTGGTATAAACTTTAACCGGGTTTTTCAGGTCTCGGGTTGAATCCTTTTTTAGAAAATAATTTTAAATATTTTTTTTATTTTTTATCCATCAATTTGAAATTATTCATTTTTATTTTTGGAATGGGTTAGACCTCCCTCTTTTGACCCCATGAGTGGAAGGGAAAAGGAGGAAAAAGAGGCCATGTTAAGAGAAAATCAAAGCTATAGTCAAGAGAAGCATAATTGGAATAAGGATTATCTATGTGTGAACCTTAATGAATTGATTATTTTCTATGGGGTTGGACCCATTATTTAAATTTACTAATCATCCTTATATTTTAGTTTTTTTATTTTATTATTAGGATTTCAACAACTTCTTGATGGTTGATGTTTTATTGATGATAGATTTGTAGAAAATGGGTAGATCTATTCAATTCATAGTGTGTTAACATTTGGAATTTTCATTTGCATGATATGTAGTTATATGAACACAAACCATATTAGTCATCTATGTGGTTATGGTTATAGATCTCTATTCACATGGAATGCAGTTCATATACATTATATGCAGAGCCTTTATAACATGACCTGAGATATAGAACAATACATGAAAATACCCTCATGTTTGGTATAGGGAATTTATTAATACAACCCATACTGGTCTACATGACATGGAATTATCCGTGATACACAACACATGAAATCCTATGGTACCACATGTTGTTTTTAAAATGAGTATATGTTGTTTAATATGACACTACAAGACAAGGAGTCACTTTGATCATACAGACCTAGAATTCATAGAGGAAAATAGTGTACTTTGATAATTAAAAATGAGAATACTCTAATAAACACCTAGATAGAGGCTTTGAATGTACATATTGTATATATCATAATGCACACCATGTACTTTATCCCTCTATGGGGTTTTCATATTTTCTCAATAAGGAGTCATATTTAAACATGTGGATAGTCCATTATGAGTATTTTTCAACATGTATCATTATGTTTGGGCCTTTTTAACTCCCAATTTTTATTTTTGAGATTATTTGGGTCAGTTAGAGGATTATAGTCCCATGGGAAAGGTTTTGAGATAATAAAAAGATTAAAATCACCAAAATGTATTAGGATAATAGGGACATGAAACCTTTAGATGTATTTAAGAGTTTGGTACACTTTAAGAGTTCATTGGTAAATGTGGTTCCAATGGAATATATTGGAATATATGCGGACATAATAGTTTGGGATAGTGTTCGGTAGTTCCCTCAATACAATAGGGTAGTCTGGTGAAACTTATTGTTTGGCATGGAACTCCAGGGGATTCCCTTCTCCCCATGTACTCTAGGTTTATAGTTCCCAAATGTGGTTTAGATAAAAGTATTGTGAGTTTTTTGTTCACTCTTATTACACTATGGTTTTCATGTCTAATCTATACCATAGATAGAGAAAACTATCTCTCCCATGTGCTGGACCATGAGTGGCCATTAGAAATAAAGATTAATAATTTTATAGAATTCTTAATAGACCTTTAACTAGATCCATGACTCCATCGAAAATAATTTTAGAGAGGTTTGGACATGGGATGGGGTACTACCTTAGGATAACATCTTTTTCAATGTAAAAAACATCACATATATTGATGGGGTTAGTACTCCCCAATAGACGTGGGGTGATAGTCCTCTGATATCATGATTTTATATATCTATATTTTAATTATATTTTGATTGAAAAAATATGATAACATTTTCTAATGTTTTTGATTTAATTATTTTTTTGATGGAAAATGATCCAATATGAACTTTAAATAAATTTCAATCATTTTTGTGATGTTTGAGAAAAAAATAACGATTTTTTTGAAAACTCTGTTTTTATAAAAGGAAAAAGATGTATAAGGTTCTTGTGCCTAATTTGTAAGAAATTGATTGAGATATAATTTTGGAATGTCCCTTATACGTGGTGTATGCATAAGATATTATTTTGAGCTATGAGGAATTTTATTTGCAAATCCTTGAATAGTAACTTGATATGTAATTTTCTATATAGGCCTCAAACATAAGATTCTATTTGGAAGTGTGTTATATTGATTAAATCACAATGGGATGTATTGTAAGAATCATGATACATGATTATTGATATCAATCAACCATTTATGTTTAAAAGATTTTATACAATCCATTATATTTCTAACATGTATGGTGCTTGTGTTTTGTTTTGAGTTGAAGTGGTCCTATATTCCAAAGACTTGTGGTTGTTGGGACATTAAAAATAATGCTTGGACTGAACATTAATCAAGATGATGGGAGGTATAACTCATATCAAACTTTTATGGGGAATTATTTCTAAATTAGATACTTCCTTATAGATTAAAATTATGTTTATAAATCCTTTACAAATCCTAGCATGGGGCTAGTTTCCAAAAACCTTGTGAATTTATTAAAACCATGAATCAGTGTGACCATATATTTATATCAAAGGTTCTCCATTGGTAGGATCATTTTGATGCATTAGAGATTATCCATCAAAGGTACCCTTTGTATATATCAAGGGTTATATATCATATCTTTATTTAATGATTAGCCTATGGTTTTAAGCTATACCACTAGTCCCCCTTGAAGTATTCACCAACCTAAGAGGTAGTAGGTGTTGGGATATTGGTATGAGGACCATGATATGGGATTCATATATATCCCTATGTCATGAATCATAACCCACATAGTTCAATTCCATGTAATGAGACATATTATACCTTTTAAGTTTATTTGACAAGGACTGATGTGGTGATGGGATTGAACCTCATAGAGGTTTCCTATGTATCATTTTAAATTGGAATCAAAACACATGTTATTTAAACTAAACACTTTTTATTCAATTCTTGGACCAGCCTATTTAGTTTAAATTCACATGTTAAGGAATTTTTACTTTATAGTTTAATTTCAGTCTACTAGGAATACTAGGTGGAAATTTTCTTGTAAAGGTTTGGGTTAGGCTTATGTATGGAAAATCCTTTCCAAATCCTATTTTGTAGAAAATAAATTGGATATGCTTTGATTGGTCATATGGAATATGGGACTCTAAGGTAGGATGAATCATAAGGAATATAACCCTTTGAGGAATAATAGATAACATGGAATATGTACTTTTGATATAGGTTGGATCATCGAGAATATGTCACATTAAGTATTGTTTTCCTAAGTGATATTTCCCCATGAGGATAAGTTTATGCTTACACATGGGAATCACATAGGGGTGTATCTCATTACTGAATAATTTGGATGATATCATTGATGCATACATAACTAGGGTTTAAAGATATTAAGAACCCCACATACGCATCTACATACCACTAAGTGATGGTTGGAAAAGGAAGGATAATAATTTCATATGGAATATGGCCCAATGAGAGATATTTTACGGCTTACACTTTACCAAATGGACAACCCTTATTTGTAAGTAATTATATGTGCAGATTATGCATATTCTTCCCAGAGTTTTCTATCATAGGATGATCCATTAGTGGAGGTATGTTTTTGGGACCACACCTAATATAAGGTCACTTATCTATCAATAGTTCATGGTGTGAATAAAAGTGTCCCACTGGGTGTCCATAAAATACGAATTCTTGAATTTGGGTGAGATAAGTCGTAAATCATGAGCTCGGTGGGGCCTCACTAATATCCTCAAGATTGGAACCCATATTTTCAAGGGAATACATAATCTCAACCACCCTAAGGGTTGTATCATTTAAAAAGTATTTCCAAGATGAGGACTTCTATCAAGGGATTACATGATTGGTGGGGTGCACATTATTGTGCGTGGACTAGTCAAGTACACCAAGAGGCCACAGAGGAGGCCTATATTTCTAGGTGATAATGTAAGAGACTTGGGTATAGGTGGAACCCAGTTAAGAGACCGGTATTAGGATAGAAACCAAGAGGTATACCTAGGAACAAGTGGTGAGCATTGATGAGGGTCTGAGTGAATGTTTTCCCTATTATGGGGTAGGGTGAATATGACACACTTATTATGAGGTAAAGTGAATATAACACACTAGTGGGGTACTTAGGAGAAATGGTTTCCCTTAGATGGGGGTATGGGTGATAGTTTTACCTAGTATGGATGCCCATGCACATTTTTCCCTTAGCATGGAGTTCATGGTGATGATTCTATCTAATATATATAACTAGACATTGATTCTCCCTAGAATAGAGGCATGGGTAATTATTCACCTTTGAATAGAGGCTTCGATGCAACCCCACCATAGAATGGAGGCTTGAGTGTTTATTCACCCTAATATAAAGGCATAAGATATGGTTAGCCATTGTATAGAGTCTTGAGTTTAACTTAACTTTAATATAGGGTAGATTGAAGTGGTCTCTCTAATGAGGAGGCATTAATGAGGTTTTTTTTCTTGCATGGAGGTTATCAGGTATGGATTGGAACATGGAATCCAAGTGTTTCATTCTATTTTGTATCCATCACCCTAGCCATATATAATTAGGGAATAAGTGGTCGACCATTATGGTTTTAATGTGTTAATCCTTTGAATAAAATAATTTCTATCATGTTTTTGTTAATTCCCTTTCATTATTAAATTAATTAATATACTTAAATGGGGATAGGAGTCTTAGGTTCATACAAGACCATTATATTAGGGTATCCTTTTATATTCCTCCTTCTATATCCAATGTGGACCCATTGGATTTATTTATAGGAAAACATTGGGAGCATGAAACATGATAGATGGGAGAAGAAGTTAGTTCACACAAATTCAATGATTCATAATACATTAACATAGGTGAATTAATACAAGAGAGACATGCAAGAAAGGTGGGTGTCCCAGTTCATTCTTACAAGTAGGATAAGGAACACCGGTATACCTTGGTGAATTACCTTGGGTTTATATTCCGAGATGTAGTCAAAGTGAACTAGGAACTTTCTCGTGGTCCAGGGAAAAGTTATAACTCTTTCATGGGTCTTTTCCTTCACCATATCCTAGTTTCAAGACTTTTTCTAAAAAGATAACCAATAAACCATCCCTCAAAATTGGACATGATTTGAATAAAGAGGATATAATTCTAAGGTAATATGAGAATCTTTCATGAGAGTTAAATAAAGGGGGATTATTTAAGCTCATGTTAAACTATGGTGTTGTATTCACATGTTAATACCAATATACTCACTCTAAATATTAGTATCTAGGAGATGTGAATTGGTGATGCATGATTGCACCTGGGTGAGTGAACCACACTGACATGTAGATAAATAATTAATACCCTCCATAAATAGTAGGCCCCCTTTTCCATGAAATCACATGACTTGAGAAAACCCTAAAGTTTCACAGTCTTCTCTCTCTCAAGTATTTTAATTTACCTAATATAAGAATGATATCTTTTCTATTTTTATTTTTACTTGGCATGTTGAGTTTGGTGTTTCCATTTATATCCCACCAGTTTACCCTAGTAAAACTACTTGGGTGAAGGAGGCTAAACAAGTGACCTTGGAAAATAAGGCTAAGAAAATTTACCTAAGAGAAATTTCATCCATTATTGAATTTATACTTTTTAGTCATTATACATGGTCCATATTCACCCATTGTTATTTTTTTATTCAATTTATTTTTCAATCAACTAATTTTAATGAATTTTCCCTCATAAAAACTAGATAACATATTCTTCCATAATTTTTTCATATACTGAATCTACTGATTGAATCAAATAGATGGTTAGGAATGATATAAAATGTTTTCATTGATAGTATAAATCTCACATGTTGTCCCTTATAGTAATTCTATGGAAACACCATCAAGGATACCCACTATCCAATTTATTTCAGTTATACCAACTTAAAATCTAGATAGATATCAATGTAAATTGGTTGGATGATAACCTTACCAACTCTCGATTCTCCAAATACAAGAAAATAGGTAGGGATAGAATATGTTCAAAGTGTTATTATATCAATAAAGTGAAAACCCACCATACATGCATGATATATCACCCCAAATCCACCCCAAACAACCATAAATATATAACAGAACCTCAAACTCACTACTATATGTACATAGTTTTATATTCACCCATTGAACAATTATAAATATGGAATGATGATTAGTATATATACCCTAGAGGAGACATCAAACCTAAAAGGATGTGGGCATATAGGGTCCACCGAAGATGTGTTAGGTTTGAGGGCCAACTATAGAATAAGGTGGTATATGAATACATATAGATAACCCAAACATATGTATACAAGAAATAAAACTTTATCCTAGAGATACTAAGTCATTGAATCCTTTAAAGAAATACATTCCATTTTCTGAATTGAGAAGTTTGCACAATTCAATGGAATATATACAATGTCTTTAGGGAACCAATATTTGAGGTTTTGTATGGAAAAATTATACCCATGAAGGTGACGTGGGAAATATAAAATTGATACCCTTACTGGTATAATAAATAATGAGGTAATTTAAAACTTCCATGGGTATGGAATTCCTTCTATATAAAAATTTCAATTTTGATATGTGGATGAAAATCATTGAGTTCCTTGTAGAAATGGGCAGACATTAATATTCCCAATGGGATATACATATATTTAGAAGAAATTACCCCCAAGAATGTACTTGATAGAGTTAAAATATGTATAATATGAGGACATAGGTTATGAATTCAACCTCGACGTCCCACTTCAAACCAACTAGTAAGATTTCAAGAGATGTTGCGGAGTGTCTATCTTCTTCTTGTCCACAATTCATATAATAAAATTCAATGAATTATATTTGTTATGGTGGTCATGATAGAGGAGGGGAAAGCTATAGTTATATAGGCTCTAGTCATGGTGGGGATCAATTGATTCATATTTCACGATTACAAAGGGATGTGCTTATTCCCCATTTCGTGGACATTATAGGCGTTATGTGGGTTGATTTTCATTCAATTTGACACATATTCACCCCCTAGAATGATCTTATATCCTAATATATATTATAAATATTTAATTAGATCATATATAGAATTAATACATTATCATTAAATAATGATGAAACCACAAATATTTTGAGTCTTTACTAATAATTGAACAACCCCTATATGAAACACCTCCCAGTGGAATATTTGTAAACAATAGATGAAGTGAGGAAAAAATGTGATAATTGAATGTGGCTACGAGGAATTACATTCTAGCATCCCAGGATGATTGAAATATCATCTGTGTGGCCTATACACCTTACTAGTTTTCATGCCAATTATGATGATTGCAATAACTATTGGTGGCACTTCTAAGGGATGTTTGGAAAGTGAAGCATCCCATTATGGCATGTTTAGTTTTATTAACAATTTTATAAGAGAGCACAAAATATATGATCAAACTATCTCCCCAAGAACCTAATTCATGATAAAAACTAGATATGGACACTTTATATATCTTCATATCTAAGTTGACATTCTATTAGGAAGTTTTCTAAAGTTCACTATTGAATTATCCTTGAATAGATAGTGGTAGGTTACGAGAAATACTTATAAATGACATTCTATTGAAGATGA
Organism: Viscum album; assembly: GCA_963277665.1. NCBI lineage: Eukaryota > Viridiplantae > Streptophyta > Magnoliopsida > Santalales > Viscaceae > Viscum > Viscum album. The sequence goes on from OY728119.1 coordinate 28,795,244, forward strand.
AATTGTTTCAAGACCCAATGCACTAAGGCCCTCCTAGATAAAGGATTGATAACTAGCACTGAGTAGGCGTATCACACACACTGGATGCCTTATCCTAAAGTACTTGTACACACACACACACACATCCATATGCACCAATAGTAATACTAAAAGGTAAAAAAATCATACTATAAATGAATGAATAAAAACCATACCACATTAGAGTACAATAAGTAGTTAAAAAAATGAGAAAAGGTCCAAATATAACACCACCAAAACCAGAAATAACCCAACCTATTGACAACACGACAGAAACAACCAAAAATCAAGTCATGGATATATATGAGGTCTGTCTAACATAACTAAGTTCCACCTAATCTTGGTCCACCTAGGAAAATATTTAAAATCCTATCATATGCATAAGAAAATACTTGTGTGGGTAGATACCATGCTAGGGTGAGTATATACATTCCCAATATGACACCCTAAAATCAACCAACATAAAGAATCAAGTGTGTAGTCATCTCATCACCATGATGTAATGTCAATAAAAAATGAGATATAATTACCATAATAATACCCAAATATGATTAAAGGTAGAAAAAAGTATCAAGGTGAGGTTATTTTCTCATTATCACCCAAGGATTCTACTAGAGGCTCAAAGATAATGCTCATCCAGGAGAACTCACTCCATGAGTCTCACTATTACTAATAGAAATCATGTAAGAGCTCACACTCATTGGTCCCAACCATGAAGAATCACTAAGGAAACTGAGAGGGATCATTAAAGATACACACTAAATTACACTATACCTTGTTTGAAGAAAAATATTATTCGTACATATATAGGGATCACACCTAGGGCCTATGGGGGATACTTGACCCTAACCATATTAAACCTACTAGGATGGGGATCACAAGCCCTGATATCTAGTAATGGAATACCTAACCCAAACTAGGGAAAAATGATAGAGGATCACACCCCAGGGAACATGAAGGGATACCTAACTCTATCCAAGACTAATCCAATAGAGGGGATCACTAATCCTATTCTCAGGATGTGATGCCTCATTGTACCCTCATAAGGATGGACCAAGGGAATACACCCAACACTAAAAATGTCTATATGAACTTACTCAAGATCATATCATATCTGGTATGAGAAGTAAAAGGGATTCAAATTTACCTTTAGAAAGTATACAATGTATCTTATGGGGTATATACTAGTCACATTGAGTCTGGTAGTACTTGATCCCTACCTTCTCACACGATATATCTTTATCCAGATACACGATGAGTCTACTAGGTGTAGAAAACATGTAGAGGTCTATCTGAAACTCAGCATGCTATATGGTCTAGCCTGTGTACTCTGACTCATGCCCGTGCACTCTGACCATTCTTATGTACAATGTCTGTGTTTGAGTACTTTTCCACAAAACATGAGGTGTACTCCACATCACATGGTATACAAGGGCCCGACCGACACATGGAATGTGTCAAATTCCTAATACCATCTAATTTTTTAAGTACATGGAATATTTTTAAATGAAAATGGCATGTGGGGTCACATGGTCTCCTCGGTGTGTACTGCCTATACATACTGATCAATTCACCAAGGGATAAACGTCGTTTAAGTATACTAAACTGTGATTTTCACTACATGAATTCCTTGGGTATATAATTACTATACACACTGATCAATATAGTTAAGTGACACACAACATGTGAGTAAATATCACAATATGTGATATTTAACACAACACATAAACCCTATCCACCGCATAAAGGGAACTACATGATGTGTATTTTTATGAACTAAACAACATGTAGTTCTTAATTTTCTAGAACCCACTGGTACTTTTGTGGTTCCTCTTACACCTCCTCCTCCTTTACTCCCATCGCAAATAAATCCCAAAAAATGCAGATATGGGATTTGATGAGATTTTTCATCACTGATGGCTAGATTCCAACCACCCCTTTTTCTTGGGAATCATCCCCTATCACACTGCATCACTAAAACACTAGACACAAAAAAATGAGCATCTCCAATCCATCCCCGATACTCTACCACTTTCATCGTACCTCAATAAAACTATCGATCCTAATCCCAAATCTATGATAATGATCTATTGTGATAAATAATTATTACTCAATAATCTTACATTGTGTATTTGTCGAATCTTTAGCTAAAGGAAAAGATTACAATGATAGTGTAAAGAAAGATGTGATAAATTCACAAAACCTAGATATGGAGAATGAAGATTAGACATTATCTGAGTTAGCCTTATTCCATTTTTATGATAATGATGAATGAATATAAATAAAATAATCAAGAATCATTAATTATTATCATTTATAAAACCTATGAGAATAAAAAACAATTAAAAATCCAAATGTCAACTTGTGAATGAATCTACTAAGGAATTAAATCATGTTTGATTAGGGATAATAAAAAATGGTATTAATCCAAAAAATAAAAGCTATAACTTGAGTTTGGATCAATATTTGACAGATAATAGTTTTATCATGTTGTCGTTGGCGAGATCCATGAACTACTTTGGTGAAGATAATTCATTCAAAAATCGATCTTCGATCCTCAATCCTGTTTTTATCTTCCAAAATATCCTTCACGACCCTCTCAAGAATGATAGGGTTGTATGGATAACCATAAGGCTTTAATATTACTGGGATTTTATGACAGAGGATTAGTATAAAATCATTGAAAAAGAAATAAATTAAATAGATTAATTTATTCAATTATTTAAGCTCGCAATTGAAATTAAACAAACCACCCGATAATGACAAAAAGATTATGTCACACCTAAGGTAAAACCCATATTAAATATTTGATGGTGGTATTAGATTTCCCATCTGGGAAACTATTTATGAGATATTTCATTATTTACAAAAAATTACATGCACATGATATAATATATTTAATATATTTAATATATCTGCAACGAGGTTCTCTGTGTTCCAGAATCACGTGTTTTCTCCATGCCTTAGTCCAAAAATATTCCGTGGTTTATTAAAAAGTGTTACATGAAATAATAAACTCATTAAATTCTCTCCACCTTCAAGTATTTTTGTATCTAAAATGTGAAACTCACTCGGAAAGGTGAGGATACATAACTCACATATGGATTTACCACTCTGACAAGATTTCCTAGAAGTTCCCATCCTACTAACAGACAACCACCAAAGGGAAACACTTACCCTTGAAAGGTCTGGACCCGGTGGTTCTCAAAATACATTGGGATCCTCGAAATAGTAAATCCACCCTCTATATCATTCTCACATTGGTTGACATCATACAATGAATCGTAAAAATATCTACCCAGTCATGAAATGTGGAATACATCTTGTTCCCTAGTCTAATTTCGGTTATAAGGTCAAGTGATATGACTCCTCACTAACCATATGAAATATCTAGAAAGGGACCTATGAACATGAATATATATTTCATCCCCGGTCAAATATCCACAATCCTCAATGAAGTGAGATATCTTGGAACATATGATCTCCTCTTCAAACTCCAAAGGCCACCATGATTAGTCCACAAATAAATCCTGATATTTTATGGATGTCCTCATCCACCCTTAGGTGAAATTCTCCTTTTCTACCATTTCTAGGACCAACTGTTGGACTATAATAATTTTTCCCCTTGGATATGACTAGTACAATGGTGAATTATAGGATTTCCCATATGTGGCCGTGAATGGTACTACATAGATGGTGGTGTGGTAATTGTTGTGATATGAAAACTCCACCGATAGTGGACAATCCTCCTAAAAATGGCCCAAAAAACATGAAAAACCAAAACAAGTTCTCTAGAACATGAGTGTTCCAATTTACCGAACCATATGTTTGGGGGGTGGGGGGGGGGGTGGGGAGTATAAACCACATTAACAACCAAAAATTATTCCCAAAGGCCTCCTTCATCCAATTCATAATTTAGAAATGAAGCAATCATCACTATATGAAATGATCATCATGGGAATCCCATGAATCCGAACTAACTCTTACACACACATGCATCACAAAATTTCACTAAGCTCTACCCTTAGACGGTTAGGAAGTGGAAAGAATTGATGATTTATTGTATAATCACTCATATAGAATCATGTCATCTCAATGATCATGGAATCCATGTCATTAAATCCGCAATGATACCATCCAATTATCACTTCCATCCCGACATCTCGACCTTCACCTACTGATATGTGAAGCATTAAGAGATAATTTAGAAAAAAATTAAAATATCCTTATCCACCCAAACTAATTCTAAATAATCCTAGTATATCTTCATCTATCTTAGAAATACTGCTAAGGTAAAGCATGATATCTCCTTAATACCTCCTCTCACAATATAATTGGTGTCATTTTCTCCCCTTAAACAAGGATGACATGATCCCCACTTTTGAAAAAACCATCCTGAACATGTCCATTAAATATTTGTTCATGAAAGATATCACAATCTATATTCCCAAGTTGTGCCTCCCTGAATCACTAAATAAGAGGAGGGTAAACAACCATCAACTAGAGGTACACGATACAAAAATCATCCTTAAGGGTAAACAACAATGAGACCAACTTCCCCATCACCCCAATTCACAATAATGAATGGAAAAACTTAATGTGAGCATTTTATACTATAACCATTCTCTTGGGTGACTCCCAAGATCACACAGAATCAAGATTTCTAGGTCAAATATCACTCCCATGCCTGAGAATCCACATCATAAGAAGAATATATCCTTAATACAAAATTGAAACTATGAGATCTACCCATAAATTCAGTACTCTTAGATCATTTACAGAACCATCCTCAAGAGTCTCACATGCTTCAACTCTAATTCCGAGTATATAATGATTTCTTTAAAATAGAATTCCATGAACTGATCTAAGAAAGGTTAAAGGATCTCGTCCATAATCCCCATAAATAGTGATGGGGTGTCCTACATGCCAAAATGTGTCACCAAGAACTCAAAGCAACTCTAGTGGATCTAGGAATCCACCCTATTTATATCATACTCTCACACTCAGAGATAAAGATAACCCATCCTAAGGTCAAACTATGAGAAAAATTTACCCCTAACCATAGGTTGAAGAAGTAATCGATTCTTAGCGGTGGAAACTAATTCCAAAATTCACCCTAGTTTAGGTGATGCTAGTCCATGATTAACCTCAATATATCATCCAAATCTTAATTGAACAAAACTGGTCTACCCATAGGAACACACAAGGTCTAATAAATCAATTTCTCCACATATTCTCTCACCACAAATTCAGATATCATAGCTACACAAGGTCATTTTATATACCAAAAAAAATATATAGATACCCCTTAGTGTAGGCCTATATAGAATAAAAATTTATATGGGGAGGTAAGGATGTAACATCCTTATTTAATACATCCTCGTACTCGTCCAATATCAAAGGAACTAAAATCTCATAGCATCCACCACTCCAAGGGTTATACTAGCCAACTGGTAAGAAATCAACTATATCCCCCCACTCCCAAAATTATCCCACTCTACCTTTTTCTACTTATCACCCAAGAAGGAAAATTACTTCCCACTAACTTGGGTAGAATTTAACGCTCACTGGTAATAATCAACTGGGTATGTAAGTTGGAAACTAGTCTATACAAAGGAAAACATCACAGGGTCTCATTGCCACTTTGATAAGATTCCACACAAGGCTCTCTATCCTCCCAGAGTAAGGTCACACTTTTTATAGAAGTGTGTGATCATAGATCCTATCTATAGGTTCCTACAAATATAAGGGTTGATCTAAAAATACTCCAATAGTATCCCTAGGTCTTGAATAGGGGATAAGTTTAGGGAAATATGGCTTGTGACTGTATACTAAAACTATAGATGGAGTAGAGAAGAAACATTTCATACGTTGAACCACACATAATGTTTTTGGGTCATAATATCATCCTATATAATTCTATCCCTTATATTTCCCACTTATTCTATATAAATGGGGTTCACTTAAACACCTTATCACATAAAAGAAACATAAAAAATATAAGTCAAAGGAACTCAACACTTTCCACTTTGGGTGGAATTGAATCACCAGAAAGGTTTTAAATTGTTTCATAAGAATCTGTCTTGGTGGGGGAAATTTAACTATTTCTTATGTGATCGAAGCCATATTAATATCACCAATATAAGGTTATACTGCATCTCTATGTTTCTCTGGATAAGTCTTACCGAGAAGACTGCCTTCAAGAGGGGTCTTTACTAAGAGGTACACTCGCAGTTGAGGTTAAATCTAGTCCTCTACCATCCAAGAATGGGATCCAGCTCACCATAAAACCATGGTGATATTTATCTCTGAAAATCATGAAGCGAACTCAGCATAGGGGCTTCATCTGCTGCTACTAGTATAACTAACCACTCTTGAACCTGATAGGCAGAATCCACCTAAACCACCATAGTTGGGTCAATATGCTGCTCAACGAGTGAGGACATCACACTATCCACCTAAAGTAACTACCTCCTATACATGACCAAAAACTAAAGCTTCATTACTAAGAAGAATGATCAAACTATGAAATCCTACCTGGATATCATCATGGAAGAATATAGTAATAGTTGAGATGCACCACCAAAAAAATAGCATATCTGTGGAACTGTATCAAGAAGGACATATAAAACACAACCCATTATTATGTGATACATGTGGAAATATTGTCCTAGATCTGGAGACTACATGATCTACACCAAAAATTAGTTTATTAAAGCCTTAGTGAATGTATATGCCCACCACTACACTAACACTAAGTTCCCTGTCCTAAAAGCTGAGTTTGAGACACATTAACACTATTTACCTAATTACCAAACCAAACCTCATAGCTAGAAAATATCTAATATCCAGTTCTAAGATGAACTCCTTTGATACCACACTATCATGAACTAACCCACTCAGGCTCTCTTGGCTAGTGATAAGACAATAATAACATCCCAAGTCTGCCTCCAATAGGCTAGGGGTAGGTGACTATCATTGTGTAGGAATATAACACACATGGGAGGTCTTACCACAAAGTACCTACACACACACACACATCTCCATACAGCAATAGTATAACCAAAAGGTAAAAAACTCATACTGTATAACATCTATCCCACATCAGAGTATATCAAGTAGCACAACAAAAATAGGAAAAGGAAAAAACACAAGACCACCAAAACTAGAAATAACCTAGCCTATTGAAAACATGGGGGAAGATACCCAAAAAAACTACTAGATATATATGAGGTTTGTCTAGTATAACTTATCTCTACCTACTCCTAGTCCACCTAGGAATATGTTAGAAATACTTTCATCTATATAAGAAACAACATGTGTGGGTAGATCCCATGAAGGGGTGAGTATATACATACCTAGTAGGACACCTTGAAATCAAAAAACATAAATCATAAAGAGATTTTTTAGCTCATAACCATGAAGTAACTTCAATAAAAATATGAGAAATAATAACAATAATAATAAAAAAGATATGATCAAAGGAAGACACCAAGTCTCCATGTTGGGTCACATCTTCACAGCTAGCCTAGGATTCTACGAGAGTCTTAAAGATAACACTCATCTAGGAGAACTGACTCAATGAGTCTCACCATTACTGATGGAACTCATATGAGAGGTCACACTCATTAGGTCTAGCCATGAATAATCACTAAGGAAATTGAGTGGGCTTGTCTGAGATACACACTCAATCAGACTGCACCTCATTAGAAGATAATATATTTCAATACACATATAGGGGATCACGTATAGGGTCTATGGGGGATACCTAGACCCATCTGGAGTAAACTCTATTAGATGGGGATCACACATATTAATAGCAGGTAATGGAATAATTGACCAAACCTAGGGAATAATGATAGAGGATCACACCGTGGGCCACATGGAGGGATACTTGTCTCAATACGAGACTAATACTGTTGACCAAGGGAACACACCCACATTGAAATGATCCAAGGGAACTCACCAAATCTCAAACCATAGCAATTTTTAGAAGGACAACTGCTCTAACTTTCCTTTTAAGTAGTATATGATATGTCCCATGGGGAACACAATGTGTATCTTTGAGCGTCACACTACTTGTTCCCTACCGTCTCACAAAAAATTTATTTCTCAATATATATAGTGTGTCCACTAGAGAAAAATGATGTGCAGATGTTAGTATAGAACTTAGAATTCCATACGGTCTAGCCCATGCACTCTAGACTATGCTCATGCACTCAGGTTGTGCCCATGTATACTAGAAGTGTCTGAGCACTTTTCACAGTACAAAAGGTATACTCTATGTCATATGGTGTGAAGGGGCTAAGTCGACACTCAATGAATTTCGTCTAACCAAGACCATGTACTTTCTAAAGTACATGGAATGTTCCCTAATACAAATGGCATGTGGGTTCACATGGAATTATATGTATATACTCAATGTACACAATAATCTATTCTCTAAGGGCTATAGGTCAAGTAAGTATACTACACGATGTGTTTCACTATATGGATTCTTGGTCATGCACTCACTATACATGCCAATCCATATATTTTAAGGACACATGAAATGTGAGTAAATCATATAGTGTGTGATGTTTAACTCAACGTTTAAACCCAATATTCCAAGGTAACTACCTGACATGTGTTCCTTTAAACTAAACATCGTGTAGTTTAGAATTTTCTAGAAACCACTGGTCCTCACATAGTTTCACTCACTCTACCTCCTCCTTCACTCCAACCACAAATCACACCCATGAAACATGGATATAGGATTGCATAATCCCAGACATCACTGGTGGATGGATTTTATCCAACCCTTTCACTCTATAATCATCTGTTATCACACCACATCAATGGAATTATAAACTCATGAAAACAAGGACCTTAGATCCATCCACGATCTACTGTCATCTTCATCGCACCTCAATCGTATTGTAGATATTGAACCCAAAATTGTGGTAATGTTCCTTTTTTCCAAAGAATTATCATTCAATGACCATCCACCAAGTATTTTTTGAACATACAGACAAAGGAAATATCTATGATGATCGTGCAAAGAACCATTAAATAAATTCATAATAAACAAACATGAGGAATGAAACTCGACCATTGTTTAGGTTAGCCTAAATTTGTTTTCATGAGAGCAAATAATAAAGAGAAATATAATTATAAAGAATAAAAAATTAACATCAATTCCAAAACATAAGAAGATAAACACCAATTTCAAATGAAAATGCAGAACCATGAATCAATCCTCTAAGGAATTACTTTTTGTTCGATTAGGGATAACCAAGTAGAGGGTTATTCCACAAAACAAACAACCTACCTCATGTTTAGATCTATTATCTATGAAGAATAGTTCTATTTCATTTTCACTGGTGAGATCTATGAACTCATTTGAAAAAGAAGACCCTTTGTAAAATCTATCTCCAATCCTCGATCCTGTTATCATCCATGAAACTGTCACCCACTAGGGTGAAATTCATATTTAGGATTTAATGGTGGTCTCATATTTCCCATATGGAACAATATTCAGGAGATATTCAATTATTTCTGAAACATTCATGCACATGATATAATATATATAATATATTTAATATATCCCCACCGAGGCTCTCCGGGCCACAGAATCCCACACTGTCTCCACATTTTACTCTGAAAATATTCCTTGGAATATTCCGATGTGTTACATGAATAGAAAAAATAATTATAAACCAAATATTCAAATCATACTTGACCACATGCTGCTCAATAACTTAGAGTCAATGAGCCAATGATTCATGAAGTAGGGTGAGGATGGTCCAACTAGAGATGATGGGGTGAGGCTCCCACTAAGGATGAGTGTCCCAATAAATAGCTATAATAACCATATATTAACATATTTTCAACAACCAAAGGAGGGTCAGTTGATTCCTCCTTAGAACATATATATATATTGGCTACTCACTTTGAAAAAACTGGCCTCTTTTTATGGACTACTTGATCTTTTGGACTTCCTTTCAAGGTGGCATCCATCTCACTCAGCTTGGAAATATCAAGGAGACTTAAGAATTTAACCTCAATTCCGAACAAATTGAGGCTTGAAAATGAATCAATGAGTTAATGATTCTAGTGTTTTATATTTATTATGTGATCCTCAGTATAAAGTTGGTGAGAGATATTAAAAACTAGGTAATAAAAAAGGGGTTATAAAAAATTCAATTAAAAATGAATGGGATGACTTTATCAACCCCTAAGATGTATTTATATTGTTCCTATATGATAATATCATCTTTAAAATTCAAGATAATCCAAGAAATATCACTTTTAAAATTTTATAAAGAAAAAAATTGGATAAAATACTCATTTAATATCTGGAATTCACCATGAGTGGCATCCCAATATGTATTATTGGATCATCCATCATGAAATAATGATATATATCATCTGATGAAAGGGGGATGTGGGGCACAGAGGGACGAAATCCTCATTACATCTTCCAACCTCTTAGATCCCCTTCCAAAATGATGAGACTAAATAGACTTCAACACAAAAATGATGATATATGAATTATAAGATACTATAAAAGAATTTTAAAGTTGGTGAAATAAGTTAGATTATGACTATATCCTTTGCTTCCCCACATTGTGAATTGATATAAAAGTAATGACACCATGATTCTATGATTAAAATCTCATTTTACTAAGGGGGATCCCTTTGATGAGAACATAGAGGACATTAGAGGGGAAACATGGGATGAACTACTAAATCTCAAAATAAATTTATCTACAACTATGATAGAGGGGAAATCTACCACACTCTCTCTGAATATCCTTCCTAATGGAGAATCAAATTTCTCAGGTATGATTACTAACTATGATGGTTACATTTAAAATAAAAATGTTGACTTTCCTCTATATATAAAGGTTGATTTACCTCACTGAATCTATACCTATGATGAAAAATGAATTTTTAGTGATAGATACAAACTTCTTCTTGGATGAGTTAAGATACTTTATCAAAGTGTTGTGTAAACACATGTCATATCTAATTATCCAATCCCTTCATGTCAAGAAATATTGATTAAAACTTCTTGCTTATGAAATATTGGATGTGTAAAATATATATTGAGTGATCTATTAGTATGGGATTATAATTGTCTGACATATTTATGTAGAGAAATATAAATCTCGATAACTGGTGAAGGTCTGTCCATTTGAACTGCATGAAGTGGGCCATGGTAATTCTTCCAAAGGTTTATAACAGTTAGATTAACCTATCTAAAAATCCCATGAGGTGACCATTATGGAAGGAGAATAAGATGAAATGAAGTTTTAATTTATAATATATGTTAAGAATTTCCCCATGGTTCCAAAATAAATAATGACATTGATGGATAAATTTTTTACCATGGAAGATGAGGAAACACTCATCTAAGGAAATTCTTATATGGCTCCTCCAGTGTATGAGATTCCAATTTGAGAGTCCAGTGTTCCAATAGTGAGTAGTGAGTATCCAAAATACCCTCTATTGAATTTTGTACCTATGACGCCCTGAACTTATTCCTTATTTAATAAGAATATTGTTTTTTTTCCTCTTTCCCATGATGTATAAAATAATACTTATAAACATAAGACTTTATTTATTCAATGAACACTAGAATGATTACATTGTTTCAAGACTAAAAGAATCCAAATAATCAAAAATAACCACCAAAATACCTGTTAGAATTACAAGGAAACCACCCAATATAATAAATAACCCAAGAAAATAGTAGGGGTCCTTCCGATTCATCACAATGAACATCAGTATGGCTAGAGCCACTACAACCACACTAAGAATAAATATAATGATGTGCACCATCTTCGTCAAGATGTTTTGAATATAGAACACCCTAATTCGTCCTTTATAAGACCTTAAAGCAATCTGACCATTGCCTCCTTTCGGTGACCATTTGAGATGCATATGACTGTTGTTTTCATTTTTGGTTGGTTAGAATTTAAAATAAAGTTACCATTAGTATTTTGTTAAACCAAAATAAATTTAAGTGAAAATTTTAAGATATACTCTATGAATTTTAATAAAACCTATATAACTACCTTAATCATTTTTATTGTTTTGATATGTTTGACATATTTTAAGTTTCATCTTTGACATCATGGTTTTTAATTTAAAAGTGTATTTTATAAAACATAATATGATTTCAAACTTAGGTATTTGTTTCAAATACTTTTCAAATATTTCAAATGTTTTAAATATTGTATGATGATATTTTAAAGATAATGTAAATTAATAGTATTTTATTTTATAAATAAAATTTCTATGGTTATATTAAAATTTAATTTTAAATATAAGAAATAATTTTCTTACTAATTATTTTAAGCATCTTTAATTTTTTAAGAATTTGTGCACTTTTACCTCCCAAAATGTTATATTAAGAAGGGATGATGTTTTATGAAATTATGTTCTTATTTACAATATTATTTATAATAAAAATAACTTTTACTTTTCCAAAAAATGGGTGAGTACCCCACCTTGCTGAGGGACACATTTTAGGAAGCCATTCAGGCCCTTAGTGGGTATCTCACCCACATCCCCTAGAAATTGGCCCATGGGAGTGTGCATGCATGGTGTGTGCTAATTCAAGTGAACAAGAGGCATAGTAAGACCTAAGTGCACACGGGCGTGTGTGTGTGAGAGGGAACCTGAGCGTGCCACCGTGTGGGGCGGCACGATGGTAGGGGTGGGCACAGAGCATGCCCATAGAGCCCAGTATGGGATGGTATCAAGAGGGGGGAGGGAGTAATCTGAGCTATGGATGGGAGCTTCAGGCTTATAAGAAGGCTCAATAAGCCTCCCCATTTCGAAGTGGGATGGAGTTTTTAGGGCGAAACACAATCTGGACCGTCAGATCTCACCACATAGAATCAGATCTGTCTGATCAGTCCATCCATTGAATCCACGTGGCCACAGATCACTCTCTATGTTTTTATTATCCGTTCGATCCATCGTGATCTAATCTGGACCATCCATCTCTTTTTAAATTACCGCAGTGCCCAGAGCCGTCCGATCCGATCTACATTAGATATCAACCGTTCTTTCCTTTTTAAACTTGCAGATGCACCTTAGCCGTCAGATCATGGCACAATTTAATCATGACTGGCCACTTTCTTTCCTAGTTTTTCCATACCCACATCGTCTTCTCTCTCCCACATACACTAAACCAGTAGCCTCACTGTCCTCCTTTCTCCATTTTTCCCACACCTATGACTACATGGACCCTCCTTTAACTCATTTTCCATAAAGACTGACACCCTCAATCTTATTTTAAAATGAGGGTTCTTGGTTTTCCATGAAAGTGGTATTAGAAATATATTATATGTAATTTATATATACAACTATTCTGCACCTGAACCCTATGGGTTATCCTCTCTCCAGTGCCTCTATCAAGCTATCCCAAACCTCTCCTTCTTCTCCTTCAAACCAAGTAAGGGTTTAATATATCTTGTATTCCTTGGAGAAAACCTATAAAACATTTTTTATATTCAATTATATATATATATATATAATCACACAATTTTAGATAAACCTCTATTATTCCAGACTTTAAGACTCCTAAAAGTTGCGTTTCGAAGTTTGAGTAGTGTTTTAAAACGCATGGAATTATATTTTTGTAAACAAATATTATATATATATATTGGTATACATGGTAGTATATATATATATATATATAGTCATATAGTTTACATAACTTGCCTTTCAAACTTGTTTTAAGTCTTTTAACATTGAACTTCAATGTACAATTGATGTTTTTGAAAAACATATGGTAATTAAGGGTTATAACAGTTTCATTTTTAAAACCTATATATATATATATTGTGAGTATATATGTCCTTACTTATGTTCAATATGCAACAAACCATCTTGTTCATAAATATTTATAATGCTGCGAACATACTTTTCTTATACGTGGTATGTATTCAATGATGTTTTGTTTATTTGGACTATTTATATATATATATACGGTTATATGTATGTATATATTTTGGTTTTAATCATAAACTAACTAAGTTTTCATAAAAACAAATTTTTGGTGATTTAATTATTTTTTTGAGATTTACAATGTTCACAATGATTTATTAAACCATATGTTGGCTGAGAAAATTTCGTGTGTACACCTTGTGTTTATGTAGTTCATATAATTTTATTTTAACCCACATTTATACAAGAATAATAGTCACCCTAGTGTATGCACTCCTATTTTTAAGGACGAAGTAATATTTTATACATATACAGGGTAATAAATTGTAGAAAAACATGTTTAAATGTATTTTTATGAATGAATTCTTCGCATGAAATAATTATTTTTCTAAAGCACTTGAATCTTCCATAATAAATTTTTTCAATCATTAAGTTTTGTTTGGTTAAATATTCCCATTTATCATCAAGTTTTTTAAATATAAGTGACTATTATCCTAATTTTATAATTATGAATTTTGGAATATAAAATGTTTTCTTTCATAATAAGAATTTTAGGGGTTATCATTTTATGTGACAAACCTTTATTTTATGTGTTTTAGTTATTATCACATGTGATATAATCTTCCTATAATACTTATCATCTATCACCTTAACCATGAAGTTATTAGTATTATTATTAACACTTATATGCATGACTCACTTTGTATATTTAAATGATAAAGATTGTAATCAAACACAAATAGAATTTTATGGAATTAAGAACTAAATTATTCAAAGTGGTATGAGACACTTTGAATAATGTGAAATGAGAAATTAATTATTCAAAGTGGCATGAGACATTTTGAATAATATAAAATGGAAATTAAATTATTCAAAGTGGTATGGGACACTTTGAATAATATGAAATAAGAAACAAAGTATTATGTGACACTTGGAATGATAAGTAATGAGTAATTAAATAAATCAAAGTGGTATGGGTACTTTGATTTAAAGAAATGAGGAATGCATTGGAATTATTATGGGATGAGTGGAGCCTGATATAGACCCTCGATGCGTCGATATGTCTCATGAGACAAACTAGACGTGAAATTGGCCGAGGCCTTTCCCAAATTTGATTTATGGTCTTGGAACGAGGCCTTGACACATAGTTTATGGTCTTGGCATGAGGACTTGACACAATCCAAAATATGCACTTCCCTCATTATGACTATGAAATTTAATTAACCAAGTGGATATTTTAATGGTAAAATATTCATGGTTAAAGAGCTAGTATTTTTGTGAATCAGAAGAAGTAAATTCTTATGGCATAATGTTTATTCAGTACCTAGAGTTTTATTATCCAATTTGTGTTTCACAGTTAATAGGGGAAGAAATTGAAATTATTATTTTATGCGATACTCTAATCATGTATTACTCTCAGTTGTAATTTTGTACACTCTTGCATGTCACACCTATTAAAGTTAGAACGAGTCTTACTTTATATGCTGCATACCCTATATTTTGTATGAGCATGCTTATGTTTGGAATAAGTTTCATTGTAACCTTGTTAGTATTCCTTGAAATGTTCAATTATAATTCTTGGAAAAATGTTATGTTATGATTCATATATCGAATCTTTCTTTATGAAAACATATTATGATTAATTTTAAAAGAATGTTTTCAAGAGGTTTTAATTGAAACCTTATTTTATCTTAAAACCCCTTACTGGGAATTTGTATGCTCACCCTACATTTTAACTTAAATTTTACAAGTTTAGTAGATCTGAGTTACACTGTTTGGTGGCAGCATTGTGGAGACTCTTGATCATTCAATTTTTAAAGATTTGTAATAATTGTATTTTATTCTTTAGGACCTAAAGAAAAAATATCATCTTTAGTGGAACATGTTGTGTAGTTCTTCAGCTTCTATTTTATAAATAAAAAATACACACCATGTTTTAGGTAAAACTACACTAGCTCTAGGGCAGTCCAGGGCAGGGGCGTGCCTGTTGGTATGAGAGGATTGGTTTAGACAACCCTGGAAAATTAGAACAACCTTAAAAAAAATTGATTATGATTTACTAAGTAGAAGTTTCCTAAAAATTTGAAATGGAAAATGAATCAAGAATTCTATCCATTCCAATAGAAGTATTAGAAACCATAGTCAGAAAATCATGTTTAGAAGGATATGAGATTTTTGAAAGACTTTTTTTGTTGTGAAAACACCTGTATTATATATCAAATTCTCTTCATGTACTCCAACTTCACCGAGGATGATGACTTGACTATTTTCCAATGATGAATGCTCAATTACTATTTTATGAACGAAAGGGAAAATATTTTGAGGGTTTTTTTAAATGCTTCACCATATTAGTGAATGCTACATCTCGAGAGGAATTTTAGGGGGCTGCCTAGGAGGGTGACCCCTGGGCAGTGTACCTATGTCAAATCTTGACCTACGGTCTCTGTGGTCAAGTTATGGACTTTGTATTCCTTGAGAATGAGACTTCCCATTTAACTTATCGATATAAAGTTCATATATATTTCACTAAACTTGATACACGACATGATTCTCTCTCACTAAACTTTATATGTTCACATGTGGTTGATCCTAGTTATCCGTGTTTCATCTGGACCAAATAGATTGATGAATTTGGAACCGCTTTGGGGATTCGCTTATCTGGGAACTTGGGAAATCCCGAACATCGGTAGTACTTGTGAAGTGACATCTCAAGGGATGTTAGGAGATCCATACTAGTGTTTTGTGAGAGGTAGAGAGTGTTTTTATAACACCTTTGGTTTTATTAATCGTGTATAAATGGATAATGTTGTATTTTATATTTGATATTTTAATATTCTTTTATAAACAATATATCTATTTTAAAACAGATTTTCCATACTGAAACCTTGTCTTTTAGAAATTTTCATATTGAAGAAATGAGTTCACCAACCAATCTCTTATCACTTCATACTGAACTTTTATAGATTATAATTGTTAAGAAATGATCGGAAGAATACCATCCCAATGCAAACTTATGTCAGTCCTGCAAACAAATCCATCAGGTGTTGAACCGGCCAAACATCCTCTGTATCTACCAAGGAGACAATTTTGTTTATTACCGTATTAAAAATTCCCAATTTGAAGAATATATGAAAATAGGAAAGTATCAAAAAGGTCTTTATATATGTCTCTCTTTGGATGATAACTACCAAGCTTTAGGTAAGTTTCTTGAAGCTACTATGGAAGGTGACCATCGAGCGACCTACCTGTTCCAAGTCCTGAGTTTTAGTATGTATAGGGAACTCTAAAATGTCAATATTTTCAAGCATGATTTGGTACAAGGGATTTATAGGAATCAATTCCACTCTGAAATCTCCAACCTTCACACCTCTCATGCCTCTCTATGGAAGTTTGAGTGCCTTATGCACAAGTTTGACCCTAGCTATTCAAAGTGTATCTGGACTTAGGAAATAGAGGAGCTGAATACTTCCCTAGGCATCCACCTAAGGTCGTCAGCACCCTACCCTTGATGGTGGTCCTGGTGAAGGCACCTCAAGAGTGATGTGTGACTGGTTTTACTAGTGGGTTGTGTATAAATATTTTAGAATTGTGAGGATGCAATTCATTGAATGGGGGATAATGCGATGCCCAAAAATTATTCCTTATGTAATAACAATATTGTTTGGTTTTTCCTCTTTCCCATGCTATCTAAAACAATACATATAAACCTAAGACTTTATTTATTTAATAAACATTGAAATTATTACATTGTTTCAGGACTAAAATAATCCAACTAACCAAAAATACCCACCAAAAGTCCTATTATAATTACAGGGAGACCACCCAATACAACAAAGAACCCAAGAAAATAGTAGGGGTCCTTTGGATCCATCATAATGAACATCAGTATAGCCAGATCCACTGAATCCACACGAAGAATTGGTGGAATGATGTGAACCATCTTCGCCAAGACATTTTGAATATGGAACACCCTAATTCATGCTTTTATAAGACCCTAAATCAATCTGACCATTTCCTCCTTTAGGTAACCATTGGAGATGCATACGACCATTGTTTTCCTTTTAGGGTAGTTAGAATTTAAAATAAAGTGACCGTTAGTATTTTGTTATACCAAAATAAATTTAAGTGAAGAATTTAAGATATATTGTATAAATTTTCATAAAACCTATATAACTACCTTTAGAATTTTTATTGTTTTGATACGTTTCACATATCTTAAGTTTCATCTTTGACATCATGGTTATTAATTTAGAAGCGTATTTTATAAAACGTAGTATGATTTCAAACTTAGGTATGTATTTCAAATACTTCTAAAATGTTTCAAATGCTTTAAATGTTTTATGATGATACTTTAAAGATTATATAAATTAATAGTATTCGATTTTATAATTCAAATTTCTATGGCTATATTAAAATTTCCTTTTAAACAAAAGAAATAATGTTCTTACTAAATATTTTAAGCATCTTTAATGTTTTAAGTATTTTTGCACTTCTACCTCTCATAATGTTAAATTAAGAAGTGGTCATGTTTTATGAAATTATGTTCTTGTTTATAATCTTATGTATAGTAAAAATAAATTTTACTTTTCAAAAAAATGGGTGAGTACCCCACCTAGATGAGGGACACCTTTTAGGTAGCCACTCAAGGAATTGGTGGGCATCTCACCCACATCCCCTGGAAATTGGATCAGGGTGGTGCACACACATGGTGCGTGCTAAGCCAAGCACACATGGGGCATAGTAAGCCCTAAGTGCGCACATGCGTTCATGTGTGTGAGGGAACCAGAGCAGGATATTGCGCTGGGTGACACATCAGTAGTGGTGGGCACTGAGCGCGCCTGAAGAACCTGGTACGAGGTGGTACTAGAAGGGGGGAGGGAGTAATTTGAGCTCTGTTCAGGATCTACGGGCTTATAAGGAAGCTTAGAAAGCCTCCCCGATTCGATGTGGGTTGGATTTTTTAGGGAGAAACGTGATCTGGACTGTCAAATCTCACCACGTGGAACTGGATCCATCCAATAAATCCAACCATAGAATCTACGCAGTCGTGGATTAACCTATACATTTTATTAGCCATCTGATCCATCATGATCTAATATGGACCGTCCATCTATTTTTAAATCACCGCGTCACCCAGAGCTGTCTGATCCGATCCACATCAGATCTTAATGTTTATTTTCTTTTTAAACTCGCGGACGCACCTCAGGCATCAGATCTGGGCACGATCTATTCCTGAACGCCCATTTTGTTTCCCGGTTTTTTCATACCCACGTCTTCTTCTCCCTCCCACATGCACTGAACCATTATCCTCACTTCCATCCTTTCTTCATTTTTTCCACACCCGTGACTATATGGCCCTTCATTTCACTCATTTTCCACAAAGACCGACACCCTTGGTATTATTTTAAAATAATGGATCCCAGTTTTCCATGCAATCGGTATTAGAAATATATTATATGTAATTTATATATACAACTCTTCTATACCCAAACACAACAGGTTCTCCTCTCTCTAGCACCTCTATCAAGCTATCTCAAACCTCTCCTTCTCCTCCTTCGAACCAAGTAAGGGTTTAATATATCTTGTCTTTATTGTGAAAGACCTATTATACACTTTGTATATTAGGTTATATATGTATATATAATCACACAGTTTTAGATAAACCTCTATTATGACCGACTTTAAGACTCCTGAAAATTGAGTTTCAAAGTTTGAGTAGTGTTTCAAAATGTATGGAATTATATTTTCTTTACAAAAATCTTATATATATATATATTGGTATAAACGGTCATATATATATATATAGTCATATAGTTTAGATAACTTACCTTTTGAACAAGTTTTAAGTCTTTTAACATTGAACTTCAATGTACAATTGATGTTTTTGAAAAAAAATGTGGTAATTAAGGGTTATAACAGTTTCATTTTTAAAACCTATACATATATATATATATATTGTGAGTATATATATTTACTTATGTTCAATATGTAACATACCATCTTTTTCATAAGTCTTTATAATGCTGCAAACATACTAGTCTTATACATGTTATGTATTCAATGTTTTTTTGTTTAATTGGACTATATATAGATATATATACGGTTATATATATGTATAACTTTGGGTTTTAATAATAAACTAATTAAGTTTTTATAAATTTTTTTTTGGTTATTTAATTATGTTTGTGAGATGTACAATGTTCACTATGATTTATTAAACCATGTGTTGGTTGAGAGGATTTCGTGTGTACTCCTTGTGTTTAGGTAGTTCATGTAATTTTATTTTAACCCACATTTATACAAGAACAATAGTCACCCTAGTGTATGAACTCCATTTTTTGTAAGGATGAAATAATATTTTATACATATAAAGGCTAAGCACTTGTAGAAAAATAGGTTTAAATGTATTTTTATGAATGCATGCTTCACATGAAATAATTGTTTTATAAAATACTTGAATCTACCACAATAAATGTTTTCAATCATTATGTTTTGTTTTGTTAAATATATCCATTTATCAGCATGTGTTTAAATATAAATGAAAATTATCCTAATTTAAAAATTATGAATTTTGGAATATAAAATATTTACTTTCATAATAAAGATTTTAGGGGTTATAATTTTATGTGACAAACCTGTTGTTTATGTGTTTTAGTTATTGTCACATGTGCTATAATCAACCTAGCATACTTTTCATTTATCTCTATATCCATGTAGTTGTTATTATTGTAATTAACACTTATTTGCTTGAATCACTTTGTATATGTAAATGCTAAAGAATGTAATGAAACACAAATGTCCTTTTATGGAATTAAGAAATAAATTATTAAAAGTGGTATGGGACACTTTGAATAATATGAAATGAGAAATTAATTATTCAAAGTGTCATGGGACACTTTGAATAATATAAAATGGAAATTAAATTATTCAAAGTGGTATGGTACACTTTGAATAATATGAAATAAGAAACCAAGTATTATGTGACACTTTGAATGATAAGTAATGAGTAATTAAAAAAATAAAAGTGGTATGAGAACTTGGATTTAAAGAAATGAGGAATTCATTGGACTTATTATGTGATGGGTGGGGCCCGCTATAGCCCCTCTATGCAATGATAGGTCTTATGAGACAAACTAGACGTGGAATTTGCTGAGGCCTTTCACAAATTTGATTTATGGTCTTAGCACGAGGCCTTAACACAAAGTTTATGGTCTTGGCACGAGACCTTGACACAATTCGACATATACACTTAACGCATTATGACTATGAAATTTAACTAACCTAGTAGATATTCGACTAGTTTAATATTCCTGGTTAACGATATAATATTTATGAGAATCAGATGAAGTAAATGCTTATGACATAATGTTTGTTCAGCACTCAGATTTTTATTATCCAGTTTTTGTTTCACAGTTAATATGGGAAGGAATTGAAAGTATTATTTTATACACAACTCTGATCATTTATTACTCTCATTTGTAAATTTGGTACTTAAAATCTTGCATGTCACACCTATTAAAGTTAGAATGAATCTTACTTTATATGTTTCACACCCTATATTTTTTATTAGAATGCTTTTGTTTAGAATAGGTTTTATTGTAAACTTGTTAGTATCCATTGAAGTTTTCACTCATAATTCTTGGAAAAATTTTATGTTATGATTCATATATTGCATCTTTCCTTACAAAAATGTTTTATGATTAATTTTAAAGGAATGTTTTCAAGAGATTTTAATTGAACCATTATTTTATTTTAAAACCTCTTACTGGGAATTCGTATGCTCACCCTACCTTTTAACTTAAATTTTATAGGTTTAGAAGATTTGAGTTACACTATTTGGTGGAAGCATTGTGGAGACTCTTTCTCTTTGAGTTTTTGAAGATTTTTAATAATTCTATCTGATTCTCCTAGACTAAAACCAAAAATATCCTCTTTAGTAGAACATGTTGTGTAATTATTTAGCTTCTATTTCATAAAAAAAATTACACACCATGTTTTATGTAAACCACACCATCTCCAGGGAAGTTTGGGGCCGGGGCATGATAGTACCCACCAATTAACACACACACACACACAGATATATATTAATTATATCTCATTCAATCACACCATTGAAATCGGAGGTACCAATCAAAGAGGCTTCCTTCTGACACCCAAACTACCAGAATGCACATATGTTATAACTATACCAGAACCAATGATATTATTATGGAACTATATGATATTATCTCTAAATGAACTACTATCAGAATATAACTTAGTATCTAGGTGTGACTCTGAGACAAAGTAACAATACAGGGACTTGAAACGTACCTCACAACAATTTATGTGGAATGATATATGAAAATTTATCTAGAATATCCCCATGGATGATCTTTTTAAGATGTATCATTAACATCAGTATATATTCATTTTCTTGGGATATGCTATGTTTGATTACTAATACATCCACACTACTATGAAATAGATTATCCGTGCATGAGAGTAGGATAAAATTCACCAATTATATCTCTCTAAGGTGTAATAAATATTATATTATGATAATATTTGAGCCATGGAACTTTAAGAAATATCTCACTATATAGATATTGTGATGGTGAAAGAATGTTTAGATGATGAGAAGGAAGCTATAGACTGATAAAGGGTGATAAGACTATAGAGGCATAAGTTTCCACAAAAGAAGAGAGATTACTCCCTACAAACGATGGTGAAGTTGAGGAACTAGATGTAATTTAAAATAGTCTCAATAAATCCCAAATATCAATTGACCAACATTGAGCCTCTATTGATAGTATTTTTTGTATATCATGTCACTATTTTATGAATATAGACTCTATATTTTGTATGTTTCTCTTCCATGTTTTTTTGGAATGATAATAATTATTTAATTTTGAAAAACTGAAAACTCTATTTCGTATCAATAATTTATTCATGATAATTTTTGAAACTCATGAGGATTAATATCAAGAATAATTAAATCCACTTTAACATTGTATGAAGATGGATGTAGTTGATCATATTTGATCAATGATTAAATATGAGGTAATGACTAATCCTGAAAACATATACCCTAGGAAAAATATAAGAGATCTAAGTATGGTGGAATATGTACCATTATCATAATACATTTATGATTTGAAGGATTATGGGACGTGGTATCTTCAAGAACATGCATAGTTTGATAGATATAGGTATAACATATATAGAAACATATAAACCATCACTATAGGATAATGGTATATAATATGGATATTAAATATGGTATCCTTCTAGATGTGTGTTCTCAGATGAATATATGTGGGTTAGATAGAATGACATATGGGCCATCACCATATGCAAGAGTTAATCCATTCAAATATAAAAGGTGAGTAAATAAATATAATGAAAATAATTAAGGGTAGAATTTTTAATGAGGATTTGAATATTTAAGAGGGCTTAAACACCCTTATATTACGCCTTTATGCATTTCAGAAAAAGTGCATCAAAAAATATATAGAAGAAAAATAAGAGTTTCCTAATTTTTTGTAGGTTGAGGGTCATAGTAAAAGGGGATTGTCTATTTCTAAGATCATAAGGTTGATCCCACATGCTTTATATCCCATCCTTTATACCTAAGTTTTTCTTAAGCCTTAGTTGGAGGAGGCTTAGTGGGTAGCAACCTGACATTTCTCCATCCCCAGTTCAAGGGTTTTCAACTTCATGAGTACAATTTCTCTTCTCTCTGTCAATTTAAGGATTTTATTTTCCAAAAAATGATGGGTGTAGTTTAGTATAAGGCCCCAGCCTTAAACCTTACTTAATCTTGAGTTATTACAAGATTAAACATTGAGGATCTTTTTAGGTTTAGAGTTTTAGAGAATTAGATCATGAAACTTGCATTACATTCCACATTTAAACCAAGTGGTTACATAAAAGATAGTATTCATTCTTCACATCAACGGAAACATATTTAAAATAAAACATGGATTCTTTCTTGACACATCCTTGACACTATCATCACATCATGTACCTTTCCCTTGACCTGTGAAAAACATTTCAAAAACATGGGATGAGCATAAAAAGCTCAGTAAGGGTTATAAAAATATGGAAAGGAAACATGAGTTCATATATACATAAGAATGAAATCATACTTTACCCATAAAACATAGGCACTTTAACATACCTCATCAAACCATGAATAAATCATATAAATCATAAGACATAAAGGTAACTTGAGGCATTCATAACATTCTTATGTAGGGAGTAACCCTCTTGGTTACGTTTTGAATACCCATCACAGTATATTCCCTAAATCTCTTCGGATAAACCTTAACGTTTCACTCCTTCGTGTTACCCAATGCATTGGAGAGCTATATCGGGCTCACCCACCCTTAGTTTATCACGGAACCACCCGTCTTCATAATAATGCCCAAGAACCTCAACATAATCGTATCACATAAAACATGCATAAAGGAAACATAACATTTCCACATTTCAATCACAAGATATCAATACAACACATTGATATAATAACATTATGAAAACCATTTTCAATACCAAAATAAAAGAAAAGTAAAACATGATATTTATTTTTCCTTTAAAAAGAAGATATGGCTTGTAGAGGAAGCCGAAACTGAAATAATGGTCAGGGCGGTGGAGAAGTCATTGTCGCCGCATACGTAGGACAAAAACATTCCCTTTTTTCGTTTAGTAAAAAGATTCATATAAAAAAGATTCCTTTTGGATAAACTTAAAAGTCAAAGGGGTTTATACACCGTATAAAAGAAGGTTGTGTATAAAACAAAATATGCCTTAATGAAAGGAGATTGAGACGAAGTCCCATACAAAGACAGTATCCTTGGTTTAAGGATAAATCAATTACATAATTATGTGTGACAAACGAATACACCAAATATAAGTGGATATTAAATGTAAAATAATAAAAGTTCATTCACACATATTCAAAGGATGACATATTCAATAACTACATGTTGAACCCAAAGAAATCGAAATTGGGTTAAGAAGTTCCCTTGACAGCCTGACGGCGTCACATCAAAATGAGTTGATGAGAGATAAAAAAGGGTATCTCATCACTTAGACATAAAATTTACATCAATAAGGATATATTAGAACATATCCCAACATAACAATATGTAAATTAAAAGACCCAACAAAAGAAGTCTTTTAAAAAGTGGAGGGTGAAAGGTTCCCTTACCGACATGGGTATCTTTCGAAACATACACCTCGTGAAAGAAGGACAATACCACATTGATGTAAATACTCATAAAAGAAAGTTTATTAAACAATGAGTAAAATAATGGGAAGTACATACACCACTCAAAGGAAATTGTGGAAAATGTAGCATAAATCTCACGGGAATAAAAGTGAGATGAAAAATCTCTTACGAAAACTCGGCAGCCTAACGGCGCCACTTAAAACTTCCAAAATGGATTGATGAGAGGGAATAGGATCTCTAATTAAATCAACATAAAGTTTACAGAAAGAGGAATATAAATGAACATCCCCCAACATAACAAAGAGGAGATTAAAAGAAGTGACATAAAGGAGAGTACTTAAAAAAGAAAGAGAGAGGTTAGATCTCTTACGAAAATTCGGCAGCCTAATGGTGCCACTCAAAACATCCAAAATGGATTGATGAGAGAGAATAGGGTCTCTCATCATATTTACATAAAAATTACAGTAAGAATAATATAAAAGAACATCCCAATCACAAGAAATACGAGCTTTAAAGTAATGACATAAAAGAGTGTACTTAAAAAGAAAGAGAGGAGTAGGATCCCTTACCTCAAGTCCAACTTGTCTTGTTCGTTTCTTTATATTCCTGAATAATAAACTTTGTTCAATTAATAATTGCCTAATTACCTCCTTTAGAGATTATTATTCAGTTCATATCACATATTATAATGTTATAATAATTGTTTAATAATGTTAGTTCATATCAGATGTTTTTGCCGATATTTGGTACAAGAGTCAAAAATGAACTTGTTTGAAAAAAGATTTCCCATGTAGTTATAAGTAAATAATTTCCAGAATAGTATTAATGATTAAAATATCATATATATCCAGTAAATATTCATTTTATACTATTCCATATCATTTAAAAAAAACGAAAAGCACCGTTCATGGAGACGGTAGGCCGTACGTACGAATGAACGCTACTTTCATTTTTTTTGTCATGTTAATGGAATTAAAAAAATGAGAGAGATATATATATATGTTATAATTACAGAATGATATACATAATTTAGATGTAATATATTACATATATATCCATTATATATATGTACTTATAATATTACATAACATTGTGAGATAAGAAATGAAATGTACCGTTCATGGAGACGGTAAGACGTACGTACGCATGAACGCTACTTCCATTTCTATTTCATTTTTAATGGAATTAAAACATAATGATACATAATAGTATTTTAATTACAGTATGGTATCATACATAATATCATTAAATATATCCTTTATACGTACCGCATATGGTATTAACGAATCAAATCACTTTGAGGGGGCGGTAGTCCGCACTTCCTTAAATGAAGATATCATGTTTACCCATAATGGAAACCATAAAGGTATGCCCAAAATGAAAAATACAGAAGCTTAAGGAAAACATAAACATATTATATATCATATATAAATATAGTGTCATCTTAATGGCCACCTTTGAAGGTGTTAAAAGGATGTTGAACAATCATCGTTTCGGGAGGCAGAAATTCGCCATCCACGGAAACGGTATGTTCTTTAACCATTAGATATAGGTGTGTGTAAGTGTAGCTTGAATATTTATTATAACAAAATCCTAGTATATTGAGGATACTGGAGTTTTTACAAAAGAAAAGAATAAAAAGAGTTTAGGGGGTTGGAGAAGCAAAATAAAACAAAAGGACTCAAGTGAAGACATTACCTTAAAATCGGGTAACTCCCTTTGGTTTGAGCTCAAAGGCTTCCTTGGGAAGACTTATGACCCAAATGAGGCCTCAAGAAGTTATAGAGGGAAGTGGAGAGCCAAAATGGGCAGGGTTTGGCCGATCCAAATTCTTTGGGAGTGTGGGTAAGGAGGTAGAGGTGGGGGCCTTTTTTAAGAGGAGAGGAGGGGCACTCTTGGAAGGTAAAGAAAAGTCACTTTATTTTAAAATGGTATTCGGATTTAAGAGGTCCCACATTGATGTGTTTCGAGGATAAGGGTTAGAAATACACTCATCCAATAGGTTTTGGACATGTGTAGGTCTTAGATATTACATTATCTTTCCATTTTATTTAAATCGTTAAATAATGATGTCATCGTCGCATCATCATGATGTCATAAATAATTTAATATATTTAATCTCTAAAAATTATAAAAAAATACTATGATGTAGGAAATATTTTTATCTTTCCAATGAATATTTATAGTAAAAAATACGATCTTTATAACCCTGTGTAAAAATTGGTTTAGTAACACATTTCATGTTTGTCTCATTTTTACTTTAACTTTAAATAAAAAGATATTAATGTCATTTTCCAACCAAAGTGGCTTCATGGGGTCCCCAAGTTGACCCATGTGTTGTCTTGGTCTCCCATGACACATCCAATGAGGTTAGGACATGTTTCAAGTTCATTTCATATTATTAAAACATTATTTTTACCTTAAACTACACTAATTACCTCTAATCACGATTAAAAACTTAATAAGTAACTATTCACCGAAAAATTATTTTTATCCCATTGAGCCACATTTTAATTATTAATGAAAACCATGTATGTTGGATTTTTGAAATTCAAAACACAAATATGGAAAAATTTTATTTAAACAGAAAAATTAGTTTTTATAAATACCACTTAGTGGTTTCACTATTCATCAAAATTGAAGTTTTTCAGAAAAATCCCAAAAAGTCACCCTAAGCTATATTTGATATTAAGAATTCAAAAATTATGTCTATTTTACAAAATTCAAATCATATAAGTCACATTAATTAATTTAATAATTAATTTCCGCTGTCAGAGCAAATAGCGTGTTTTTATGAAACAATATGTATCAAAAGATTGACACTAGTTTAAGTCTGATTTCAAAGTTAAAATAATTCCAACGACCACTATTGGATTTAATGGTAAATATATATTCTAATTTCACTTTAAAACCAATTCAAAAGATTATATAATCATATAAATAAATTAGATTAAAAAGTGGTTTTGAATTAAAATACAACATTTTAAACTATTCATTAAAAAATGAACTTTATCAGAAAGATACCAAAAATTTACACAAAGTAAATTTTGATGTCCCCATTCTTAAGAAGAGTTTTATTTGGTCCAAAAGGATTTATAAGAGTGAACAAAACTATATTTAATGACGGTTCTCCATCAAAAGGCGATAAGTGAACCTTTAGTGAAAACTAGGGCATATACACCTAAAATTGAATTCTTTCCGTATTTTATGCCTTTATCTTTTATTGGATAAATGTAAAAACATTTAAAAACATATATAATCATATTTTAGTTATTTATATCCATTCCCGCCAATACAACGGCTACATGTTAACTACCATTTAAAAAAATATTATTTTATTATTAGAGTCCAACGTAAGATTCCCAAGAAACTCGTTGTTGCGTGTTGGGTACGCCATCGAGCATTGAGTCCCCTTTAAAGTCATATTAATATTTTATTCACAAATATGGATAAATATGAAAATGTCTTATTCTTTATTTACCTGGGGTGTTACATCCTTCCCCCCTTTTGGGAATTGCGTCCTCGCAATTTTTAAAATTGAGCTTTGGAACATCCTTGAAAGTCCCACATCAGAACAAGAGTTGGTAAAACAATCACTTTAAAATAAAGGAAGATAAGTACAGAGGTCACCCGAGTTAACCCATATGTAGAAAAACATGGACATGGACGAAAGAGCAATGAGTCATGTTCTTGAGGGAGAGTGATAGTAAACATGTTTAGGAGAAAGTTAACCACAAGAAAATCACAAACTTGTGATGGGTTAAACGGTATTCGATTCCCCAGTAGGAAAAGTTAATAGACAACATTTTTGTTTTAAGTTTCTTTTTATTGAGGAATTTATTCATAGGGAAACATAATCACTTATCATGTTGACTTTCAACTTTTACACAAACTCATATTTTCTCCAAAAGACGAGTATTTAGGAAGACTTGTTCACATTAAGAGTACTATAATCAACTTCTAGAGAATCAACTAATCCACCAAAGAGAACTATATACTTCCCATGTCTTTAGGCTTTAACCAAAACCAAAACAAAAAAGGTTAGTACAAGGTCAGATAATCCAGAAAATGATAACCCTTTAAAAAGAAAATCTATGCATAATCTCCAAAATTTGTCCAACAAAACCCAAAGTTTAACGAGAACCATCTGATAAAAAATTTGTCCATAAAATTCTTCAAAGTAAACCAATCTAAGATTTAAACCCAAATATTTGAAGGATTTAGTCACATAGTCTTCCAAGTTAAATCATAACATTTATCTCCAAACAAAATCATTTTCTCCTAAAGTCTCGTATTAAAAAGTAATTAACCTAATCACATATCCTCCATGATAGGTTAATCATGTTCATAAATAACCCAAAATCAACTTACTCTTAATTCATAAAATCATAGAACTAAAAAGAATCAGTCAAACTAACCAGGGACTTCACGTAGTCCAGTGGTAGGCAATAAATACCAGTCGCACTTTGGTTGTGGGTTCGATTCCCGCAGCTTTGTCCGACGCGACAGGTAGTCACACGGTCTGCGTGTTGTCCTTTTTCCAAAACAATATAATTCTTAAAAAATTCCCCAAAATGAGATAAAATCTTCAAAAATAATCATAACATATTTTATCCTCAAGTTTATCTCATGCCCTTCATTTTCCATCATATCATAGAGTAACCCATAATTACCTCAAAAGTAAGGATTATATAAACTCTAATGGTTACCTTTATAATTATTACCCGAACTTCCACATTGATTGGTCATCTCGTACATGATGCATTACAGAAATTACCAAGGTTCAAGTGGTTGATCATGACTCCTTGATATTTGGTTTAGAACAACCATGGGTTTCCTCATTGAATCCTCCATTTTATCTAGTATCTTAATCATAGGACCACCACAGTTTCCTTTAAACCTATTGTCTATTTGGTGCCTTCTAGATCCATCCATTCACTAAAAACAGAAAAGTCAGTGTGAGTATATCAACAAAACCATCATGTACTAATGAGGAAGATAAACACTAAGATATACTTACGCATTCACTTTATCTAAAACTAGGACTCTTTCTGAAATCCTAACCATTATGGTAATGTCACTTATGCTTAAAGAATACCCTAACCTCTAAAGTTATCTAAACCGACCTCTGATACCAACTATAAGGCCCTAGCCTTAAACCTTACTTAATCTTGAGTTATTACAAGATTACACATTGAGGATCTTTTTAGGTTTAGAGTTTTAGAGAATTAGATCATGAAACTTGCATTACATTCCACATTTAAACCAAGTGGTTACATAAAAGACAGTATTCATTCTTCCCATCAACGAAAACATATTTAAAATAAAACATGGAATCTTTCTTGACACATCCTTGACACTATCATCACATCATGTACCTTTCCCTTGACCTGTGAAAAACACTTCAAAAACATGGGATTAGCATAAAAATCTCAGTAAGGGTTATAAAAATATGGAAAGGAAACATGAGTTCATATATACATAAGAATTAAATCATACTTTACCCATAAAACATAGGCACTTTAACATACCTCATAAAACCATGAATAAATCATAGAAATCATAAGACATAAAGGTAACTTGAGGCATTCATAACATTCTTATGTAGGGAGTAACCCTCTTGGTTACGTTTGGAATACCCATCACAGTATATTCCCTAAATCTCTTCGGAGAAACCTTAACGTTTCACTCCTTCGTGTTACACAATGCATTGGAGAGCTATATCGGGCTCACCCGCCCTTAGTTTATCACGGAACCACCCGTCTTCATAATAATGCCCAAGAACCTCAACATAATCGTATCACATAAAACATGCATAAAGGAAACATAACATTTCCACCTTTCAATCACAAGATATCAATACAACACATTGATATAATAACATTATGAAAACCATTTTCAATACCAAAATAAAAGAAAAGTAAAACATGGTATTTATTTTTCTTTTAAAAAGAAGATATGGCTTGTAGAGGAAGCCGAAACTGAAATAATGGTCACGGCGGCAGAGAAGTCGTTGTCGCCGCATACGTAGGACAAAAACATTCCCTTTTGTCGTTTAGTAAAACGCTTCATATAAAAAAGATTCCTTTTGGATAAACTTAAAAGTCAAAGGGGTTTATACACCGTATAAAAGAAGGTTGTGTATAAAACAAAATATGCCTCAATGAAAGGAGATTGAGACGAAGTCCCATACAAAGACGGTATCCTTGGTTTAAGGATAAATCAATTACATAATTATGTGTGAAAAACGAATACACCAAATATAAGTGGATATTAAGTGTAAAATAATCAAAGGTCATTCACACATATTCAAAGGATGACATATTCAATAACTACATGTTGAACCCAAAGAAATCGAAATTGGGTTAAGAAGTTCCCTTGACAGCCTAACGGCGTCACATCAAAATGAGTTGATGAGAGATAAAAAAGGGTATCTCATCACTTGGACATAAAATTTACATCAATAAGTATATATTAGAACATATCCCAACATAACAATATGTAAATTAAAAGACCCAACAAAAGAAGTCTTTTAAAAAGAGGAGGGTGAAAGGTTCCCTTTCCGACATGGGTATCTTTCGAAACATACACCTCGTGAAAGAAGGACAATACAACATTGATGTAAATACTCATAAAAGAAATTATATTACACAATGAGTAAAATAATGGGAAGTACATACACCAATCAAAGGAAATTTTGGCAAATGTATCATAAATCTCACGGGAATAAAAGTGAGATGAAAAATCTCTTACGAAAACTTGGCAGCCTAACGGCGCCACTTAAAACTTCCAAAATGGATTGATGAGAGGGAATAGGATCTCTCATTAAATCAACATAAAGTTTACAGAAAGAGGAATATAAAAGAACATCCCCCAAAATAACAAAGAGGAGCTTAAAAGAAGTGACATAAAGGAGAGTACTTAAAAAAGAAAGAGAGAGGTTAGATCTCTTATGAAAATTCGGCAGCCCAACGACGCCACTCAAAACATCCAAAATGGATTGATGAGAGAGAATAGGGTCTCTCATCATATGTACATAAAAATTACAGTAATATTAATATAAAATAACATCCCAATCACAAGAAATATGAGCTTTAAAGGAATGACATAAAAGAGTGTACTTAAAAAGAAAGAGAGGTGTAGGATCCCTTACCTCAAGTCCAACTTGTCTTGTTCGTTTCTTTATATTCCTGAATAATAAACTTTGGTCAATTAATAATTGCCTAAGTACCTCATTTAGAGATTATTATTCAGTTTATATCACATATTATAATGTTATAATAATTGTTTAATAATGTTAGTTCATATCAGACGTTTTTGCCGATGTTTGGTACATGAGTCAAAAATAAACTTGTTTGAAAAAAGATTGCCCATGTAGTTATAAGTAAATAATTTCCAGAATATTATTAATGATTAAAATATCATATATATCCATTAAATATTCATTTTATACTATTCCATATCATTTGAAAAAAAAAACGAAAATCACCGTTCATGGAGACGGTAGGTCGTATGTACGAATGAACGCTACTTTCATTTTTTTGTCATATTAATGGAATTAAAAAAATGAGAGAGATATATATATGTTATAATTCCAGAATGATATCCATAATTTATATGTAATATATTACATATATATCCATTATATATATGTACTTATAATATTACATAACATCGTGAGATAAGAAATGAAATGTACCGTTCATGGAGATGGTAAGCCGTACGTACGCATGAACGCTACTTCCATTTCTATTTCATATTTAATGGAATTAAAACATAATGATACATAATAGTATTTTAATTCCAGTATGGTATCATACATAATATCATTAAATATATCCTTTATACGTACCGCATATGGTATTAACGAATCAAATCACTTTGAGGGGGCGGTAGTCCGCACTTCCTTAAATGAAGATATCGCGTTTACCCATAATGGAAACCATAAAGGTATGCCCAAAATGAAAAAATACAGAAGCTTAAGGAAAACATAAACATATTATATATCATATATAAATATAGTGTCATCTTAATGGCCACCTTTGAAGGTGTTAAAAGGATGTTGAACAATCATCGTTTCGGGAGGCAGAAATTTTCCATCCACGGAAATGGTATGTTCTTTAACCATTAGATATAGGTGTGTGTAAGTGTAGCTCAAATATTTCTTATAAACACATCCTAGTATATTGAGGATACTGGAGTTGTTACAAAAGAAAAGAATAAAAAGAGTTTAGGGGGTTGGAGAAGCAAAATAAAATAAAAGGACTCAAGTGAAGACATTACCTTAAAATCGGGTAACTCCCTTTGGTTTGAGCTCAAAGGCTTACTTGGGAAGACTTCTGACCACAATTAGGCCTCAAGGAGTTAGAGAGGGAAGTGTAGAGACAAAATGGGCAGGGGTTGGCCGAGCCAAATGCTTTGGTAGTGTGGGTAAGGAGGTGGAGGTGGGGGCCTTTTTTAAGAGGAGAGGAGGGGCACTCTTGGAAGGTAAAGAAAAGTCACTTTATTTTAAAATGGTATTAGGATTTAAGAGGCCCAACATTGATGTGTTTCTAGTATAAGGTGATAAGGGTTCTAAATACACTCATGCAATAGGTTTTGGACATGTTTAGGTCTTAGATATTACATTATATTTCCATTTTATTTAAATCGTTAAATAATGAGGTCATCGTCGCATCATCATGATGTCATAATAAATTTAATATATTTAATCTCTAAAAATTATAAAAAAATACTATGATGTAGGAAATATTTTTATCTTTCCAATGAATATTTATAGTCAAAAATCCGATCTTTATAACCCCGTGTAAAAATTGGTTTAGTAAAACATTTCATGTTTGTCTCATTTTTACTTTAACTTTAAATAAAAAGATATTAATGTCATTTTCCAACGAAAGTGGCTTCATGGGGTCCCCAAGTTGACCCATGTGTTGTCTTGGTCTCCCATGACACATCCAATGAGGTTAGGACATGTGTCAAGTTCGTTTCATATTATTAAAACATCATTTTTACCTTAAACTACACTAATTACCTCTAATCACGATTAAAAACTTAATAAGTAACTATTCACCAAAAAATTATTTTCATCCCATTGAACCACATTTTACTTCTTAATGAAAACCATGTATGTCGGATTTTTGAAATTCAAAACACAAATATGGAAAAATTTTATTTAAACAGAAAAATCAGTTTTTATAAGTACCACTTAGTGGTTTCACTATTCATCAAAATTGAAGTTTTTCAGAAAAATCCCAAAAAGTCACCCTAAGCTATATTTGATATTAAGAATTCAAAAATTATGTCTATTTTACAAAATTCAAATCATATAAGTCACATTAATTAATTTAATAATTAATTCCCGCTGTCAGAGCAAATAGCGTGTTTTTATGAAACAATATGTATTAAAAGATTGACACTAGTTTAAGTCTGATTTCAAAGTGAAAATAATTCCAATGACCACTATTGGATTTAATGGTAAATATATATTCTAATTTCACTTTAAAACCAATTCAAAATATGATCTAATCATATAAATTAATTATATTAAAAAGAGGTTTTGAATTAAAATAAAACATTTTACACTATTCATTAAAAAATGAACTTTATCAGAAAGATACCAAAAATTTACACAAAGTAAATTTTGATGTCCCAATTCTTAAGAAGAGTTTTATTTGGTCCAAAAGGATTTATAAGAGTGAACAAAACTATATTTAATGACGGTTCTCCATCAAAAGGTGATAAGTGAACCTTTAGTGAAAACTAGTGCATATACGCCTAAAATTGAATTCTTTCTGTATTTTATGCCTTTATCTTTTATTGGATAAATGTAAAAACATTTAAAAACATATATAATCATATTTTAGTTATTTCTATCCATTCCCGCCAATACAACGGCTACATGTTAACTACCATTTAAAAAAATATTATTTTATTATTAGAGTCCAACATAAGATTCCCAAGAAACTCGTTGTTTCATGTTGGGTACGCCATCGAGCATAGCGTCCCCTTTAAAGTCATATTAATATTTTATTCACAAATATGGACAAATATGAAAATTTCATATTCTTTATTTACCTGGGGTGCTACATTTAGAATCATACAAATTTGAATAAAATTCACGTTATTATAATAAGAAACAAAGATAATATAAATCTGATGTGAAGATGTTACAAATTAAATGAACATAGGTAGCCTCAGGGTTAGGTTCATGTAATTTGTGGTCAAGATAGTCAAAAAATAATAATGAGGTTTATGGTCAAAAATATTTGACCAAAATATGATGGATAAGGTTGTGTGTCTGATATGGAGGCAAGGTTAAACTAAAGTGAATGTCTGAGGGCCTTCACCTATATATAAATCCTCAAAAAATATGTGCACATAGTTTAATGTTATAGTTATTAGTCTGTTATGTCATGTAGATTAGACTCATATGTCAAGGATCTTTTAAGGTGTATATATAGATCATTTTACTATTTCTATGAAAATAAGTATGATATACGAATGTGTAACATTGAGGTTTATTGTATTGAGAAATTATGGGATAGAATATCCATAGAAGGAATGAATATTGAACACATTTTAATTATTGGTTCCAATGTGATACTTGAAGGGTGTACAGAGATTTGATGATCATCTCCCTTGTATGAAATATTCATCTTAGTTAATAGTGTAAAATATTGAAACATGAGTATCGTTACGAAGTGGAGGCAAACCTTGGAGATAAATTCACTCATTATTAATAGAAATGAATGGATTGTGATGATTCAAATTCTTGAGGGATGAAGTAGGATTATTGTTTGAAGGATATATAAAAATGGATCAAGCACCATAAGGTTACAACACAATGTACATAACACAATTTGTGGTGAACAAATATAACATGAAATTACTCTTTCCTATATGGATGAAAAAAGACATGGGGTTTTCCCTAACTTTATGTAGGGCTGGTGGTGTGATGAGAATATAATATATTTTTCATGGGATATATGGTGGATCAAATAAGAATTACAACTTCTTTTGTCTATGCTCAAACTTTTTACTATGTCCTGAAATAAGATAACTTAGAAATAAAGGAATTTAATTTTTATTAACCGTCTATTTATAGGTTTTTGACTTGATAATACTTTCATTTCTCTTTCATTTTATGTTTATTGGTCTTGCAATTTGGATTGTAAATGGATTATGTTTACGATCTTACAAATCTGACCAAAATATTTTGGGGTTTGAGGTTCTATAGAACTACAAAAAAGGTGAGATAGTCCATTTAATGAGAGAAAAGAAAAACATGACGTGAATGAAAGATCCCAATACTAGTATAGACTGGATCATTGGGTGGTTCACACAATTTAACATTGGGATCATTGGTTTATAAAATAGAGGTTTCCTATGTAGTAGTGGAAAGTCAAAACTCAACATGAATGGGAATCCTACTTCTATCATAGACCATATATTGTGGTATGCACATAGTTTAAGGTTGTGATTATTAGACCATTGATAAGGGTGTAACATGACATCCAATATAATCCTAAGAGTTTTCCAACACGTTTTAATAGGTAATAATGATTATGTAAATAATATCCTAAAGTATTTGAATCAAGTTGATGAGATGAAATAATTATAATAAGGGTAACTACTAAAAAATATTTTAATTATGGGTCCCATGATAAAATTTTTATTGGGAATAGATATTAGAGGATCTTCTCCTTAGAATAAAAAATAGTTCTTGTTTGGTAGTGATAAATAGTTTCGTGAGTGTCATTTCCAATTAGAAGTTTCCCTTAGAGCTACATGTGATTATTACAGATAGCTTTGTAATGTTTATAGTGATTCAAAACACTTGTATAATAAAGTGTGGTATATAGAAGGAAATATTCAATAGGTAGTTGGAATATTTTAGTCTCCAACTTACCACGGTTAGGTTGCTTAGGGGTGATGAAGGGGAATGGTTGTGGATGATGATTTGAGTTTGGGTCTAAAAAATATGGTTTAGATGTCACTACATATCTTTAAATAATAGAAATGAATACTCAAAAAGTTCTTATAAAATATATGTCATCCCAGTGGAGTATAATATAGACATATCCAAAATTAATGAGGTGATCATATACTGATATAGATTTTATGATGATGGAATCTATATGGGTTTGACATATATTGTTTAAACATTGTTATGTATCCTGAAATAAAAATAATCATGCCACACTTTTTTCTTAAATAATAAAGTTTATCCATATATCTATATAGGGATGGTTTATTTGTTTTCTTCTATAATTATATTATAATATGAGAATCTTTGAGTCTTATACACATGTTTATAAATATGGGTTTCCTCAAATTTAGAGTACTTTACCATGATGCACATTTTAAGATACAAACCACATTCTAGATACATTTCCATGTATATAGATCTTATATAAGGAAAGTTAGGTTAAATAAAATGGGATGGCCTAAATAGTTTAAGGTCTTGTGGGTTAGATCATAGGTCATACATATTAAATTCTTATGGAAAAGACATAAGTTCCTTATATTTTTGGGTCATATAAAATATAAATTTATATATGGGGCATTGAATAAATTTTGAATGTATATAAATTGAGATGGTTTTGTCTTAGTGTTGAATCCTTATAGGAAAACTCAAAATGATTGAGATATAAAAAATATTGGGTTAAAGATAAAGTTTAATGGGGATAAATCCTATGACTGGGTGAATGATGGTTGATTTGGGATTCCCTATGTAACCTGAAATAATTGGAATCAATCCATATATATTTCTTAAATATTAAGTATCTCTCTGTATATATTAATCCCATAGAATATCAAAAAGGTGATAATATAGAGTTTTACTTGTGAAATGAGGATGAACAACTGACATGCAATAGAGAAAACTTCATTACTAGAGTTTGTCCTAGTATGCAAGTTAAATTTGTGACTAGGATTTAGATAAGATATCTTAACATATCTACTTTTCTTGAGTAATAGGAATAGATACACACATTATTATCGGTGAATTATTTTTTCCATATCTTAATAAAACCATGAAATCAAGATATGAAAATGTAATTGATTCCATACCATCTCTAAAGAAACAGAGCTTCCAATTAAGGTGTGCTTCGGAAAATGGAAGAATTTTTAGCACATATTATTAGATGAAGAACCATATGAATGAGGTTATTATATAGATATAACTCATAAATAAGGATGGAAAGAAAAATATAACCTCATAAATGTAGTTTTCCAATGGAGGTAAACCCAATGTGAATGAACAAGGTTGAAAAATTAAAATAAAGATGGAATTTGATGGGGATTTGTGGATATGCCCCTGATATGAGATGTAGTCATCACTATATATCCTAAACCAATAGTAATAAAGGCATAAATAGTTCTTGTATGGGGGAATTTTTTTATAGGTTAGGTGAACCGTGGCTCGATGGTGGGCCAGTATAGCTATAAACATTGAATCCACAAGAAAAGGAAAATGACCAATGTCTATATTGAGTTCCCACATAGGAAAGTGAAGTTATGTCTAAAACCAGACCCATGAAAAAATAACCATATTTTGGGATCCCTTATAGAATCAATATAGTTTTTAATGGAATTAGGTCTCATAATATAATCCTCTCAATGACATTTTAGGTCATGTAGGTCTGACCATATGTCTACAGTTTAACATCTTGTGACAGGGAATCAATTCTTTCTTCTCAAAATATAGGGCCATCACGAGATCTGATGTAAATTATAATACCAAAATACGACAATATAACTCATAAAATTCGGTGAAATGTTTTCATTAAAATATTGTTTTGTATAACGAACTATTTTCTGAGGGTTTTTTTATATATTTGGATCATATAAAAAGAAGATAGATCTCCTGAAGTGAACCACTATAAGTAATTTAGGTTCATATATGATGGATCTGAGGGGATTCAGTGTTCAATTTCATAAACCTTGGATGTAATGATCCATTTTTAAAATTCAATTAATGGGGAACATATTATATGTAGTTTCTAGTCTTGAATCAAAGAATTTTTCTTGTAGTTTTACATCACGTGACAAGGATGTGTCAAGACAACATGAATTCATGGAAAGTACTTCACGAGTAATGTTATGTTGGGGGAAACTGTATTATTATCTCTATCCATTGTGATTTGAGTGTAATATTCATTAAATTAAAACTTATATATAGGATATGGTCTATAATTTTTTTACTATAGTTTCAGAGGTTTCTTCCAAGGTCTCATGGGGATTCTCAGAGCTAGAACCAATTCTCCTTGAATAAATGAGATCATGTGAACCTTCTTATTGAATGATTCCATGCCTTGTTTATAATGTATCTTAATGTTTTATAGTGCATGTATCATTTTTTCATCAAGATTATACAACTCATTTAGTTTTATTTGGGACATTTAATCATCATATATTTGATTGTTGATGGAAATGCGATTTGAGGGAAGTTGAAAATCATTGGGGAAGACTACCCCTATCCCATATAAAAGTGAAAAGAAGGACTCCTACCTGGAAATATGGGTTCAAATTCCAAAAGAACACACGAAATACATGAGTTTATTTATCCAAGGCTTATTTTATTTGTCCACCATCTTATGTATGATGTTAAATATTTGTTTTATAAATACTCTATATATACATTTTCCACTATATAATAGTTAGATATATGGTTTGACTGGATATTTCATTCTTGGTACAATATTTTTCACATATAAGTATAAAAATTAGTGTCATTTTCTATCAATACTATATAAGGGATTAAAAATTAGGTAATGATATTAGTATTTATGATCTTAATGATAGCCTTCATTCTTAATTCTTTGAAGGATATAGCCTTTCTCCACTTGGAGAAGAAATTGGTGGTAGTACAAATGTTCTTAAACTATCAAGATATCACTAGGGGATATAAATGCTTGAAATTAATTCCACATATGAAAAAACCAAGAATGTTGGGTGGTGTGAAACAGTTTCATGTGTTAATGGATGAAATTATAATGTATCCACAAGCATGATTCCTCTTCATAAACTCAATACAGTCTGTCATCAGTAATAGATAGAAGTTACCAGGTCTCTTTATTTGATGGAAGAGCTTAGATCCTTAACTATGAATGCTATAGGAATTGTAAATGAATTACTATATGATAGTGATGGTCT
The DNA here is from genome assembly GCA_963277665.1 of Viscum album. Lineage (NCBI taxonomy): Eukaryota > Viridiplantae > Streptophyta > Magnoliopsida > Santalales > Viscaceae > Viscum > Viscum album. The sequence goes on from OY728119.1 coordinate 28,835,577, forward strand.
CTCCTACTTCAATGAATTTGAGGATAAATTCATCAAAATCTCTCTTATAGAGGAATTTATTAGAGTATAGGTTTTCATAAAGGACCAATTTTACTACTAACCATCAGATCTATTCATTATTTGTTCGGTATAATAAAAAATTCCTCTTTAGGGGATGTTTTTTTATTGGTGACCTTCATCCAACTATGGTATTAGATAGAGAGGATATGGGATTTATTTGATTAGGTAGGGGGAATTAACTTTAATGATCTCTTCCATATCATTTTTTTAATGAAATGACCACCCATGGATGTGTGATGCGAGTGAGAATCACATCACGATTTATAATTCCAAGGGATGTGGCTACGTTGGACAATGCATCAATATTGTAATTCCGTGTACAAAAAATATGAGGTTGTGTTTGGATCAAATGGGAATTCAACTATCTAACCTCAAATATAATTATTCAAAGAGATAAATTATTCATTTTTTAAAGCCAATTCACCATTGATCTTATTTATTTAAAACTGTAAGTCACCCTAAAAATTAAAGTAGGGGACATGTATTTATTGGGATTTATCTAATCCAAAAATGTGGGATTGGTATTCTACCTCTTTATTAGTACATCCTTATGTATAAGGTAGGACTAAGGTAGAATTAATTTTGTTGGGGAGATGATTAAAAACCCCAATCTGACCCATTTTTTTCTTAGTATTTCCATCCTCATTCCAAATGGGGTATCAGAGGATACCCCAAAGTAAATTTACCAAATTTTGGGCTATTATGGATTGAAAAAATACCTCTATTTGGGAGCTTTGTGTGTAACAATAACTTCTCTGGGACATTTTGTGCTATGGGAAAAAAATAACACTTATCCCTTTGTTACCTTTTGATACATGGAATAGATTTAAAACTACTATAGAATGACCACTCATTGGGATAGACACCTATTGAACACTGGGTGATTGGGAATATTTTTGAATGGATCAATATGATAGATAAGATAGATTGTGTGATGTTGGAGGTAGTGCCTATGATTCCGCACTACAAATATCAATTCTGGGAAGTTATTTTTGATATCAATGTGTTGAGTATCAGTTTCTAAAATAGATTTGATAAGATAATACTGAATTTTTTTTCATACTTTTATCGTTATTCTATGAATGTACAGTATCAAGTGATTTATCTAGGGTTTCCACATAAAGGATGAGAGGTTTCCATATATGGTTTCCATCTACACAATTGGGTGTAGTATATACTGCTTTAGATATTTCAAGGCCTTTTGAAAATATTTATTCCACTACTAGGTGACTTATTTCTTTATCAATTTTATGAATGGAATGAATTTCTCAATGAGATTGGCTATGTTGAATTTGATATTGGAAAGGAAATCCTAGTGCCCCCTCAAATCCTTAAGATTTTTAGGATGTGGTATATCAAGTATCACCCTTATATTTTTAGGGTTAACTTTTATGCAATTACAGTGTACCATAAATATGACGAATTTCCTGGATGTTACCCTAAATTCACATTTCAAGTGGTTCATCTTCAAGTTGTGTTGTTGGAGTTTGTTAAAAAATATCTTAGGGATTCAATGATAATCTCAACACTATTGATACATTACCACCAAAATCATTAAAAAAATATTCTATAATCTTCCCTAATAGGGTCTTAAAAATTTAGTTCATGGTGTTTTTTATATGTATCATCAGTATTATTCAGTCCAAATGTGGTCACTTGATATGAATACACCAATTGGTGTGACCTGATGGTCATGTACTCTTTATCATCAGGGGCTATCAAGATCTGGTTATAGATTAAATATTAATCCACAAAGGAGATGACCTGGAAACTCAAGTGATTAGTAGACACATTGGGATTGAACCTATGAATTTATATATAGTTTTAGGTGAGTATATATTAGTCTTGTTTGTTGAATGACATGTATACTGATTATTCCCCAAGGATATGGAAACACTGATCAATTTTAGGAGAAAATATTTTTCGACATCTATATTAACTTGTTAGACTTTATCTATAGTGGTAGAGTCACCTTTCTAAAATTTTAGAGGGGAATCTATAAGATCATACACATCCTATTATTTTTATTCTTTTTCATCACCATTTTGGAGAGTAGAACATAAGTGGGAATTGGATAATTTCTTAGAGGATGTGGAGACCCCTTTAGATCATAAACATGATTTAGGAGAATCCTTATCTCTATTAGAATGGTACCCACCTCAGAATAGTCAAGATCATCAAATGAAATTACTACCATAATAATATGAGTTAATGTGACAAATACTCATGCTTTTATTATTCTTTTTGTATTAATATCTAGCTACAAGATGTGTCTCGAATGCACTAACTAAATCTAAATATTAGTTAGATCCATATGGTGATGATGTCACTTGGGGAAATGTTGATCTTTATGGATGGTGTTAGATTCATTTAATTAATTGGTGGAGATTATTCCATGGAAATGTTCACCTAACCAAAATATAAGAGCATTGTGATTAGATAACTTGGCCTATTTTCTAACAAAACCCACATGACCTAATAACTTACTAAATTGAGAACTATTTCCTCAATCTGATGGATGGGAAACAATAGTCTTTATTAAGTTGATTTCACAGACTGATGAGGCTATCTTAGAAGCTGTTGGGGAAATTTATCTAGAAATAGTTTTCAACCATATTCTTCTTTGACTCTATTTTATAGAATTCAGAGTCTATATGTTTGGAGGTAGAGAAGATATAGGGAAACCATCACCACATAGTACATCAAATTGTCCAATAACTGAGTATTTGATGAAATGATGGTACTATGAAAGTACTTATGCATGTTTGGGTATCCATGAATTTCCAATAAATATGTTGATGGTCGCATCTAAGCACACAAACATGAATTACGAGTTATTTATGTGATCGTCATACTAGGATTTGATATTAATCTTTACAAGTGACTTTTGATCATGGTTTTCATACCCCTTAATGGATAGGTTGTAAGTATTTATGTAAAATTCACTATAACCCAAATGTTTGATGATCTGAACAAGTATGAGATTAATCCCCAGATTAAAATCAATTAAATCCATATAAATGTTGATATCATCCATATTTTCCAATATGTAAAAGTGTATGACTTTTCTATGTATGGGAGCTTCATGCAACTTTTTTTGTAAAGGAAATTACCATGAGGAATTCAATAGAACCAATATATATAGGATATGTATTCATTATAGAGACTTCATAATTGAAATATTAAGGGATAAAGAGTTTCTAGATAAGGTTTTACCTAAATTTAGAGAGATATTAATGGCATCCAAGATAAAGAGATTTATTTTAATGAATTTTTTTTTCTTTAGGATATAATATTTCTTGACCAAGGGTCTGTGATTCCTATATGAAGGTAGTTCCATGACTTGATGTTTGGGGTTTTATATTGACTAAATTGATAACTACCTATTTTGGATCAAGGGGGGGGATTTTATTTTCGGTGGGTTGGTTTGAGTTTCCCTGACTGCTTTTGATGTTGACTAAGAAACTGTATATATACAAGTAAGTCTTAAAGTATGGTAAGCTACTGAAAAGACCTAGATGTTTGAAGGTCAAATTTATGACTCTATTATGATCATCAGAGTATAGTAATTTGGGTTTTTTAGTGTATATGATGATACTTATAATTTTTAAATGTATTAGTAGTATTTTTGAGTGATTCATGAGCCTAATTATGCATAATATGGTGATGGTTTGATGGTTTTGTGAAGTTTACAAGTTATGTAGAGTTTTTTGAGGCCTTAAAAGGCAATTGTAAAAACTATAGGTGATTTACAATGTAACAATATTAGTCATAGTGTGATTAGGTATAGATATATTGATGATCTTGAAATACAGGGCTTCACAACCATGAACTAAATCTTTGCACAATAATAACGTTGAAATAGAGATAAAGATTATGTGGAATGTGATATTCACACTATGGCATGACTTTATAGAGAAACAAAAGAAACTATAATGAAAATAAAACGAATTCATTCCTAAAGACAACACCCATAAAAGAGATAGCCAACCTGAGGAATCCAACCACTCAACAAAAATCATAATTAAGGGATGTTTCAAATATATATGACTAGTGTATATGGATAGAATATGTGGTAACTAATGAGTAAGGAGCTGGAAACTGGTGTAGGGTAGAAAGGTGAACCTCTGAGCAGGGAGGACCTGTAAAATTTATTCAAAAAATGTATTTCATGTCCTAATTATATAATTATGAGACTTATTGAGATGATTTTAAATGTGGAACACATGAAATATTAGGACTATCAAGATTTATAAATTTACTCCATGGAATAGAAGTTTTCAACATGAAGCCATCTTCATAATGTTTCTAATGAAGAGATCATAATGTTGGACTATGTCATGAAAAATTCCTTTGAATCATGATGTGTTATGATAATGTTCAAAGAAGGAAACCTCCGATGATTCCATAGAGGTCTTATGTTGTGATATATAGGGTAGATTCAAGTTTGAATAAATGAAATAATATTTCACTCTTAAAATCCACCTATCATGACATGATACATTAGATGTTATTATTTAATTGGAAGGATGATATTTTTATCACAGCATGAAAAATCCATTCACATAGTTATTGTTGTGTTTTATGTATATAAAACTTTTTTGAGAGCTAGTAGATCACGGATTTTTTTAGAACTTTTGGCTCACTTTTCATCCCTTGACAATTTCTCTTGTGTATTATTTCATTTAAATGATATGATTTGATTTTTTTATCTTAATTAAAGTATGTTCATTATATAATTTTCTATAAATAAATTTCAGTTTATTTTGTTTTCTCAAACCCATTTGTTAAGATGTTTTAATCACATATGATAGAGTATAACTCTATCATGCATGAGTAAATTTCTTAAGGGTTGAGGGACTAATGTAGAAGGATGAGTTCCCCAATGGCTCATATTTTACTTCCACTTTAATAGTCAAGCATATTTCTTTTTTATTGGTGAATTTCTCAAACCAAGTTATTTTCATTGGATTAAGTAGTTACAATTAATTTTACCATAGGATGTTAGTGAATTTATGATAACTTTTTGGAAAAATAAATTCAAACAATCCATTAATACGATAAGTGATATCTTTTTATAAAAATAATATTAAATTGATCTATAAATCCTAATTTTTTATAAATTGTTTCTTTATTTTTAATCAAAATATAATTGTTTGTTTTTTGAATTTAAAACCATAAGAATTTTGTAAATAATTTTGGGAAACAACTTGGAAGGTTCATAGTTCAACTTTGTCATGGGTTTGACCTTGGGACTTGTAGATCCTATACTAATTAGTTGTAGTCTTGATGTTTTATGATCTTGTGACATAGATTTATAAACTGGTTTGGGGACATAGAACATAATAACTCATGTTCACCCCAATCATGTTTTTTGAACTATTTATAGGGAGGAATAGTTCCATTTAAATTTTTTTAAGTTCGATTGATTGATCTAATAAATTTATTCCCAAATTCAATTTCAAATTTTTTACATGTATGGATATTTTCCTTTGTTGGGAAGAATAACTAGTGCATGATAATGGATACCTAAAATCTTTAAAGGATTCCAGATGATGAATATCCACTTTATTATGTTCCTAAGATTAATATAGTACTATTCACATGAAGAAAACTAGCCATGTAAAAATGATATATTCCTAGTATCCATGATGGTTTTAATGCATAATTCACACATATTTAACAATAGTGGGGAAGAAAATGATGTCAAATACGAATAATGTCCTAGATTTTAGATTATTCTACATCCATGGTTCCACATCTGACATCATTTTCCCACTAATTAAAGTGGATAAAAAAATGATCGAACCTAGTCTCATCTAAATTTCTGATAATATGGGTCAATTCAGCAACTTATAGAGGAAATACACTCATATATATTTATTAAAATATTTGTAGAACTATGACACCTTCTACCAGGATAGGGTTCTGTATGAATATACTCATTTAAGAGTATTCTAATTTTCATTACAGTATTGAGAGAAATATATTCTACAAATACAGTCAATTATATATATTAATACATGGGATAAGTTAGTAAAGAAGTTTTTTGATAAGCATTTTTCACCTACAAGGGCATGGAAGCTGAGAAACAATATCAAAAATTTCACTTAGATTGATGGTGAGTCTAAATGGGAGTATGGGATATGTTTAAGGATATTTTAAGAAGTTTCCCATACCAAGAGCTTGAAATTTGGCTTTAAATGTAGATTTTTTTATCATATATTACATTCATCTTCTTGAGCCGTGGTGGATAAATCAACTGATTGAGTGATGATGATGAAAACACCATAGGCTGAACTATATCTTCTTAATGAGATATACCAAAATTATTGTGAGTGGAAGAGTGATATAGGAACTTTGAGGATAGGAATGAATCAAGTGAAAAAATACTTATTTAGCTACCCATATTGGGGTCATTATGAAGAATCCATATAAATTACAGTTTTCAGGTAAGTAGACATTACCACCAGCACCAATAGTGGAAGTTCAGTATTATGAGATGTGTGGAGGTCCTACCATTTATAAAGAGTGTCTAGATTATTAAGAAAAAAACCACCAACATTTATATAACCATTATAGTTACAACAGAGTCCAAAAACTCTATCAAAACACATATCCAAAATCTAGACTAGTTTAGCCCCCAAAAGTGTAAAATAATTGGCGAAACTAGAAAATGGATGATAGAACTACTCTAGAAATCAAGGGACACTTAGGTATCCATATACACCATTGACCCAAATTAAAATTTATCCATTTCCACCTCTAAGATCCCATCAATACCCACTCTAAAGATAATTCTAGTAGAAAAAGGGCATCCTTATGATGTTTATTCATAAGGAAATTATTACAATGTTTTTTCATATGGTTAACCCGTGGGTAACTTCACAAGATATGAATATGAAAAACAAAAGTTCCTCCCTTTGCAACCTCAATCACCTAGTGGGAAAATTTCCCAAACACTTCAATATCTCTTACTAGGTACACTACCACTCAACATGGAGACACATGCTCGAGAAGAGACTAAATCTTTGATCTTGAGAAGCATGAAAGAGACAGAAGTAATGAATACATGTGACGCTAAAAATAAGTTATAGGAGTATTCATATCAAGAGAGTAAAATTGAGGAAAGGGAGAATAAACTGTAAGACAAAAAATATTGAGACAAATATGAAAAATAATGATAGATTCATGAAAAGAAATATTGTGAAAAAGGATGGAAATATACAACACTTGTCAAAGAAGAAATTAAAAATAAGTATACATAGAATCAACACCATGAAAACCCAATTTTCTATTCTTGAAGAGGATGGGTAAAAGGAAGATAAAATCTCAATAAAAATAGTTTTTGTGAAAATATTAAATTTATTTACATTAACCTTAATTTAGTGAAAGGAATTTAACTAATTTCAGCCTATAATATGTAATTAATGATATAATATATAACAAAAGGAAGAAATAAGGTTGGTAAATCAGATACCTTATTAAAGAGTGATCAACTATATTTCTGTGGAAGATCCCACCAAATATGGGAAACCCCATGAGTTTCTCTATTTTATTCAAAATAAAATCATATTTATTTGGTAAAGTTTGGTTTAATTTAGGATCAAGAGTGTATTTGATGTTTATGAGCTTCCTTTTTATGATGGAACTAAATGATAAAAATATAAAGAAAAAATTCTTTTCAATTTTCCAACAAATCAGCGCAGTTAGTGAAATAAGGGACAAATTTCATCAATTTTAAAACTATCTTTGTTAAATATTAATAAAATATACTAGAATATTCATGATTGAAAATACTATAGGAAGCTTAGGGGGAGATGATGATGAATATTATAGATGATATTATAAGGCCCTAACCTTAAACCTTACTTAATATTGAATTAAAGGAATAATTCACATTGAGGATCTTTTCAGGTTTAGAGTTTTAGAGAATTAGGTCATAACTATTACATCTCAAAATATTACATAGTAGACACTTCTACTAAGTTTTCATAAAATAAAAAATAACACTTAAAAAGAAACATGTCTAGTTCCATGTTTTAGATAGCATGTCTTTCTTTGATCCCATCATTGACCCTATTCATCTTTAAGTCCTGTGGAAAACATTTCAAAAACTTGGGATGAGAATAAAAATCCCAGTAAAGGATACACAAAGAAGTAAAACTGTTAGTTTTTTAAAACACTAGTAAACCATGAATACTTTACAAAAGTAATACTTTTCATCTTTATGAAGTAGTAAAAACTCTTCACTGACTAAAAGACCATTACTTACCCTTTTGTAACCAAACGATTACCATAAAACCCATATAAAGAACACATAACATATAAAGGTAACTTGGGAAATAAACATACTTAAATGGAATAACCATACAGCCGACTTCCACACATTCTTAATGGAATAGCCATACGGACGAATTCTATACCCAATGCATCGGAGGTTATAACGTAACCACCCGTCCTGGAATTCACGGCACCACCCGTCATATGGTTTATCACGTAACCACCCGTAAAATGTCCAAGTACCATCATTACACATAAAATATTGAAAATATAAACATTTCAATAAAAACATTTCATTTTCAATCACAATAAGTAATTCCAAGATATTGAATTAATCAATCCATTTTCAAAAACCATTTAAAATAGATTTTTGAATCAAAGTGTCCCATACCACTTTGAAGATTTTAATGGAATTATAATTTTAAAACATTAATGTCCATATAAATAAATACTGAAAACCATTTTGAAAACATGGACATTAAAGATAAAGATTTAAAATAATGAATCTTTAAAATATTTAAAACGATATTTTTGTTAAAGAGTTTTTAACAAAACGAGAGACTCTTGAATACAAATAATTCTGGAATAACATTTAATCCGAACTTTATAATATCATGAGAATAAAGGGATTCATGATATAATATGTCAAAGGACAGTATACACACCATATAATAGTGAATTGGTGCATAACAACAATGAAGTCTCAATGGAAATGTAAATTGAGATGAAATCCATTATAAAGATGGTATCCTTAAATTAAGGATAAATCTATCAAATAATTATGTGTGAGAAATATAAGTACACCCAATATAAGTGGATATTAAGTGTTAAACAATCATAGGTCATTCAAACATAATCTTGGAAAAACAAAACCAATGACATAGATATTTAACTCAATGAAATGAGATTGAGTTATGATTTCCCATACAAGTTCGTAAGAATTTATCAATGAGATGATTATGTGTAGAAATAGTATATATACACAAAGGCTTGTGGAAATTACAACATATAAATTCCACACATAATCTTGGAATAATAAAATCAAGAAGTAAAGGTTTAACCCATAGAATTGAAAGTGGGTCAAGAAGTTCCCTTACAGAAATCTGATAGCCTAACGACGTCACTTTAAAATTCAGAAAATGAGTTGATGAGAGAGAAAATGGTATCTCATCACTTGGACATAAAACTTACATAAATAATGATATATAAGAACATATACCAACATAATAGTATGTGAATTAAAAGACATGACAAAAGAATTCTTTTAAAAAGAGGAGGGTGAAAGGTCCCCTTACCGAGTTGGGTAACTTTCGAAACATACACCCCAAGGAAGAAGGGTCATACAATTAATATGTAAATACCCATAAATGAAATTATACTACACAAATTGTATAATAATGGGTAGTACATACACCACACAAAGTAAATAGTGGCAAACGTAGCATAAAGGTCACGGGAATAGATGAAAAATCCCTTACGAAAACTCGGCAGCCTAACGACGCCACTTAGAACTTACAAAAGTGGATTTATGAGATAAAATAGGGTATATCATAATATGAACATAAAAATCACAGTATTAGGAATATAAAAGAACATCCCCAAACATAAGAAATATGAGCTTAAAAGAAATGACATAAAAGAGAGTACTTTAAAAGATAGAGAGAGGTTGGATCCCTTACCTCTAGTCCGACTTGTCTTGTTTGTTTCTTTATATTTCTTAATAATAAACTTTGGTCAATTTATAATTGCATTAGTACCTCTTTTAAATATTATTATTCAGTTCATATCACATATTATTATGTTATAATAATTGGTTAATAATGTGAGTTCATATCAGATGTTTTTGTCGATGTTTGGTACATGAGTCAAAAATGAACTTGTTTGAAAATGATTGTCCATGTAGTTATAAGTAAATCATCTCAATAATAGTATTAATTATTTTAATATCATATATATCCATTAAATATTCATTTTATACTAATCCATAACATTTGGAGATAAAAATAAATGAAATGCACCGTTCATGGAGACGGTAGGCCGTATGTACGCATGAACGCTACTTTCATTTCTTTGTCATATTAATGGAATTAAAAATATTTGAGAGAAATATATATTTTAATTCCAGTATAATATATATGTTATATAGGTCACATATGTTCATTAATTTCATTCTTTATACATTCCATGTATTGCATGAACGAGTCACATCACTTGAGGGGGCGGTAGTCCACACTTCCTCGTATGAAATTATCGCATTTGCACAACATGAAAAGCATAAAGGCATGTTTTAAATATAAAATTCAGAAGAATATAGAAAAAATAAATTCCATATATATCATATATAAAATATAGTGACATCATAATGGTCACCATGGAAGGTGTTAAGAGAAGATTGAACAATCATCGTTTCGTGAGGCAGAAATTCGCCATCCACAGAAATAGCATGTTATTTAACCATTAGATGAAGGTGTGTGTAAGTGTAGCTCGAATACTTCACATAAAAACATCCTAGTATATTTAAGATACTGGTGTTGTTACAAAATAAAGGAATAAAAAGAGTTTATAGGGTTGGAGAAGCAAAATAAAAAAAAATAACACAAGGGAAGACATTACCTTTAAATCGGGTAACTCTTTTTGATTTGAGCTCAAAGGCTTCCTTGAAAAGGATTCCGCCAAAATGTGAGGCTTAAATGATGAATAGAGGGATTTGGAGAGATGAAAAGGGTAGGGGGTTGGCTGAGCCAAATACTTGAGAGGTGTGGGTAAGGTGGTATAGGTGGGGCCTTTTATAAGAGGAGAGGAGGGGCACTCTTGGAAAGTTATAAACTTTTACTTTATTATAAAATGATTTTCGGATTTTAAAGGTCCCAAAATTATATATTTCTAGGATAAGGTGATAAGAGTTCGAAATACACCCATACAATTGGTTTTCGACAAGTTTAGGTATTATATTTTACATTATATTTTCATTTTATTTAAATCATTAAATAATGAGGTTATCGCTGCATCATCATGGTGTCATAAATAATTTAATTTATTTAATGTATAAAAATTATGAAACAAATATCATGATGTAGGAAATATTTTTATATTTCTAATGAATATTTATAGTAAAAAATATGACTTTTATAACCCCATGTAAAAATTGTTTTAGTAAAACAACACATGTTTGTGACATTTTAATTTTAACTTTAAATAAAAAGTTATTAATGACAATTTCCAACCAAAGTGTCTCCATGGGGTCCCCAAGTTGACCCATGGATTTTCTTGGTCGTCCATGACTCATCCAATAAGGGTAGGACATGTGTCAAGGTCATTTCATATTACTAAAACATTATTTTTTCCTTGATTTACACTAATTACCTCTAATTGAGATTAAAAACATAAAAGTTACTATTCACCAAAAAAATTATTTTAATCCCATTGAACCACATTTTACATCCTAATGAAAACCATGTATGTCGGATTTTTGAAAATCAAATCACAGAAGTGGTAAAGTTTCATTCAAACAAAAAATCAGTTTTTAAACTACCACTTAGTGGTTTCACTATTCATCTAAAATTGAAGTTTTTCAGAAAAATACCAAAAATTCACCCTAAGCTATATTTGGTATTCTGAATTCAAAAATGATGTCTATTTTATAAAATTGAAAACATATAAGTTTCATTAATTAATTTAATAATTAATTCCCGCTGTCAAAACAAATAGCGTGTTTTTAAGAAACAATATCTATTAAAAGATTGACACTAGTTTAAGTCCAATTTCAAAGTGAAATTAATTACAATGACCACTATTGGATTAAATGGTAAAAATATATTCTAATTTCACTTTAAAACCAATTAAAAATATAATCTAATCATATAAATAAATTAGATTAAAAAGAGGTTTTGAATTAAAATACAACATTTTTCACTATTCATTAAAAAATGAACTTTATCGGAAAAATTCCAAAAATTTACACAAAGTAAATTTTGATGTCCCGATTCTAAAGAAGAATTTTCTTTTGTAAAATATAACAAATAAAATTGTCAAAAATTGGATTTAAAAGAGGTTCGCCATCAAAAGGCTGTTAATCGACCTTTTAAAGAATATTAGAATGTTTATGCTTAAAATTGGATTCATTCGCATTTTTAATCCTCTAACATTTATTGTAAAAAGTAAAAATATTTTACAAACATATATAATCATTTTTTATTTATTTCCGTTCTTTCCCGCCTTTACAATGGCTAGGCGTTAACTACCATTTAAAATAATATAATTTTATTATTAGAGTGCAACGTAAGATTTCAAAGGAACTCGTTGTCGCGTATTGCATATGCCATCGAGCATAGAATTACCTTTAAAGTAATGTTAATATTTTTTTTCACAAATAGAAATAAATATAAAAATGTCATATTCTTTATTTACCTGGGGTGTTACATCCTTCCCCCCTTTTGGGAATTGCGTCTTCGCAATTTTAAAATTGGGCTTGGAGACATCATTGAAAGCCCCACATCGGAACAAGAGTCGGTAAAAAAATCACTTTAAAAGAAAGAAAGAGAAGTACAGAGGTCAACCGAGCTAACCCATACTAGGATTCTATGTAGGAAAACATGTATATGGAAGAAAAAGCAAAGGGTCGTATTCTGAGGAAGAGTGATAGAAAACATGTTTAGGATAAAGTTAACCACAAGAAAATCACAAACTTGTGGTGGGTTAAACGATATTTGATTCCCCAGTAGGAAAAGTTAACGGACCACATTTTTTTAAGTTACTTTTCTTTGAGGAATTTATTTTTGATCTTAAGGAAACATACTTACTTGTCATGTTGACTTTCAACTTGTAATAGTTTTCTTACAAAAACTCATACTTTCCCCAAATGATGAGTATTTAGGAAGACTTGTTCACATTAAGAGTACTATAATCAACTTCTAGAGAATCACCTAATCCACAAAAGAGAACTATATACTTCCCATGTCTTTATACTTTAACCAAAACCAAAACTAGAAAGGTTAGTACAAGATCAGATAATCCAGAAAAGGATAACCCTTTATAAAAGGAAAATTTATTCTTAATATCCAAAATTTGTCCAACAAAACCCAAAGTTCAACAAAGACCATAAGTAAACCAAACTAATATTGAAACCCGAATATTTGAAAGATTTAATCACATAGTCTTCCAAGTTAAATCGTATCATTTATCTCCAAACAACATCTGTTTCTCTTAAAGTCTTGTATTGAAAAGTAATTAACCTAATCACATATCCTCCATGATAGGTTAATAATTTCCTTAGATAACCCAAAATCAACTTACTCTTAATTCATAAAATCATCTACCTAAAAAGAATTAGTCAAACTAACTAGGGACTTCACGTAGTCCAGTGGTAGGCGATAAATACCAGTCGCACTTTGGTTGTGGGTTCGATTCCTGCAGCTTTGTCCGACGCGACAGGTTGTCACACGGTCTGCGTGTTGTCCTTTTTCCAAACTATATAATTCTCAAATAATTCCCCAAAAAGAGATAAAATCATCAAAAATAACCATAACATAATTTAACCTCAATTTTATCTCATGCATTTTACTTTCCATCATAACATATAGTAACCCATAATTACCTCAAAAGTAAGAATCATATAAACCCAAATGGTTCTTTATAACTATGTCCACAAAATAACAGATAACTATTCCTTGAATAAAATTTTCATATATCAAACATCAGGGTTACACATAATATAAAAAGTCTTCTAATGTAACCCCATCATCAAAAGAGACTTAATACTCTTAAGAATTTCACCATAACTCTTGAAGCCCTTATATGTTGACTTCTTACTCATTCAACATTCTTCATGATCCATTAACCATTCCTTTCTAACTTATTCTGAAATACTTCTTTCCTATAAACAAAATCATGAATCATATCCTAAGATTCCAAAATAGGAAAAGAAATGTTAAGAAATAATCCATACCTTTGATTGGTCATTGTCAGTTTCTTCATCCTCAATCGGAATGGCATTAGGTATTGGTAAACGAATATTTATACGATCTTGGTGATCCCATTCCCGAAACTTCTTCATAGGACATGTGTTTTTATAAAGACCATGCACACCATATTTAAAACATTCAATTGATCCCTCAGAAAGAACTTCTTTCCCTTTCCTCAAGTCAACTGGATGCTTCCTTTTTCCATGGCAGGTTCTTGATTTATGACCTTCATTTCCACATCTATAGAATATTTCTGTCCCTTTGAAACATTTTACTAGGTGTTTCTTTCCACATCTTTGACACATAGGTTTTTGAACACACTTACCTTTATGATTATTACCTACAGTTCCGTAGGTATTTGTTTCTCGCATATATGATGCCTTATAGAAATCACCAAGGTTTAGGTGGTCAATCATGACTCCAGATAGTTGGTTGAGGATAAACACAAGAGTTCTCATTGTAGCTCCCATATCATTTAGTTGCTCGCTCAGAAAACTGTCACAGTTTCCTTCACATCCCCTGTTACTTTGGTTCCTGCTAGATCCATCCATTTACTAAAACCAAAAAGGTCAGTGTGAGTATATAGAAAAAACCATCATGTACTAATGAGGAAGATAAATAGTAAGATATAATTACTCATTCACTTTATCTAAAACTAGGAATATTTCTGAAATCCTAACCATTATGGTAATGTCACTTATGCTTAGAGAATACCCTAACCTCTAAAGTTATCTAAACCGACCTCTGATACCAACTATAAGGCCCTGACCTTAAACCTTACTTAATATTGAATTAAATGAATAATTCACGTAGAGGATCTTTTCAGTTTTAGAGTTTTAGAGAATTAGGTCATGACTATTACATCTCAAAAGATTACATAGTAGACACTTCTACTAAGTTTTCATAAAATAAAAAAAACACTTAAAAAGAAACATGTCAAGTTCCATCTTTTAGATAGCTTGTCTTTCCTTGATCCCATCCTTGACCCTATTCATCTTTATGTCCTATGGAAAACATTTAAAAAACTTGGGATGAGAATAAAAAGACCAGTAAAGGATACATAAATAATGAAAACTGTTAGTTTTTCAAAACAAAAGTAAACCATGAATACTTTACCAAAAGTAATACTTTTCACATTTATGAAGTAGTAAAAACTCTTCACTGACTAAAAGACCATTACTTACCCTTTTGTAACCAAATGATTACCATAAAACCCATATAAAGAACACATAACATATAAAGGTAACTTGGGACATAAACATACTTAAATGGAATAACCATACGGTCGACTTCCACACATACTTAATGGAATAGCCATACGACCGACTTCCATACCCAATGCATTGGAGGTTATAACGTAACCACCCGTACTGGTATTCATGACACCACCCGTCATATGGTTTATCATGTAACCACACGTAAGATGTCCAAGTACCATCATTACACATAAAATATTGAAAATATAAATATTTCAATAACAACATTTCATTTTCAATCACAATAAGTAATTCCAAGATATTGAATTAATCAATCCATTTTCAAAAACCATTTAAAAGAAATTTTTTAATCAAAGTGTCCCATAACACTTTGAAGCTTTTAATGGAATTATAATTTTAATACATTAAATTCCATATAGATAAATACTGAAAACCATTTTGAAAACATGGACATTAAAGATAAAGATTTATAATAATTAATCTTTAAAACATTTAAAACGATATTTTTGTTAAGGAGTTTTTAACAAAATGAGAGACTCTTGAATACAAATAATTGTGGAATAAAATTTATTCAGAACTTTATAATATCATGAGAATAAAGTGATTCATGATATAGTATGTCAAAGGGAAGTATACACACCATATAAGAGTGAATTGGTGCATAACAACAATGAAGTCTCAATGGAAATGTAAATTGAGATGAAATCCATTATAAAGATGGTATCCTTAAATTAAGGATAAATCTATCACATAATTATGTGTGAAAAATATAAGTAAACCCAATATAAGTGGATATTAAGTTTGAAAAAATTAGAGGTCATTCACACATAATCTTGGAAAAACAAAACCAATGACATAGATATTTAACTCAATGAAATGAGATTGAGTTATGATTTCCCATACATGTTCATAAGAATTTATCAATGAGATGATTATGTGTAGAAATAGTATATCTACACAAAGGATTTTGTAAATTACAACATATATATTCCACACAAAATCTTGGCATAATAAAATCAAGAAGTAGAAGTTTAACCCAAAGAATTGAAAGTGGGTCAAGAAGTTCCCTTAAAGAAATCCGACAGCCTAATGACGTCACTTTAAAATTCAGAAAATGAGCTGATGAGAGAGAAAATGGTATCTCATAACTTGGACATAAAATTTACATAAATAAGGATATAGAAGAACATATCCCAACATAATATTATGTGAATTAAAAGACATAACAAAAGAAGTCTTTTAAAAAGAGGAGGGTGAAAGGTCCCCTTACCGAGTTAGGTAACTTTCGAAACGTACACCCCATGGAAGAAGGGTAATACAACGAAGATGTAAATACCCATAAATAAAATTATACTACACAAAGTGTATAATAATGTTCAGTACATACACCACTCAAAGGAAATAGTGGAAAACATAGCATAAATGTCACGGGAACAGATGAAAAATCCCTTACGAAAACTCGGCAGCCTAACGACGCCACTTAAAACTTCCAAAAATGAATTTATGAGATCAAATAGGGTCTCTCATAATATGAACATAAAATTTACAGTATGAGGAATATAAAAGAATATCCCCAAACATAATAAAGACAAACTTAAAAGAAATGAAATTAAAGAGAGTACTTAAAAAGAAAGAGAGAGGTTGGATCCCTTACCTCCAGTCCGACTTGTCTTGTTTGTTTCTTTATATTCTGGAATAATAAACTTTGGTAAATTTATAATTTCTTAAGTAAATCTTTTAAATATTATTATTCATTTAATATCACATATTATAATGTTATAATAATTGGTTAATAATGTGAGTTCATATTAGACATTTTTGTCGATGTTTGGTACATGAGTCAAAAATGAACTTGTTTGAAAATGATTGTCCATGTAGTTATAAGTAAATCATCTCCAGAATAGTATTAATAATTTAAATATCATATATATCCAGTAAATATTCATTTTATACTACTCCATAACATTTTTAGATAAAAAGAAATGAAATGCACCGTTCATGGAGACGGTAGGCCGTACGTACGCATGAACGCTACTTTCATTTCTTTGTCATCTTAATGGAATTAAAAATAAATGAGAGATATATATATTATAATTCCAGTATAATATATATGTTATATAGGTCATATATTTTCATTAATTCCATTCTTTATACATTCCATGTATTGCATGAACGAGTCACATCACTTGAGGGGGCGATAGTCTACACTTCTGCGTATGAAATTATCGCATTTGCACAACATGAAAAGCATAAAGGCATGTTTTAAATATAAAATTAATAAGCATATAGAAAACATAAATACCATATATATTATATATAAAATATAGTGACATTATAATGGCCACCATGAAAGGTGTTAAGAGAATATTGAACAATCATCATTTCGTGAGGCAGGAATTCGCCATCCACAGAAACAGTATGTTCTTTAACCATTAGACGAAGGTGTGTGTAAGTGTAGCTTGAATCCTTCACATAAAAAAATCCTAGTATATTTAAGATACTGGTTTTGTTACAAAATAAAGTAATAAAAAGAGTTTATAGGGTTGGAGAAGCAAAATAAAACAAAAGAACACAAGGGAAGACATTACCTTTAAATCGGGTAACTCTTTTTGATTTGAGCTCAAAGGCTTCCTTGGAAAGGATTATGCCCAAAGGTGAGGATTAAATTATGAATAGAGGTATGTGGAGAGATTAAATGGGCAGGGTTTGGCTGAGACAAATGCTTGATAGGTGTGGGTAAGGTGGTAGAGGTGGGGGCCTTTTATAAGAGGAGAGGAGGGGCACTCTTGGAAAGTTATAAACTTTTACTTTATTATAAAATGCTTTTCAGATTTTAAAGGTCCCAAAATTATATATTTCAAGGATAAGGTGATAATAGTTCTAAATACACCCATAAAATAGGTTTTTTACAAGTTTAGGTCTTATATTTTACATTATCATTTCATTTTATTTAAATCATTAAATAATGAGGTAATCGCTACATCATCATGGTGTCATAAATAATTTAATTTATTTAATGTCTAAAAATTATAAAAAAATATCATGATGTAGGAAATCTTTTTAGATTTATAATGAATCTTTATAGTCAAAAATATGACTTGTATAACCCCATGTAAAATTTTGTTTAGTAAAACAACACATGTTTGTGACATTTTAATTTTAACTTTAAATAAAAAGTTATTAATGACATTTTCCAACCAAAGTGGATCCATGGGGTCCCCAAGTTGACCCATGGATTGTATTGGTCGGCCATGACTCATCCAATAAGGGTAGGCAATGTGTCAAGGTCATTTCATATTATTAATACATTATTTTTGTCATGATTTACACTGATTACCTCTAATCGCGATTAAAAACTTAAAAGTTACTATTCACCAAAAAAATTATTTTAATCCCATTGAACCAAATTTTACATCATAATGACAACCATTTATGTCGGATTTTTGAAAATCAAATCACAGAAGTGGTAAAGTTTCATTCAGACGAAAAATCAGTTTTTAAACTACCACTTAGTGGTTTCACTATTCATCTAAAATTGAAGTTTTTCAGAAAAATACCAAAAATTCACCCAAAGCTATATTTGATAATCTGAATTAAAAAATGATGTCTATTTTAAAAAATTCAAAACATATAAGTTGCATTAATTAATTTAATAATTAATTTCCACTGTCAAAACAAATAGCATGTGTTTAAGAAACAATATCTATTAAAAGATTGACACTAGTTTAAGTCCAATTTCAAAGTGAAATTAAATCCAATGACCACTATTGGATTAAATGGTAAAAATATATTCTAATTTCAATTTAAAACCAATTAAAAAGATAATGTATTCATATAAATAAATTAGATTAAAAAGAGGTTTTGAATTAAAATACATCATTTTTCACTATTCATTAAAAAATGAACTTTATGGGAAAAATACCAAAAATTTACACAAAGTAAATTTTGATGTCCCGATTCTAAAGAATAATTTTATTTTTTCAAATATAACACATAAAATTGTCAAAATGTGGATTTAAAAGAGGTTCACCGTCAAAAGGCGGTTAATCGACCTTTTAAAGAATATTAGACTCTTTACGCTTAAAATTGGATTCATTCTCATTTTTAATCCTCTAACATTTATTGTAAAAAGTAAAAATATTTGACAAAAATATATAATCATTTTGTAGCATATCTGTTATTTCCCGCCATTACAGTGGCTAAGCATTAACTACCATTTAAAATAATATAATTTTATTATTAGAGTGCAACGTAAGATTTCAAAGGAACTCGTTGTCGCGTACTGGGTACGCCATCGAGCATAGCGTTCCCTTTAAAGTAATGTTAATATTTTTTTCACAAATAGGGATAAATATAAAAATTTCATATTACTTATTTACCTGGGGTGTTACAGATATGTTAGTTGATAAAGAGGGTAAACTAAAAGCAAAGTACAATAATATATTTAAAGATATACATTGGAAATGCCACTTTTTAGGGACTCTTACCCAGAGTTAATTGAATTAATTATCAATCCTCCAACATTGGAGTTATATAAAATAGAAAGTACACATAGATATTTATTCTTTGAGTCTAAAAAGACATTCCCATTGATCATTAACTCTAATATGATAATATAGAAATAAGAAAAATATCCATCTCTTTTTCAAAGAATAAAACAATATAATGCATGGAGAATTATAGATAATAAAGGAATCCATCCCACGATGTTCACCTACAATTTTTCACTAGAATTAGTAACAAAGAAAAAAGTACAAATCAGGAGGAGACTCACTCCACTAATTAGATAATTTTTCAAGTGTAAGGTACCAAAATTGTTAGATGTTGTGTAAATATTTTCTATTTTAAATAGAAAACGAGTGAGACCTTTTCAAGTAGTTCCAAAGAAGGGAGGTATAAAAGTGGTGAATAATGAACTGAATGATATGATATCTACAATAATAGTTATGGACTATAGAGTATGTTATAACTACAGGAAACTGAAAATATCACTTCCCATTACAATTCATGGATTAAATATTAGAAAGGTTAGATATATATTAGTTTTATTATTTTCTCAATAGACACTCAATATATAAAAAAATATATATGGACCATAGTTTTGAATAAAATATGACATTTAGTTTTCATGACACCATGTTTACCTACCATCATATGTATTTTCAAATATTTAATAAACTATAAAATTTTTAACGGTGCATGATATACATTTTTCATGATCTGGTGGATGAATTCTTGGAAATTCTTATGTATCAATTTTCAGTGTATCCGAGATCTTTTATTGTCTACTTAAGTAATCTGAATTTAGTGATGAAGTGATATAAAGAAATATTTTTGGTTTTAAGCATGGATAAATTCTATTCTATAGTATATGGTGTAATTTTTCTAAAACAAAAAATTTCAATGTAATGAATTTAAGTATATATTAAGAAGATCAGGGTGATTACGTAGCCTCTATATTTGAAAAAGTCAGGGTTAGTATGATATTTCTTTGTT
The DNA here is from genome assembly GCA_963277665.1 of Viscum album. Classification (NCBI taxonomy): domain Eukaryota; kingdom Viridiplantae; phylum Streptophyta; class Magnoliopsida; order Santalales; family Viscaceae; genus Viscum; species Viscum album. The sequence continues at coordinate 28,856,593 of OY728119.1, forward strand.
ATGTTGGATTTTGTTTATACTTTATTAATTTTTTTTCTAAGATTTATCCTCCACTTATACAACTTTTGGTGAAAGAAATTCAATTTTAATTTAATTATTCTTATCGATAATAATTATCTATAATTATTTTTATTATAGTGTCCATACAAATAATTATAACTATCTATAATTATTTTTCATTATGGTAGTTGTTCTAGGATATTTAGTCAATAAAATTTTGAACCAATTTATTATGTGAGTCTTACTCTCAATAATTTTCAAGTTAATTAAGAAACCAAATAGAGTGAGTTTTCAATTTTCATGTTTTATTTCAAAAAATATGAGTCATATATTGATATCCATAAGGATATAATCTATACTAACCATGTAGCTTTGCATTACCTTTTAAAAAATAAGGTTGCCAAGCCGAGGTTGATTTGATGGATCCTACCACTGATAGATTTTGATATCCATATACTAGATAATAAGGTCTCATATAATGTAGTAGTTGATAAACTATCAAAATTGAATCTATTGAATATTGAAGAAGTAGAAAAGTTAAATTGTTTTGGTGAGTTCCTAGATAAATCACCATTTTATGTTGATTTACAGGCAATGCCATTATTTGATGATATAAAAAATTATTTGTACATTTTGACATTATACCCCCAAATATCCTAACAAAAAAAACTTTATAACTAACATAACATATTTTTTTTGGATTATACACTTCTTTTGATAAAGTGCAGATATGTCTTAATATGATGATGTGTATGGGAAGAAGAAATACCGATTGTTAGAATATTTTCCATCATCACCTATATGAGGACATTGGGGACATGTCTGCATAGTGTATGGGATTATTTTCAGTGGGTTATTTTGGCCCACACATCACTTGGATTCTATAGAGATCATGAAAAAAAAATTCAATGCCAAAGGATAGGTAATATTGGAAATAAAGATAACATAATACAACACCCAGTTCTAAAGGTTGGGGTGTTGAATTTATAGGAAATAGACTTCATGGACCGCTTCTTGAACTCATTTGAAAACACATACATCATTGTGTGTGTCAATTGCATATAAAAAATGGGTGGATTTAGAATATAAATCTCTGAATAATTCCAAGGTGGTGATGCAAATCATAATGAATTTTTTTATTAGATTGGAATTTCATGATTATTCATCACTGGTTGGGGTACCCACATAAAAAATCTCCAGATTAGGGAAAAATAATAATGTAAAAAGTTAGGTATATCACTGATACCCCCTATACCAAAAAATAGTGGTCAAGTAGAATTATACAAAAAATAGATAAAGAAAATTTTGGAAAATAAGGCTAATTCAAGCAAAAGATATTAGAACATGGAGATCGATGATGCACTTTTAGAATAAAAAAAACTTATAAAATCCAAATTAATATAAAGATATTTATATTTATGTATGGAAAGACCTGTTATCTAATAGTTGAGATCAAATATTGATCTTATTGGGTTATGGATATGCTTAATATTTATATCCACCAAGAATGTGAAAGAATATTCTTGTAACTTGATGAATTAGAAGAGATGAGGATGGATGCTTATGTGAAATATAAGATCTATAAGAAAAGGATAAACAATGGCATGATCAATGAATATAATAGAGAAAATTTACACCTAGGGATAATTTTAACACCTTGATATTTTAAAATAATAACATTATGTTTGATATTACATACCATACACAACATCGAGCTTAAATAACCTGCGAAATATTATTATTTAAATGTGACCATAATGACCTAACCATTATATTGGTAGGTATAAATGGATTAATTGATTTCTGAAATATATATATATAAATTTCCTACTTAATATAAATGTTTTGATAAATTCGTATTAAATAGTCATTCATTTTTTAGTAAATTCTATTTATTCTTCAAAAATATGTTTTCTTCAAAAAATGATTTTTACTGATTTTTGTGAACAATTAATATAATTATTTTTTAAATTTTTTTAATTTTTTTAATAAAGTTAAATTAATTTTTTAATTTAGAATATAAAAATTATAGTAGGTTGAATTTTGGGTTTTTTTGAAACATTTTACTTTTCATTGAATAGAGAAAAATATTGTTTTTATTGAAAACTATTTCTAAATGTATAATGTATTTCCACTATAATTAATTAAAATAATTCTTAACAATAAATAATTTAAATTAAATTAATATATTATATTTCTAAATATATGAATCTATAACCATATAATTATGATCACAGGTCATATAGTTAATGTAATATCATCTTATGCTTAAAAAATGAATTCCCTGAAAAACCGTGTTTCAACATGTTTTTCAGGTATATTTTTAAATTAAATTATGAAAATTATGTGAATTTAATTTTAAAATGCAGATTAAATATTTGGAATCATTATACTTAATATTATAAAATAATTTCAACCTAATTTTTTGTCATAATGAATAGTAAAGACTATTTTTTTATCACGGTTATGGGTAAAACCGGTTTACCAGGGGATAAACTAAAGTGATAAAGCTTATAATGAAATAAAAACTTGTATAATTTTTTCCTAGAATTATTTAAAAACTTTCTCTTTTAATTTTTGTACATTTCCCATTTTGATTTCATATGGGTATGATTGTGACCTTTATATTAATTAAAGTAAATAAAATGACAAAATGCCACTCTTTTAATTTTAAAATTATCTTATGTGTTCACATTGGGATAAAAAAGAGGTATGTTTGATTATAAATATTCATTTGAAGTAAAAACAATTTTTAATTATCATGGTAATTTATTTATACTTTTTAGTAATGAAATAATTACCTTATATTCTTACACAACATTGAAAGAATATTTATTTACTTAATAGTAAAATAAAATAAATGATTTTAAAAATATTAAAATTAATATAATATGAATAAATTATTGTGTTACAATTTTTTTTAGATAATTATAACATTATAGGTATGTTTTAAAGTTATATGTTCAAATTATAAATTTTTCTTTATGGTTTTAAATTCAAATTAAATAAATAGTGACAAAATTGAAATTTATGTTATTTTAAAATAAATAATGTTTTATTAAATGTTTTAAAATTCCTAAAAATACTATCTTTATATAGGTTAATGTTAAGTGGTATATAATATCAACCATGGTTTATTTATAGTTCTTTGTTCCTTTTATAGGGAATTTCTTGACACTTAAAGAGTAATAACTTTAATACCATTGTAAATGTCAAAAAGGTTTAAAACAAAACGTTATGGGTGAAAAAATCCCATAAACTTGTCAAATTTGTATTGGTTGAGAGTATTTAGACTTATAAAAGGGCACATAATATTCTCCTTTATTCAAGCTTGAAAGTCTTTTGGTTCAGCCATTCCCAAAAAAAATCTCTTACTTAATTCCTTTAAAATATTCTAGAGGAATTAATTTGATCAAAAAACCATCCGAGGGATTCAATTGGTGTAAAACTAAGGATGTTTTCCAAAGAAGATGTATCATTATCAACTGAGCATTTTTCTTTTATTTCTTCATCCAAATTCTTGAAAGCTTATCAATCAATCCTAATATAATAACATTAGTATCTTACATATACTAAGATGTTTTAGTGATGGATTTACTATATATATATATATACATGATGTTAATGAAATATTTACCTTTATATAAAGATAATATATCAAATAATTTATTACCTTTCCATTCATTTAAAAATCATAACGTTTTTCATACGTATGAGTGGATTACCTCCTCCATAAAGTGATGTTAAACATTTTTCATAACCACATTACATGAATGGTATATATAAGTATATTTAGAAAAATATATCTAATTTATATTATAATTATAATAATTAAAATATAATGTAATAATTATATTCTTTCTATCATGATCGTTAAAAAAATGGGAACGTTACTCATGCATATGTACAGATTATCGTCTCTATTATTGTAACATAGTTAATTTTCTTAACCGTACTTCATGGATGGTTACAAAATTATATTTTTTGTATAAAAATGATAATTATTTAATTATTATTATTCTGTAGATGATGGACCAATGACCTCTTTTACCATATTCAAATTACCAAAGTCACTTTAGACATATGAACTCAATATTATCAAAACATCTTATGGGAACATAATTGATTAAGTAAATAAATATAAAATGGTAATAGATAAAATAAATGGAATAATAAAGTTGAAAATGGTTCTAAAAAAATGAAATAATTAACATATGTTTATTATTGAGGAAGATAATTAACATACATGATGAGTCAGACCTGATGTAAGTGTTTTCAACTCAATTTTCCTTCATTGAGCCATATTTTATTTTTATACAGATAATATATTTTATATTGCGAATATAATGGACTTTTTAATGTTATATCATGAATCATTCATACTTCATGGTATTTTTAGTTTCAATTCGAAGGGTATTTGAGTTGAATGTTACTAAGTGGCGAGTGTTTCATAACTCAATTTCTTTTTATTGGGTTATGTCACTTCTTCACTGTCTTTGACATTATAAGATTATGTGTGTAATGAATTTTGATTATTTTATATTTTATTTACACTTTTTATGTGAATTTACATTTTATACACATAATCAATTCATTGATTAATTCTCACTTAAACAATATGATCTTTCTAAGATATTTTATGTGAATTTCCACTCTATTGAGACATATTTGGTATTATGGACATATTTATTTTTATGAGGGGTATATACTACCAATTTGAAATGTTATATCATGAATATATTTATATTCATGGTATTTAATGTTTTATTTTATGTTATTCTTTTTCATGGGGCTTATGATACAGAAGATACCAAATTGGTAAGATATTTCTTTTTCATTCTCATTTATATCCGGATTGTTTATGTTTAAGTCTCCATTGGAGACTTATTTAATATTTATATCTCAATCCAAGTATATTTTCTTATCATATAGTTATTTTTAAAAATTATATGTTTTCCTTTCTCCTTACTCTTTTATGTAATCAAAATATCAAAAAAAGTTTTTAATAAAAACAGAATTTATTTCCTCTTTAGTCAGGAAGTTTTTTATTTCATTTCTAAATTTTCTAAAAATGTTTTCAAGAATTTTTTTAATATTAATCTTTGATTTTTTAAAGTAATTTTTACCCTTGATTTATTTTTTTAAAAAAATTTAAAAGGAATCATCCTGTCCTTTTATGAACAATGTACTTTTTTTAATTTCAATCACAAAAATTAAAGGAATCTTTGTTTTAATGTATTCATAATGAACTGAAATTTTTTACCATCATTACCACTCATTTCTTTTAATCTTGCTTTAAAATTTTACAAGATTATTTTGAAATAATTTTTGTACTAATATTATGGAAATTTTTAGTTTTTAAATGTGGATTTCAAAATGAAAAGTCTGTTTCCATCAAGAATGTTTTTTAATCTTTATGATATTTCTATTCATCAACAACATTAGCCTTTTATTTTACTATTTTGGGGATATATTCTAATGATAACATCCTTATTGTTTCTCTAGAGGACTTATGATATTTTTTACCCGGGGAAGTATTAACATTCATATGATATTTTTTCAATATGAATATTTATTTTGATTATGTATTAAATTTTCATTCACCCATTACGATGAATGCATTGGACTTAGAAAGTGATGAATATAGCCTGATATATCCCCTTGAATTATCCATATGTCTCTTGAGACTAACTAGTTTGTGTATTTAGTTGAGGCCTTACCCATTTATGTAAGATTTCTTATCACGAGGAATTAATGTTATGTTTATGATGTCCAACATTATGCATTCTATCATTATGAGATTAGTTATTTATATCTATGTTATTATTCAAATGGTTATGATATCCATGGAAAAGTTTCAAGTTAATTTGATTATTTATATGGAATTATTTGATAATTTGTTACTTCCTTATTATTCTTCTTGGTCATGTTATTGATTAAAGGAAATGTTTTATCAGTTATTAACTATTCCATATTGATTATGGATTACTAATTCATGATATATTTTGTTTTATATAACCCTTACTAAGAATCTAATATTAGAAATTATTTTTTTTCTTTCCCCAAGATACCAGGAAGTGTACAATGATTGAAATGTAAGGATATTCTAGAGAGAATAATGATGTTCTCAAAAGAAATTATCTACTGTTTTTATGTTTTCAAATATATATATATATATATATACAGTTTACCAAGACTGCTAAACTATCCTGTCATTTGGTATGTGATTCCATATATCTAATTCCAATGTAATAAAGTAGCCACCGGTTCTGACTACTAGAGTTGGGGTCTTTACAGTTGGTATTAAAGGAAGTTTTGTAGAAACCTATAGAAATTGATTTAAGAAAACATAGATTAGAGAACATAATAATATGAATTAATTTAAGGATAAGTCTATGTAAAATATCTCATTCTAGGTTTTGATAAGGTAGAGATTTTGTGTATTTTTTACCAAAATAACCCTATTTAGATACTATAAGTAGATGCAGTTTTGGAATAGATGAATCTAGGGGTAATAACCACCAAAATATTTTTTAAGTATATATTAGATATAATTAAGGTTCATGGTGAGTGTGACAATACTAAACACCTAATTTGATACTCATTGGGGATATGAAATGGTTAATACGCATTTTCTTTTTGATCTATTATGATGAATGAAAGAATATAACCTTTGGAAACCCATGATATTTCATAGTGATATGGTATAAACCTAAAGTGTATTGGTTAATAAGTCTATGGATGATCATAAATTTAAAAGCATGGATAATAATTGTGAGGTTTTATGTGATGGGAATTTAAGACGATTAAGGATATTTTGGGAAGCATTTATTGAAACAAAACCCTTTGGTTTAGTATATGATTTAGTGAAAAAGTTATTTGAGGAATAGTTATTTTATATTTTTGGACATAAGTTTAAAGGTATTGGTAACCTTTTGGGTTTATATGATCCTTGAAGATTTATGTTATTTTTAATTATGGTCACAATTTTAATGGGGAAATTATAATAATTATAATAATATAGTTTTAGTAAAAGGAAAACCTGTCACATTCAGTTAGGCTATGGGGATTGAAACCACAACCGAAGGGAGGCAAGGGTGAAATGACTACCACTAGCCTATGTGATGTCCTGGTTAATAAACAATTGTTTTTATTAAATTTTTTGATGATTAAATATTAATTTATTTTTGGGAACCCTATTATACGATCAAATATTTTCAATTTTCAGGTAATTAATGACATTTCAGGAGACATTTCATTGGGTTGAGATATATATAACCATTAGGTTTAACATGAAGGATTATTTTGGAAGAATTATATTGTGTTTTTAAACATTTAATCTTAAGGGGTTTAAGGATAAATACTTGTGGAATGGATAATGTAGATATTTGGGTGTTATTGTTGATTTTTTAGAAAATAATGTCTTATATTTGAAAACTTATGCTAACCATTTTGGTTTTTTAAATAATTAGAGACATATAGAAAGACTTTTCACTTTTTTATGGGTCTTATGATCCATTAAAAGTAAATTTTAGTTATTTAGAAATAATTAAATTCATCTTGAATACTCAACGTTTGGAGAAAAATATGTTATTTTGGGGGAAATTGATTAAAGGTCAAAATTATACTTGTCAAGTAAGTATATTTCTTTATTTTCTGAGTTTATATGTTAAAAGAATTTCTAAAATCTTGGAAAATAATCTTGAATTTTTTTAACCTATTACTTTTATTTTTAGTGAATCAATGGTTATTTCACCCATCACATATTTATAGATTTGTAGTCATTAACTTTATCTTAATCATTCAATTTCCTATGATCAATCTCTATATCACTCACCATAATTAATTAGGAATTACAATTTTATTCCATGAATATTTTTACACTTCTCACTATTTTTTCCTACTTTTAAACATAGCAACTTGTTATTCTATTTGACCTTCGTACTTCCCTTTCGTTCTTATCAAGATGAAGTTTTATTAACCCTTTGTACAAAAGTTGATTTTCGACAAAGGTATTTTCAAATATCAAACACTTGATTTTTAGGCTCAAATTTAAATTGTGAGAACACAATCTACTAAAGTTGGGGAGAATGTAACAACATGATATTCTAAAAAAATAAAATTATGTTCGATAGTGTATATGTCACACATCATCAAGCTTAAACGACATGTGAAATATTATTATTTAAATATAACCATTATAACCTAGTCGTTAAATTCGAGGGTATGAATAATACTAATTGATTTATGAAATATAAATTAAAATTATACTCAATATATTTCTTTTGATAAATTATTAATAAACAATCACCAAATTTTAAGTAAATTAAATTTATTCTTCAAAAATATATTTTCTTTAAAAAATGATTTTCAGTGTTTTTTCTGAGAAATATAGTATATTTCTACTACTTTTAGAAAATTTATTTTATAAAATAAACTTATTTTTTGAATTCATCATATAAAATCTTTCATAGGATTATTTTTTCGATTTATCTGAAAATTTTGATTTTTAATGAATAGTGAAAATACTGCTTTTTATTGAAAATTGTTTTTAAAAGCATAATATATTTCGATTTTAATTAATTAAAATAATATTTCATAATGATTAAATTAAAATAAATGAATATTATATATATATATATTAATATATCAATCTAAATCCTTATAATTATGACCAATAATCATATAGTTAATAATAGACTATCTTATGATTGAAAAATTTTTTCCATGAAAAACCATTTTTTGAAAAATTTTGCGGGTTTATTTTTAAATTAAAGTATGTCAATTTTTTGAATTTAATTTAGAAAAATGGATTCCATTTTTGGGATAATAATATTTAATATTAGGTAATAAGTTCAACTTAATTTTTTGTCTTAATTAATAGTAAAAATAGTAAAAATCTATTACAATAGTTAAGGGTAATATAGGTTTATCAAGATTTAAACTAAAGAGAGAAGGATTATAATTACCTAAAAATGGGCCTAATTTATTTTGGATGGAAATATTTTGAATTTATTTATTCTAAGTTTTGTAAATTTTCCATTTTAAAGCCACTTGGCCATGATTTTGATCTTTGTAATAATTTAGGCAAAGAATAGGACAAAATGTCACACTTTTACTTTTAAAATTCTCTTATGTGTTCACATAGGGATACAATATAGGTATTTTCGGTTATAAAGATTAATTTTGATAATAAATAATTTTTATTTATGATGATAATTTATTTATAATTTTTAGTGATAAAATAATAACATTAAATGCATACGGAACACCGATGTAGCAATTATTTAATGAGAATCAAAATAAAATAAATGAGTTTAAAATAATTAAAAGTAATATAAATTGACTAATTTATTATGATAAATATTTTTTAGATAATTATAAAATTTTGGGGAAGTGTGAAAGTTATATATTCTATTTATATCTTTTTATTAACATTTTTAATGTCAAATTAAATGAATAGTTTCAAAATCGATATTAATGATATTTTATAATAAATTCTGTTTTATTAAATAATTTAAAATTCTTAAAAATATTATATTTTTCCATTTTCATGGTCAATGGTATATAATATCAACCATTTTATATTTATTAGCTATTTTTACTTTTATATGAACGTCTTGACCCCTAAAGAGTGAAAAATTTAATCCCATGGTAAATGTAAAAAAATGTTAAAACAGGTTAAAATAAAAACATAAGGGTAAAAATATCTCCTAAAAATGTCCAATTTTTATTGTATCTGATTATTTAGACTAAATATAAAATTATTTTTAAATATTATTAATTTTTATCCATTTGAATATGAAAATTAATTTATAGTAATTTAATACTTTAAGAAATTCCTAGAGTTCCCTTGATTTCTCTTATAAAAGGGAACCTCTTATTATCCTTTATCAATAATAAAAAGGAATTTTGGCCCAAAAAATAAATACCCAAATCATTCCCTAAAAACCCTTACCATTTTTTAGCAGCCTTTTTTATCAGAATAACTTCCTAGGGAAGATTTTGGTGAAAACCTAAGGAGGTTGTCCGAAGAATATGTTTTATTCTTAACTAGGTGTTTTTGTTTTATCTATTCTTCAACCCGTTTCAAATATTAATTAACCATTCTGATATAATAAAATAAATTTATACCTTATAGTGTGATTTTTTATGGTAATGGAATACCTTATATTTATCTCATCTTCCATCCAATGAGAAACAAAACTATTGTTCATGTGTATAATGGACTACCGCCTCACGAATCGATGTAATTTGTTTTCCATCATCACCAATCATGGATGGTTTTAATGATGGATTTACTATATATATATATATATTATATTCATTACATATTTATCATTATGAAAAGATAATAGATTATATAATTTCTTCCTTATTCATTCATTTAAAAATGACAACGTGGTTCATGCGTACATGTGGATTACCACCACCATGATGCAATGTGATTCATTTTTCATAACCATATCAAATTAATTATATATATAAGTGTTTTTAATGAAATAAAATGGTATTTGTTTTAAAATTATCATTCTATAATGATAAAACAATAGTTATGTTCTTTTCATTATGGTCATTGAAGATATGAAACTTTCCTCATGCGTACTCACAACTTACTGTATACATGATAGTAACATTGTTCATTTTTCATAAAAATAAATCATGGTTGGTTTGAAAATTATAATTTATGTAAAAAATGATAATTATTTCATGATTATTATACTATATATGATGGAACAATGACCTATTTTACCATATTTAAATTACCAAAGTCATTTTGGAAATATTAATTGAATATCGTCAAAACGTATGACGTGGAATTAATTGATTATGTAAATAAATATAACTTGGTAATATATTAAATAAAAGGAATAATAAATTTGAAAGGGGTTATTAATTAAGTATATAGTTGACATAATTTTATTAATTAGGAATATAAATAATGTACATGACGAGTAAGACCCTAGGTAGGCAATTTTTTCTCAATTTTATTTCGTTGAGGCATATTTTATTATTATGAACCCATTTTATTTTATATGGTGTATATAATACCCTTTTACATGTTATATCTTGGAAAATTTATAATTCATGGTATTTTATTTTTTATTTTAACGGATATTTGACTTTAATGTTACCTTGTGGTAAGTGTTTCATAACTAAATTTATTTTCATTGGGTTATAATACTTTTTAATTGTCTTTGAAATTATATGATTATGTGTGTAATGAATTATGATTATTTTATATTTTATTTTAATTTATACATTTACATTATATATATAATAAATTCATTGATTAATACTCACTTCAATGGTATGATCCTTATAATATTTTTCATCTCAGTTTCCCCTCTATTGAGAAATATTTGGTATTATGCACCTACTTAATTTTATGAGGTGTATATAATACCCCTTTGATATGTTATATCATGAATCTCTTTATATTAATAGTATTTAATGTATCATTTAAATTTATTTCTTTCATGGGGAATATGATACAAAAGTTACCAAAGTGGTAAGATATTTATGTTTCAATCTCATTTTAATCAAGATTCCTTAACTTTAAGTGTTTGTTAGGGAAGTTATTTAATTTTTCTACCTTAAAACCAATATATTTTATTCTCTTATATTTATTTTTTTAAATTATATTTTTTTCTTTCATTTTACTGTTTTATGTACTCAAAAGATCAAAGTAAAGTATTTAATAAGAATATTATTTATTTCCTCTTTAGTCTAGAATATTTTTCTTCCGTGTACATGTTTTTTTCGAGAATGTTTAATATTCATATATGATTATTTTAAGTCATTTTTTCCATGATTGAATTTTTAAAAATTTATTTAATAGTAATCTTCATATTATTTTCTGAACTGGATACCATTTGAATTTTTCCTAAAAAACTGAAAGAAATATTTTTTTAACGCACATCGCATGAACATATTTTTTTTCCATCATAAAAAATCATTGATTTGATTTTATACTTTAAAAGTTTACAAGGTTTTTTTTAAAGAAAATATTTTTCATAATACTTTGTAATTTTTTTTATTTTTAAAATTGTATTTTGAAATTAAAATGGTATTTTCTTCAAGAATGTTTTCATTGACGGTTTACAGTATTCCTATTCATCAATAATAATTTCCCTTTATTTTACTCTATGAGGATATGTTATAATGTTACCATCCTTATTATTTAACTGGATTATTTATAACGACCCATACTTTACATAAATTGTTATTACTTCGGAATTGAAGCACACTTATTACAACATATAACAAAACCAAGAAAGGACCGTATAGGTATAGTGTCTTTAGAAACTGGGAAACATAAACAACTGGTTCATAAAGCATCTACTTTGCCTCCCATTTATTTCATCATATCTAGAGTCCCTTTTTGGCATATCCTACATAATAACCTTCTTCCTGACCTGGGGAAAGAAAACATACAAAAGGGTGAGCTCAAATGCTCAGTAAGGGTAAACAAAAGAAATAACAATCACATTGTATACACAAGCACATAACTTTTGGAAATCTTAACCTGCAAAAGAGATCATAATTTCATAACATGGGATAAATCATGGCAGTGAAATGTAATCACAATAATCATAACTTAAAACATGAAACTTTGTGGCATACACACATAATCATAGAGAATCATTTCTTGTTAGTCAAGACTCATTGCCAAGACTATCTTAGTGGACAAAGTCCCTTTCTGAACCGAGTTCATTCCTCGTTTCAGTCCTGTTTCACTGAACCGGTATAACCTACCGTTCCAGCCATGTCTATCTCATGAGATATAAAATCTTTACCCAATGCATTGGAGGGAGATATAGGTCCCACCCATCTTATAATGAATCCTTTCTTATGTGTGCCACATAATCATAAATCTTACATCATCGCATAACACATGTAACAAAAATGGGATTCTTGAAACATCATGACATCATAAAACAAATAATATAAGGTAAATGACTTCATAAAAATAATTCCCTCAAAACATAATAAAATCCATGTAATAATAGGGATAAAAACATAACCCTTTATTATCTTAGATGGAAAATAATTTTGATAAAACAATTGAACTTCATTCTTGAGGAAAATATCCATTCTACTTCAAAAACATTTTTCCTTTCTTAACATGTCATACAACTTTAAACTAAAAGAAGTTGATTAAAAATAAACTTGAAAACTTGTAAAGGAAGATTCTTGGAAATAATTTTTTAAAAATCCATTCATGCCGTATAAGTTAAAAAAACATTCTTCTCTACTTTTGTCAGAAAAGTCAAAAAAGTACCTCGTACGAAAAACGACAAAAGATTCCTTTCATATCTTTTACTAAAAACTCACCGAAGGGTAAAATTTAATATAAACTATTTTATAAGGATATAAATATTACATATTTATGAAACATTTATGTGGATGATAAAATACACCCCAATAAATTCCAAAGTATAAACAATCTCGGATAAAAATGAGATTGTGATATTTCCCTTACCATAGGTCCAATTTGCTTTGTACGTGTCCAAAGCTCCTGTATAATGGTTTAAATAATGTTATTGACTTATTACAGAATCATAAATATTGATATGATATCATATATGGTCATATTCTTATCTTCTTATTAGTAATATTTCATTGTTTCTTGTTACTCGGGTCTTTATTGCCTTTTGTTCTTATGCGTGTTTTGCCGAATAAATTCTTTTTCTTATTTTAAGGTTATAAATACCTTATATCCAGAATGTTATTAGTGTAACATATATCATATTTATTAATTCAATTAATTTATATAATTACTATGTAATGATGATCATGTAGAACGAGTCGCATCACATCGTGGAGACGGTATTCCGTACGTACGCACGAGCGATGATATTGTTCCCATGATCGTGGAATTGTATTTAAGTGTATTTATACTATTTCAGTATCAATATCACTTTATAATAATTATATATAGTTACTCATTACACCATTATACCCATCCTTGTAAGGTGATGGTGGAAAATAGATTACACCACGGCGTGGAGACGGCATTCTGTACGTACGCACGCGCGGTGATTTCATTTTTCCGTAGGATGGATAGAAGGTGAATTATGGTTGTTTTATATTTATAATAACATATTAGTATGTAATTAATACTGATGTTATTACTTTATCATGAAACAACTAAATAAGAAGAAGTTGAAAAAGAAAGAAATTGAAAAGATCGGTAATGGATATTACCTCTTCTTTTAAACGCCTCTTTGAATCCTCCACTTAGGGAAATAAGATTGGTCTTTGATGAAGACAAGGACCTATAGGATTATTCTAGGGAAGTGGAGAATATATTTTGGCAGGGGTTGGCCGAGCTTGAGTGCTCAAATTGGTGTGAGGAGGAGGGGGAGGAGGTCCCCTTTTATAAGGGAGGAGAGGGGCACCTTAGGAATATCTAAAAATATCATTTTATATTAAAGTCAAAATCCGTTTATAATGGTTCCAAAGGGTCTTATTTAGAAGGTAAGGTGGGGATGGGTCGAAATCCTATCAACCAATAGGATTTAGACAAGTTTAGGGTATTATTTTAACTTTATCAATTAGATTTAACTCTAAGTTAAATAATTTAACTTTTACCGTGTCTTTTTGTTTTCTTACACTATATGGTTAATACACTTACTATAACATGCCAAAAGAACCCCAAATTGTTTATTATTAATATATATATCCTTATATAAGTCATTTGGCCGAACCTTATATTTTTAGGAATAAAATAACAATTAATAATATAATATTTTATTTAAAAACTATTTTGTGTCAATTTTGACACTATTTGATATATGATTTTTGTGAAAGTCATAACAGAATTATATGTTCGAAAAACGTTGATTAAATCAACACTAATATATCATAGTAACCTATAAAATTAGTGTAATTCATAAAAAGTCTCAAATTACATTTATTTTGGTGTTTATAACATCAATTATGTCAATATTTCATTAATAAGATAATTACTGCATCATCATTGTGTCATAAATAAATTAAATTATTTAATGTCTAAAAATTACAAATAAAATACCATTATGTAGGAAATCGTTTTAGATTTATAATTAATATTTATAGTCGAATTAACTTATGTATAACCCCATATTAAAAATGATTTACTTATTAAACTTTGATTTTAACTATTTTAACTATTTATGAAATAAAATAATATTAAATGTCATAATCTAATCCAAGTGGACCTAAATGGTCATATTATATTCATAAGGTTGTTTTTGATCGAATTACACTTATCCAATAGAATTAGGACATGTGTTAGGGTAATAGTAATATCATATTTACCCTTAGTTACCCTATTTACTATTAACCGTGATAAAAAAAGCAAAAAGTTACTATTCACCAAAAAAATATTTTTATCTCATTGAACCACATTTTACTTACTGATATCAACCGTGTCTGTCGGATTTTCGAAATTCCATTCACAGAAGCGGTAAAATTACGTTTTATGCAAAATTCAGTTTTTAACCTACCACTTAGTGGTTTCACTATTCATCAAAAATTGAATGTTTTCAGAAAAATACCAAAATTTCACCCTAGGCTAATTTCGGTATTCCGAATCCAAAAATGAAGTCCATTTTGAAAAATAAAATTTATAAAATTTCATAAAGTGGTTATTACTATTCATAACGGCTAGTTTTAATAATATTTTAATAGCATATCATTGTTTAGTGAAACTCGGTATTGCGTACGACGCAAGCTATCGAGGAAGGTCGCGATTTCATGTAAAGAAAGCCAAGAAAGTGTTGTGTAGAAAAAGATTCCTTTGATGATTTATATAACATAAAAGTCTCAGGTGTTATATTCTACCCCCCTTAAAATGAATTTCGCCCTCGAAATTCTTCACTTCGTAACAAACAGATGAGGATACCTCTCCCTCATCATATCCTCAAGCTCCCATGTAGATTCTTCTTATTGGTGGTTCCTCCATAAAACTTTCACCAATCGAGTGGTCTTGTTTCGTAGGACTTTTTCGCTACGATCCAGAATCTCTATCGGTTGTTCTTTATAAGAAAGATCTTGCTCCAGCGGCACAACTTCTGAGCTGAGTACATGTGAAGGATCGGGTATGTACTTTCTCAGGAGAGATACATGGAACACATCGTGAACTTGAGAGAGATTCGGTGGAAGCGCCAATCGGTAAGCTACCTTCCCAACACGATCCAGTATTTCGAAAGGACCGATATATCTAGGGCTCAACTTCCCCTTCTTTCCAAATCTCATAACCCTCTTCCAGGGCGATATTCGTAAGAACACTTTATCACCCACTTCAAACTCTAGGTCTTTTCTTCGGCTGTCAGCATAACTTTTATATCGACTCTGAGCTGCTCTTATGTGTTGTTGAATAGATCTGACCTTTTCTACCATTTCATCAATGAGATCAGGTCCTAATAGCTTTTTTTCCCCAACTTCATCCCAGCAAGTTGGAGTCCTGCATTTCTTTCCATAGAGAGCTTCATAAGGAGCCATCTGAATAATGGAGTGAAAGATTTTATTATAAGAAAATTCCACCAAAGGTAGGTGTTGATCCTAACCTCCTTTGAAATCCATAGAGCAAGCTCTCAACATATCTTCTAGGGTTTGAATTGTTCTCTCAGACTGACCGTCTGTCTGAGGATGATAAGCAGTGCTGAAACTCATCTCTGTATCCAGAGTATGCTGAAGACTTCGCTAGAACTTTGAGGTAAATCTCGGATCCCGATCAGATATAATAGAAAGTGGTACTCCATGCAATCTTACCACTTCCTTTACATATATCCTGGAAAGCTGATCCAGAGAGAAATCCTCTCTAATAGCAATGAAGTGTGCAGACTTTGTAAGACGATCAACTATGACCCAGATAACATTATTGCCTTTGGATGTTTTAGGAAGTCCTGTGACAAAGTCCATAGTGATGTTTTCCCATTTCCATTCAGGTATGGGTAATGGTTGTAACATCCCCTTAGACTTCTGTCTCTCAGCTTTAACTTTTTGACAAACCAAGCATCGAGATACATATTCAGCAACATCTCTTTTCATGCCATCCCGCCAGAAGTACTCTTTCAGGTCCCTATACATCTTCGTGCTTCCAGGATTAATAGAGAATGAAGAACTATGAGCCTCATCCAGCAGCTCCTTCTTTAATTCGGGGATGGGAGGAACACAAACCCGATTCCTGAACTTTATTATCCCATCACAATCAAGGTTGAACTCAGGAACATTTCTCACCTTCTTTTGTAACTCGACATCTTCTTTCTGTGCCTATTTAATCTTCACATGTATAGATGGTTGAACATTCATTTGATAAAGATAAGATTTTTCCCCTTTAATTATAATTCCAATATCCATCCTTTGTAAATCCATAAATATTGGATCTTTTGTGATCCTCATCATGGATAAACTAGCATGGTCTTGTCGACTTAATGCATCTGCCACCTTGTTTTCTTTCCCAGGGTGGTAATTGATTGAGCAGTCGTAATCCTTAATCAGCTCCAACCATCTTCTTTGACTCATATTCAACTCCTTTTGTGTGAAAATATACTTTAAACTTTTATGATCAGTATAAATATCACACCTTTCACCATAAAGGTAATGCCTCCAAATCTTTAATGCAAAGATTACCACAGCTAACTCCATATCATGTGTTAGGTAATTTTGATCATGGATTTTCAGATGTCTTGAGGCATAAGCTATCACCATATCATTTTGCATAAGAACACACCCCAATCACTTCTTGGATGCATCACTGTAGATCACAAACCTTTCTCCACTACAAGGCAGTGTGAGCACAGGTGCACTGGATAACCTTCTTTTAAACTCCTTGAAATTCTCTTCACATTACTCTGTCCAAAAAAACTTAACTCCTTTCCGAGTCAACTTGGTGAGTGGATTAGATAATCGTGAAAAATCTTTCACAAAACGTCGATAATATCCAGCCAAACCAAGAAAACTTCGGATCTCAGTTACTGTTGTTGGTCTCGACCATCTTTCGATAACCTCTGTTTTTGCTGGATCTACAGATATCCCCTCTTTTGAGATTATGTGACCCAAAAATGCAACTTTTTGAAGCCAAAATTCACACTTGGTAAATTTGGCATAAAGCTTCTCCTTTATCAGGGTCTTCAATATAATTCTTAAGTAATCTTTATGTTCTTCCTTTCTCTTTGAATAGACAAGAATATCGTCTATAAAGACTACCAAAAATTGATCAAGATAGTCTCTAAAGACTCTATTCATCAGATCCATGAAGATATCAGGGGCATTAGTAAGACCAAATGGCATCACTATAAATTCATAGTGTCCATACCTTGTACGGAAAGCCGTCTTTGGTATATCCTCCCTTTTTACCCTTAATTGATGATACCCTGAACGAAGATCAATCTTGGAAAAGTATTGAGCTCCGCATAGTTGGTCAAATAGGTCATCAATGCGTGGGAGAAGATATTTGTTCTTGATAGTGATCTTGTTAAGTTCTCGATAATCAATGCAGAGTCTCATTGATCCATCTTTCTTCTTAACAAATAGAAAAGGTGCTCCCCAAGGTGACGCACTAGGGCGTATGAATCCCTTATCAAGATTCTCTGGGAGTTGCTTCTTCAATTCTTGCAACTCAATTGGGGCCATTCTATAAGGTGTCTTTGAAATAGGCAAAGCACCCGGTACGAGTTCTACTGAAAACTCAACTTCACGATTTGGTGGAAGACCCGGTAATTCCTCCGGAAAGACATCATCAAACTCCCGTACGATGGGCATATTCTTAATCGCGAGTTTATCAGCAACCATTTGAGATAAATAACCTTTATTTAGTGGAATCAATACCCATAAAATGGAAGAAATTTCCACTGGAAGGTTATGTTCATCCTTGCATTGATAGGCGATCATAGATTGATCTGGAATATGAAATGTGACTTCCCTTCTTTGGCAATTGATATGAGCTCCGTATAAAGAAAGCCAATCCATACCAAGAATCACATCGAATTCCACTAAAGGAAGGATCACAAGATTTGCAGGAAGCACTTTCCCACAAACGTCAATTGGAGAAGAATTATAAACTTTTGAAGCAATTGATGTGCCATTAGGTGTTGTCACAGCTAACTCAACATCTAATTATTGAGGTAATACAGTGATACCCTTAGAAAATTCTTCAGAAATAAAAGAGTGGGTGGATCCAGAATCAAATAAAACATTTCCTACTTTAGAGTGGATGGTAAGTGTACCTTTCACCACTTCGTTATCATACTCCACATCAATGATAGAAATTGCGTGTGACTTTCCTTTGTCTTTAGCCTTAAGAGTTTGTTGACATCGACCATCATCATCAACCCTTGGATTTGGGCATTGATTGGCATAAT
Source organism: Viscum album (assembly GCA_963277665.1). Taxonomy (NCBI): domain Eukaryota; kingdom Viridiplantae; phylum Streptophyta; class Magnoliopsida; order Santalales; family Viscaceae; genus Viscum; species Viscum album. Next base: position 28,875,945 of record OY728119.1, read on the forward strand.
GCCCCATCTCCTTACACTTGAAACATTGAAGTGTAGTAGGTTCATTCTGTGTATCCCTTCCTTTGTTTGCATCATTAGACATATTATTCCCATTATCGCGGCATTCAAATGCCCGATGACCTTCCTTTCCACATTTGAAACATTTACTTGTCCCTTTAAGACAACTCCCTCCATGTTTCTTTCCACACTTTGAGCATAAGGGAAAGCTCATCTTCTTTTCAGTGTGCTCTTTAGATTTTCCTTTGAATTCCATTTTCCTCTTCTTATCAAACCCATATGACTGATGGGTTACTCCAATCTTCATCTCGACTTTGAGAGCACATAGAATGATTTCCTCGTAGCTATTGAAGTCCCTTATGGCTAACGCCCTTTGAAGACTTAGTTTTAAGCCACTAAAGAATCGATCGATCTTACTCTCAGGTTGGATAATAATACCAGAAGCGTACCTTGCAAGTCTTGTAACATTTGCTTCATAGGTACCAACAGATTCATCATCCCTTTGCTTCAGTTCAATAAACTCTTTCTCCATCATTGTTCGGAGAATACGAGGGAAGTACTTATTGAAAAATAAGTTCTTGAACTCGTCCCATTCCATGGACTCAATTTCATCCCTTCGCCTCGTATTCTTAATAAGATTCCACCATTGATCAGCATCTCCTTCCAAATGATACACTGCTAGGATGACTTTATCATGTTCAGAACATTGAAGAACTGAAAATATCTTTTCAGTAGTACTAATCCATTGTTCAGCAACTAATGGATCAGTAGACCCGCTGAAAGAAGGTGGACGCTGCCTCATGAAGGATTCAACAGAATGTTGCTCCTTCCTTTGCTCGTTTGGAAGTCCTGCATGATTCATAGCTTGAGAAAGTTGTGTGAGCATGGCTAAAAGATTTTTCATTCCAGCTCCCATATCGTTTGGTTGCTCAGGGGGACAATCATTGCATTGCCCATCGCATTCCGCATTAACACGGTTCCTTCGGGTTCCAGCCATTGACTAAAACCAAGAAGAATAGTGTGAGCAACACTAATTATAATAGAAAAAACACATAATTAAAGAATAAAATTTTCACGCTTAAGGTCTTATCCTAGGTTATTCATGGCCATTTCTAAAACACTAAGATTGTGTTTTATGCTTAGACTTATCCTTAGGGTTCTTACTAAGGCTTTCACATCCTAGTTTCCAAAGGTTGACTATACCTTTCCTTTGATACAAACTATAACGACCCATACTTTACATACATTGTTATTACTTCAAAATTGAAGCACACTTATTACAACATATAACAAAACCAAGAAAGGACCATATATGTATAGTGTCTTTAGAAACTAGGAAACATAAACAACTGGTTCATAAAGCATCTACTTTGCCTCCCATTTATTTCATCATATCTAGAGTCCCTTTTTGGAATATCCTACTTAATAACCTTCTTCCTGACCCGGGGAAAGAAAACATACAAAAGGGTGAGCTCAAATGCTGAGTAAGGGTAAACAAAAGAAATATCAATCACATTGTATACACAAACACATAACTTTTGGAAATCTTAACCTGCAAAAGTGATCATAATTTCATAACATGGGATAAATCATGGCAGTGAAATGTAATCACAATAATCATAACTTAAAACATGAAACTTTGTGGCATAAACACATAATCATAGAGAATCATTTCTTGTTAGTCAAGACTCATTTACAAGACTATCTTAGTGGACAAAGTCCTTTTCTGAACCAAGTTCATTCCTCGTTTCAGTCCTGTTTCACTGAACCGGTATAACCTACCGTTCCAGCCATGTTTATCTCATGAGATATAAAATATTTACCCAATTCATTGGAGGGAGATATAGGTCCCACCCATCTTATAATGAATCCTTTCTTATGTGTGCCACATAATCATAAATCATACATCATCGCATAACACATGTAACAAAAATGGGATTCTTGAAACATCATGACATCATAAAACAAATAATATAAGGTAAATGACTTCATAAAAATAATTCCCTCAAAACATAATCAAATCCATGTAATAATAGGGATAAAAACATAACCCTTTATTATCTTAGATGGAAAATAATTTTGATAAAACAATTGAACTTCATTCTTGAGGAAAATATCCTTTCTACTTCAAAAACATTTTTCCTTTCTTAACATGTCATAAAAATTTAAACTGAAAGAATTTGATTAAAAATAAACTTGAAAAATTGTAAAGGAAGATTCTTGGAAGTAATGTTTTAAAAATCCATTCATGCCGTATAAGTTAAAAAAACATTCTTCTCGTACTTTTGTCGGAAAACTCAAAAAAATACCTCGTACGAAAAACGACAAAAGATTCCTTTCATATCTTTTACTAAAAACTCACCGAAGGGTAAAATTGAATATATAATATTGTAGAATGATATAAATATTACATATTGAGGAAACATTGATGTGGATGATAAAATACACCCCAGTAAATTCCAAAGTATAAACAATCTCGGATAAAAATGAGATTGTGATATTTCCCTTACCTTAGGTCCGATTTTCTTTGTACGTGTCGGAAGCTCCTGTATAATGGTTTAAATAATGTTATTGACTTATTAAAGAATCATACATATTGATATGATATCATATATGGTCATATTCTTAGCTTCTTATTAGTAATATTTCATTGTTACTTGTTACTCGGGTCTTTATTGCCTTTTGTTCTTATGCGTGTTTTGCCGAATAAATTCTTATTCTTCTTTTAAGGTTATAGATACCTTATATACAGAATGGTATTAGTGTAACATATATCATATTTATTCATTAAATTCATTTATATAATTACTATGTAATGATGATCATGTAGAACGAGTCGCATCACATCGTGGAGACGGTATTCCGTATGTACGCACGAGCGATGATATTGTTCCCATGATCGTGGAATTGTATTTAAGTGTATTTATACTATTTCAGTATCAATATCACTTTATAATAATTATATATAGTTACTAATTACACCATTATACCCATCCTTGTAAGGTGATGGTGGAAAATAGATTACACCACGGCTTGGAGACGGTATTCCGTACGTACGCACGCGCGGAGATTTCATTTTTCCGTAGGATGGATAGAAGATGAATTAGGTTTGTTTCATATTTATAATAACATATCAGTATGTAAGTAATACTGATGTTATTACTTTATCATGAAACAACTAAAGAAGAAGAAGTTGAAGAAGAAAGAAATTGAAAAGATCGGTAATGGATATTACCTCTTCTTTTAAACGCCTCTTTGAATCCTCCACTTAGGGAACTAAGATTGGTCTTTGAAGAAGACCAGGACCTCTAGGATTATTCTAGGGAAGTGGAGAAGGGATTTTGTCATGGGTTGTCTGATCTTGAGTTCTCAAATTGGTGTGAAGAGGTGGGGGAGGAGGTCCCCTTTTATAAGGGAGGAGAGGGGCACCTTTGGAATATCTCGAAATATTATTTTATATTAAAGTCAAAATCAGTTTATAATGGTTCCAAAGGGTCTTATTTCGAAGGTAAAGTGGGGATGGGTCGAAATCCTATCAACCAATAGGACTTAGACAAGTTTAGATTATTATTTTAACCTTATCAATTAGATTTAACTCTAAGTTAAATAATTTAACTTTTACCGTGTCTTTTTGTTTTCTTACACTATATGGTTAATACACTTACTATAACATGCAAAACGAACCCCAAATTGTTTATTATTAATATATATATCCTTATCTAAGTCATTTGGCCGAACCTTAGATTTTTAGGAATAAAATAACAGTTAATAATATAATATTTTATTTAAAAACTATTTTGTGTCAATTTTGACACTATTTGATATATGATTTTTGTGAAAGGCATAACGGAATTATATGTTCGAAACAATTTGATTAAATCAACAATAATATATCATAGTAACCTATAAAATTAGTGGAATTTATAAAAAGTCTCAAATTACATTTATTTTGGTGTTTATAACATCAATTAGGTCAATATTTCATTAATAAGATAATTACTGCATCATCATTGTGTCATAAATAAATTAAATTATTTAATGTCTAAAAATTACAAATAAAATACCATTATGTAGGAAATATTGTTATATTTCTAATGAATATTTATAGTCAAATTTATCTTATGTATAACCCCATATTAAAAATTATTTACTTATTAAACTTTGATTTTAACTATTTTAACTATTCATTAAATAAAATAATATTAAATGTCATAATCTAATCCAAGTGGACCTAAATGGTCATATTATATTCATAAGGTTGATTTTGGTCGAATTACACTTATCCAATAGAATTAGGACATGTGTTAGGGTAATAGTAATATCATATTTACCCTTAGTTACCCTATTTACTATTAACCGCGGTAAAAAAAGTAAAAAGTTACTATTCACCAAAAAAATATTTTTATCTCATTGAACCACATTTTTCTTACTGATATCAACCGTTTCTGTCGGATTTTCGAAATTCCATTCACAGAAGCGGTAAAATTAAGTTTTATGCAAAATTCAGTTTTTAACCTACCACTTAGTGGTTTCACTATTCATCAAAAATTGAAAGTTTTCAGAAAAATACCAAAATTTCACCCTAGGATAATTTCGGTATTCCGAATCCAAAAATGAAGTCCATTTTGAAAAATAAAATTTATAAAATTTCATAAAGTGGTTATTACTATTCATAACGGCTAGTTTTAATAATATTTTAATAGCATATCGTTGTTTAGTGAAACTCGGTATTGCGTACGACGCAAGCTATCGAGGAAGGTCGCGATTTCGTGTAAATCAAGCCAAGAAAGTGTTGTGTAGAAAAAGATTCCTTTGATGATTTATATAACATAAAAGTCTCGTGTGTTACATTATTTGTTATAAGTTTTATTAGGGGAAACATTAACATACATATACTAGCTTTCCAATAGAAATGTTTTTGTTGATCATGCGTTGAATTTTTCGCCTCTTTCATATGATGTATGAATTAGACTTAGTAAGTGATAGGTGGGCCCTGCTATATCCCCTCAATGCATTTATAGGTCACATGAGATAAACTATTTTAGGTATTTGGATGATAAATTTTCCATTTATATAAGATGTGTTGGAACAAGTCCTTGAAGTTATGTTTATGATGTTTGGAATTATGCATTCCATCATTATGAGATTAGTTATTGATGTCTATGTGATTATTCGAATAGTTATGATATACATGGACAAGTTTAAAGTTGATTTTATTATTTATATTAAATTATTTTATAATTTATTCTTTCAAAATTATTATTCATTCTCAACTTATTGATTAAATAAAATATGTTTTCCATTACTAAATATGTGATATTGATTATTCCTTATTTATTCATGATAGAATCGACTATATGTAACACTTATTGAGTATCTGACCTCAAAATTTGTTATTTTTTACTTTCCCTAGGATATTTGGAATGGTACTATAATATATATTCAAGGATATTCAAGTGAGAATAATTATTCTCTCACAGAAAATACTTTATTGTTTTTATGTTTTCAAGTGTATGTGAGATAAAAATATGTATATAGTTTACCAATTCTAATAAACTGTCCAGTCCTTCGGTATAAAATTACTTATATATAATTGCAATGTAGTAATTTAACCACCAAATATGGGTTACTAGAGATGGGGTCTTTATAATACAGTAATTTTATTTAACATGTGTTTGAAGTTGTTTCCAAGTAAGGTAATGTAGTGGTGGTTTAGACCATTCATTTTAGTTAATAAATTTACACATGGAGCAACTAAAATCTAAAAATAGAATGAAATTACGTCCAAAGTTAACTAATAATGTATAAATATACATATATAATCATTCCGGGATGGATCCATATTGACATTGTATTTTCAGTAAAGAATCCAAAGGTATGAGTTGCTATTGATTTCAAATGAACCATTGACTTGGAGGAAACTTTTGCTTGTCTTATCATTTAATTTAGGAACCATTATTGAGTAGGATAATAATTTTATAGGATTAGAGACTCTAGGAAGCCTTTCCATACTCAATTGATGAATCCTAGAAGGGAAGCACATTTGAGGCAGACTAATAATCAGAATGAACAAGCTATGTAGTGGTGGGAAAGAGACTCTACAACATAGAATATTTCAATAAAATTCGGTTTTGGTGAAAATAATGGTTACCTTACATGAAAAATGAAGGTCATTACAACATGTAGGAGATGAATTTTAATGGGATTTCCCAGTTTTGTGACACAAGATCATAATACAGAGGCATAAAAATGTAGAATTTTCATGATACATAATAGATGTAAACCTATAATTGATGTTTCCTAGATAAAAACATTCATATATATACAAAAATGAAATCAATGCATCACACCACAACTTCCATGGGTGGTGGACTAAATTTTTCTATGGAAATACCTCACAATTTTTGGAATTATATTAATTTGCCACAGTGAAATGATGTTTCTTCACACCATAAAGTATCCAAAGGATTTAAATTTCATAGAGTTACCCTGAACTGCATTGTCCCCCATCATCTTTTTCATTAACTATAGATCTTATACTCATATACCCTCTAGCTCACCAATTAGTTTCTAAAACCATAAATTTTTAACTAAAACCCTCCATGAGTTTTGTTATGTATTTCACATACTACCTCCATTATATTCTCCCAAATGATAAATTAAAAACCCTCTTTACTTATACTTGAAACCCCCTTTACATTCCACAATTTCCTTTATACCCCCCCTAGTGACCATGCTCAATGAAGACACACCCAAACCTCCAAGAAAAATCCCTCCATCTAAGAATTAAACTAAAAAAATCCCGAACCCACCATGGTAAAAAAGACTCAAGAACCTTACCATTTACCAAATAATTATACCAGCCCATTATTTTCATCACTTTTTTCATATCATTCTTCTTATGGGGGGGATACCCTACATTAGTTCCACCATGCCTACCCATAGTTTAGTGAGTATATATATAAGTATTTCCTAGCCAAGATTCAAATGAATCCCATGCGGACTAAAAAATTAGATTATTTGGAGACCACATAATATATAAAATTATAGGACGAGTCTATGGAGGACCTCTAGGAAATAAACTAAGGTAATAATATTTAGGTTCTAGAGGAGACATTTTAAGAGATATTTTTGGACTTCTTATCTTCATTAGATTTTTCTTTTCTTCTTATTTTTTATGTAGAGATTTAAATTATGGAACCTTCATGTGAAATATATTGAGGTTGAATTGGGTGGTTACATTCAAAAGTTTATAGAAATTTAGTAATACACTTGAATGATTATTGATCTAAATATATCAAAACCCCAAAAGATATGCTATAAGATATATTATAATTTAAAAAGTAATCATGACTTAAAAATTAATTTGATTACATAGTTGTGAATTTTTTTACTTCAGATCGTCCATAGGGCCCTTGGCCCGTGCATGTTTATCCAAAGGATATTCTCAGGGCATGGTGAGATATCTTGAGGAAATTATCTTGTCTATAATGATCCATGATCTAGACATCAAAATTGAATTGTTGTTTTCTCTTTAATTAAATAAATAATTAATGAAGGGATAATGAATTGATGGGTGTCAGTTTTATTATCCACCTATCCAAACGTCTTATGGTTTTGGTGTATTCTCAGTCCCTTTAATATTTTGGTTTCCACCTATTAATTTAAGTGAATTTACAATTTAATATGGGTTTGTTAAGGAAAAGTTGAGATAAATATGAGTAAGTGGAAAAGTATGCCTTTGTAGCGGGTGATCGTCAATATCATAGTGCCTTATACACTAGAACCACCCTTTTCCAAATAGGGATTGTGAAAACTACCGAATTATCCCAGTTATCTTCATGAGCCACCACTTTATAGGTGAAGTTTTATTATCTTTATGTGAGTGTCTAGTTTATTATAGAGAAACTCTGGGTTTTGTTCTGGATAGGGGGATTCCATTTCCAAATACACTAAAACATATACTTTTTCACCCTCAGTACCCGTCAACCATTCCCCAACCATTATCCAACTAATCACTTAACCATGACACTAATTATAAAATTTCCCATATACTGACCCCTTCCCCTATTTTTACTGAAAATATTGGTTTGGAAGGATAAGAATTATTTAACATTATAGAAGATATTATATACTTGAAGTCCTGACATGAATTTATGATTATATACAATCAAAAGGACAAGGGAAAGGATTCAATGAATGTGTATTTGGTTTTATTTATTAATCAAACTATTAGTTTCTTGAAAATATTTCATATTAGTGGGACTTTAGATGGTCTAAATCCTGATATAGACATTACCTCTACCCATAAAACTCTAACAAACATAGATAAAACCTCTCATACCCTTGACCTGAAAACTTTTAAGAGGTATCTAGTTGAATTATTAGTTTTTACTACTTCAACTCCAAATTCCATTAAAGGTATTGATACAACTATCTAGATTAAGTGGCCTTATCAAGTGATGAAAAATACTCAAGATCCAAGGGATGAGTTACTAGAGTCTTTGGATTGGCCCCACACCATCATTTTATGTGTTTCATTTTTTATGATTCCCCTGTAAAATATTTTTATATTGATCTCACCGTGTATCTGTACTGTATTCCATGAAATAGATTATGAAATTTCTTCCCTTACCCTCAATCATGTGAGTAATTATTTTACTTTCATTGAACTCACGGATTTTAAAGTGACTGATTTTTCTTTTAGGAACTACTCACTATTTCTAAATCTGGACAAACAGACATGAAACAATTTCTAGAGGGTAGTGTTCAATTACTCCTACTTTTTTTCTACCCTAATTAAATAATTTACTATATTTATCCTCTCACATTATTCTCTTACAAAAAATAACTATTTTAATTTATATGTTATATGGGGAATTTTTGAGATCAATCTAAACTACACATGACTTGTTTAATACCTTCATATGTCTAAGATACATTTTACGCTAGATACACACCATTTAATCTAGATTTATATAATAAAAGTTGAATTAAAATTAACATATTTATGTGTAATTTATTTTAAAATAAATTTTTTATTCATACTTTGTAGAATGAAATATGACTTTAGAATTGAAAATTTAACTTTTTTTTTATGTTTCAAAATTAATTTTTAATTAAATCATTACATACATTAGTATCTTGAGTTTTTTTCTTTATTTTTTGGATTTTAATTATAAGGAGGATCTCTAATCCATTTTTTTATTTTATAACACATACCCTCTTCCTCAATAGGTAAAGAGACACACACCACTACTAGAAATTTCTTTCAATCCTTCCAAAACATGCGTATTTTGAAGCACACATAAATGACTAAGGATATTAATTGATTACATTTAATCACCTATGATATTGAGACCCATCCTACATTTATCAGTTATAAAACCTATTAATACCATGAAATACTTTTTAGGAATTTACATCACAAGCATATTAATCCTTCTCACCCATATTCCTAAAAAATAATTTCATGACTTTTCTTTTAGAGAGTTAAAGTAGGTATTTTTGTGTTTTATGTTTTTATTATATCATAATTTCATGGGTAAGTGTGGGGGAGACAATAAGTGACCACCTGGAAATATTTTTTTTTCACTTTTAAATGTGTGAAGAGTTGATACCTCCACAATTTAAAAGGAAAATAAAAATAAAATGATAAAAAACCAAGGAAGTAGATGACTTATTTTGACCAATGACTAAAACTACCTCCCCTATTCTTTTACTAAATTTTAAAAATTATGTTTCCCAAATATTGATGTTGGGAAATGAGGTATTATCCTGGTTTTAATTTTATAGGAGTGGGACATTCCCTTACATTTTCCACTGGAGACAATTCCAAGATAAATTAAAAAGAAATTGGAGGGAAATTAGGGTCAATTAGTCATTTCCATGAATGATCAATCTAAGAATTTATGAGACATGATTAGAAGGATTTTATGGTCATTATTTTTATAGGAACTTATAAGTGATTACAATTTAATGATTTATATTTAATGGTTTGTTCTGTTGGCATGTTTGGATATGAATTTTCATTTTTTATGACTATATTGCTATGGAATATTTATTGAGATTCTCATTTTTGTAGGAGAAGAAACTTTTAATTTTTGGGGAAATTTCGTACATGTATTTAATAATTGTATTTTTAGTGATTTTATGAATAATTAATGATTCTAAAAATGAAAAATATGGTGATGTTTTGATGATTTTTTAAATGTTTGATGTTCTGTAGAGTTTCTGAGTCCTTGGAAAGGATTTGAAGGAATTATAGGCGATTTATGATAAAACATGGTCGGTCTTGGAACAAGTGGTTGTTGACAGACTAAATTATAAGTAAAATATGTATAAATTTATATTAGGTATATAATTTCCCCATGAATATATCTAAGTTGAGATAAATATGCATAGCTATGTGAGCTTCACATCATAACATGCCTCTATTACATGACCTAATAAATAAAAAATAAAAAATGAGGCTAATCCTCAAGAAAACACCCAGAATAGATCTATAAATTATGAGGTAATGAAAAACTTATAAATGGGGGTCAATTAGGGTGGCATTATAGAGAGAGGAGTAGTGTTTAGGTCTTCTTTGGTTCGACACTTGAGAGTAGTGAGATAGATAACAGTACTGGGTGGAATAATGACTCATAATGTAGGGATACCCTAAGGGATTTGTCCAGATGATGAATGTCGTATATTAATTTATAATGGAGAGACTAAATAATTAGGTTTTTGATGTGGGGAAAATATAATATGAGAAATGATTAAATATAGAAATTCATAGCGCAAAACAAAAGTTTTCACTAAAATGTCATCTCGATAAGGTTACGAATCAAGAGCTCATAAAGTTGGACTACAATGTGGCCTATACCATAACTCTACAATGCGTATATTTATAATTCAATAAAGGAAAACCTCCTTTATTATTTAGGTTTACCTATCATAATCTGTGTGGTATATTCATGTACAAATAGGGGTTTGAATTTTCCACATTGTAAAACACTTGGTTTCATCGTGATACATATTTGGGTTGTATTTAAGAGGAAGGTTCATATTAATTCACACCATGACAACTCCATTCACTCCATGATTGATGTGTTTAATTTATAGAGTACATTATCAAGGGTTATAAGGAACAATATATTTTTGAACCTTTTTTATCAATTTGATTCCCCATAGGCTTTATCTAATGTATTATTCCATTATAGAGATTCAATTTGGTTTTGTTATCTTAATTCAAGTAAGTTAATTATGTTCTTCACTAGATATCACTTTCATCTAATTATATTTTCACATACTCAATCCTTAATATTTTCTTTCATGAATAAAAATATTACCACAACCATGTATGGATAATTTTCTTAAGGTGCAAAGGATCAAGAGTATAAGGATGACTGGTTCAATTAATTAACCGATCTCAATTATGGAAGTGATTCTAGTTAGAAATTAGTTTTTTAACTTAATATAATCCTATTTATATTTATGAATTTGACTAAGATGAGTGTTGAGGGAGGAAACCCAAACTAATTTAATGAACCGTATTAGGACCAATGGCTCATATTTTTATTCCAATTTAAGAGTGAAGTGTAATTCAAATTTTTGGTGAATTTATTAAGTCTAAGGGATTTTCATTGGCTTAGATGGAACCAAAAAATTGTACCATAGGATGATGGATAATTTAGGATTACTTCTAAGACAACTCAATTCAACCAATCCCTGAATAATAAAGGTGACATCATTATAAAATAATCCTTTGAAATTGATCCCCAACCCCTATTTTTTATAATTTTTTTTATTTATCAACAATCAAAATATAACTATTAGTATTCCTAGTTTAATCCCACAAGATTTATATAAATAATTAGGTAGATTAATTATAATGGTTCATAGTTTAGACTTCTCATGGGTTTTACCTCAGCACTTGTAGAGATTATACCACGTTAGTGTAGTTTTGGCATTTTTTGATCTCATATAATGAATTCCTAAACTTGTTTAAGGATATAGGAATTAATGATGCCTACATGCACCGATTGTATGGAATCGAGAGAAATATTTCCTAAACATCGAGGTATATTATATATTAATCTCAATTGAACTCATTATCCCATATTAGCTCCACCTATGTTATGGATGGGATTTATAGTTAGCAAAGTCCCCATAATAATCAATAAAAGGTTCTGTCAGGTGGATGACGTTGACTAGTCCATATTATGACTCTTCATTTGAGGAAGGATCTATTTATTTGGGAGGTTATCATACTACAAGTTTTGGTGGTATAAAGTATAAAAGGGTTTAGAGTAGATTAAGTACCGATAATACTCATCCTCTTATTTTTTTTGTCGGCAATGAATATGTCGTCTATTGGAGGAATGATATGATGAAGATGTCATGTCAAGTACCGATGGGGGATCCCAAGTCACAATTGGATGGATTATTTCATGCCAAAGTTTGGAATGATCCCAATTTACTGATTTCCTAGTTATCAGGACATATAATTTCTATGCATGTATGCGTATTACTTCCAATCATTCAATGTATTCTTACGATGGGGTGGAAGAGAGATGGGTTACTTATACCTAGGGTTTTCTCAGTTTAACTTTAACGGAGTCTAAAATATTTAGGATTACATCCTTGATGATGAATATAACTTGAATTTTGAACATTAGGATCCAGTAAAAGGGAAAATAATCAGGGAAGTTGTTTTAAGAAACTTCATCAAGCTTCTTAACCTCCACCTGTATGAGCAGTTTATTTTATATGGTGGCAATAAAGTATCCTAGAACCAGTTCTCCTAAAAATGAATAGTTTTTTCTCTTAAAATCCTTGAAGTATTGATGGTTTGATTCATTATTGAACTCTTTAAGTTAGAGTTATTGTTACTGTAGTTTCTGGGGGGAGGCACTATAAGATCTTTCACAGTCTTAGGCGTCTAATTCAATATTATTGATGGATTAAGTGTGATAGTTAAACAATTCACTATACTATATTTCTTTCCTTAAACTGACAAAATTAATTGAAAATTATCCTTAGAGAACCATATTTACATTCTTTAATCATTGTAAAACTACTACGAAAATTTTAAATCCACCTAGATATTCTAGTGGAATAAGAAATGTGTAAAAGGTTTCTTGTATATTATCTATACTTTTCTCTAGAAACTAATGATGTAGAAGTTTATTGTTTAGAGGGTAAGTTATTTAGTTCCACCTAGATATTAAATTTGAACCCTCTCATTTATTAACTACTTGAAATTTGTGAGATATTAATGAATTATTTTTTAAAATTGAGTTTATATGGTGAATAAGCTATTTTCATTGATATTCTCAACTAGAAACATGCCCTACTAGTAGATTACTATGCCATAAAAATTCGTGTCACTCTAGTGTTTTGATGATGAACCTGATCATTATAGTTTCTTATTTATATAATATTCCCATCTTTAGGATACATTGATATGTGAAGTGCTTGAAATGATTCTTCAGTTCAACCTTGTTATTTAATACTGGAAACGTGGGATTCCAAAATATGGGAAGTGGATGAGTTGCATAAAACTAATAAGGGTTTGAATTTTTCTTTAGATATATTAGAGAATATTTCCCTCATATAACTTCTATCTAAGAAGTGGGGGACTTAATGGATTCATAGATTTATTGGAGCAATGTTTCCTTGGATGATGTGCTAGTAGAAGTAGAGGAAAGATGATGCTATGATTATTTCACCTGATTTGGTTATCGATATCCCATTTGTGCTAGACCGATATATCATAGTTTAAACAAAAATAATTTTTTCATAGTGGAGGAAAATATTGATGCTCTAAATTGAATGGGTTTAAATAAACTAATTGTTTATACTCATACCTGATATGGTGGTTGGACTCTACTATTGTTAGCTGAGCAACCCCTTCCTATTGGATATGTACTATAGGATTAGCATAATCCTCTACCTTGGATTTTTAATTATCAGTAATATTGAATATAAGTAGTTCGATAGTCAATCACTCTAGCTCCACTATCTTAGATTCATTTTTGTAAAATTATTCCTCTATGGAAAGAGGCCAAACTTCCATGGGTTGTGGGTGGGTTGTGGATATAGCCAAAACATTTCCCTTTATGTTTACTTGAACCTCACAAAGGATAAAGTATATATTTATTTATAGGAACTATTAAATTTTTATCTTTCCTTTGATTCTATTTTTTCACACCATCGTCATGGACTTTAGTATGGAACATGTTTTATGTAGTGATCACTTCATCATATTCTTTTACTCTAGTTTATTTTTGATATATATTCCAAGGAAATTTATTAATAGGAAGCTCAATGTCCGAATCATACATTCATCCTCCACAGGTTTTTAAGGATATTCTTCTTCATATGGATATCCATAAAGGGATAAATCAAGACCCTCCTTGATATTTTCCTTCATAGTGGATCATTTTGGCTTACTGCCTATATGAGGTTTTATCTAGACTCCTTGAAGGAAGATTACCATGATAGAGTCTCTAGTGACATCCACTAAGCATGGTCATAATAAATATGATAGATTATCCATTAGGATGAATATTGAGGGTGCATCCTTTGAAGAAAACCATAATATAGAGAAGATCTATTTCCATAGAAGAGGAGGGGGTAATAATACTCCTAACCCTATGGGATAGGTTTGGATGGATATTACCCCATTACAACTTGGATCCATTGTGGATTTGATTATCGCATGGGTGATGGGGAGGGTAAATATTTCCCTAGACCTACGGGATGAGATTTCCATAGTAATGCAGCTACTATAACTACTATAATGGGATTCTTTATTTTCCAGGACTATAGTCGGGTATATACTGGAATGAATACCTTTATAGGGTTAGAACTGCTTTCCATTGAGGGAATATTAGTGGTTTTAGTATTTAATTGGATCAGATCAATTTCCTATGTAGCTTTCTCACTTGCTTGAATCAAAAGAGACTCAATGGTCTGCTCCCACCGAGTATGCACTTTTTGTTATTTAGTGTAACACCCAGGTTTTAAGACCAATTATATTTCTTTAAATTAAACATATATAATTCTAAAAAATGTGTTTTATATTCTTTAAAAAGAATTAAAATTTATTATAAAATGAGTAACACAAGATCTAAATCAAACTAACAAAACTTTATCCCACTACCAAAAAACAAGTTTTCATAGTGCCACTCTTTAACAGTGCTAAAAAAAGTGTTGATAAAGGGGGTACCATTATAAACACTAAAAAACCGTTGATCAATGGTACTTCTAACAGTGCTAAAAAAATTACTGTTAAAAGTTCACCATTATTAGTGCTTTGTTTAGTGCAGATAAAAGTATCCCTTTATCAGTGATTTTTTTAGCGCTGTTAAGGGGACCCCCTTTATCAACGTTTTTTAGTAGCATTGATAAAGGGGGTCTTTATCCGTGTTTTTTACTAGAAATGATAAAGGGTATATTTCAAAAAAAAATCATTAAAAATAATACATTGATATATAAATATATAAATATATTTATATTGATATAAATATAATATATATTTTTTGAATATGTTTTAGATAAGTACAAATAAAAATTTACACTTAATATATAAGATATATAGTAAAAATGGCTCATATAATATTTTAAAAAATATTTTTAATTAACAATTAGCTAATTATTATCGATTAATAGTCATTTAATAACAATTTTAAGACAAGAAAATCAAAAAATTAATAAAAAATGTAAAATAAGTTGAAAACGCAACTCCAACTCCAACGGCCATAAATTTTGATCTGGGTATCCGTTTGGGTTATACCACATATCAAATCGAATCCACTAATGAGATATACGACCTAGGAAATCAACGTAAAACCCATATAACGGTTTTCAAGGCAAAAAATCTCAAAAAGCCTCTAAAACTGAGTTTTTAGTCGGGGTACCCCGATTTTTTAATATTTGATGGAATTTCTGTCTCGTTTAAGGGGGTATTTTTGCCCTTTTTCAATGGAGACTGAATTTATTCCGAGGTATTACATTCATATTGATATTATGGATTTGAAATTTTATCATTTATCAAAGTTTATTGTTATTTATAATCAAATATATACTAATATATACATATTTTTTATATGTTTACACATTAAATTTAATTTTATAAATAAATAATTAAACATATTTCCTTATAAAATATATTTCTCACTATATAACCCTTATCTAAATAAAAAATAATATCCATTTTATTTAAAATACAAATATATGAATATTTATATATCAATATAATGTGTGTTTGTGTGTCTATCTATGTGCGTTTGTATTAACAAACTGATATATATTATCAATATATTCTAACATATGTATATACATATCAATATATAATATTTGTTAATATATATAACTATGTATAATTATACTTACAGATACACAAACATATATATATAATATATGTGTGTGTGTGTGCGCGTGTATTGTATATATGTTTTTATTTATTTATTTATAAACACACACAAAAAAATATATTTCATAAATTTATTTAAAAATGATATTATAAATATATATATTGATATACGAATAAATATATAGATGAAAAAATTTAACTAAATATATTTAAATAAATAGATATAATTATATATTAATATAGTA